>SSNS01000016.1:3574902-3769902 GCA_006937985.1 Aphyosemion australe | reverse complement strand
TTATTAATTATACCTGTGCTTTTCTTGTTATGATAAATTTAATTATATGCTTTCAGAATTTCATTTCCTTACGGAAAATATAAATTTAGATGGAGTGCTTTATGTTACAAAAGCTATTAAAGTGGGAAAATGGCTCCAAGCACATGAGCTGGAGGCAGACCAGCTCCATTTTCTCCTAATTTGTGTGCAGTTGCCTCATTTTAGACTCAACTAGGTGCAGAGTCTATTTGAATATCAGTTTGATAACCAGGAGCAGAATGTTATTGAGACTAATCACTGATCAGAGAAAACTCAACCCCTTCCAGAAGACCACTTGAGGCTGGAGCAGTTTATGTTAATAATTATCACCAGAGAAGAAGACTGGCTCATAAGTATAACACAGGTTTACAATTGACACAGCTGTTGCCAATGAACTAAATGAATAGTTATAATCAAAGTTTAGTAAGTCGAGGTGGATTCTACATGTACTTCACAGAGTGTTGATACTCTGTTTAGAATGCTGACACTTGGAGTCTGTCCTATGAAAAGCAAAAGTTGTCTTTAGTGGGTTAACATTTGGTTTAGAACAGCTTAATAATGACACATGGTAAAAATCAGAGATGGTCCAGGACAGGTTAGGTCTCAGATGAAGGATCAACGAATAAACCCTGCATATCCATACATATGTTTGATTACATTATTGTACATCTTGATAACGACATCAACGACTCCTCAGGGAGTAGGGAGGAAGGGTATTCATAGGTAGTTTCTGCCCGTTAAGCAAAAACAGACAGCTGCATCTAATCAAAACAACCATTCCAACACAATAGGGCCTAACGGCATCACTGACTCCTCTGGGGTAGGTAAGAGGCGTATTCATAGGTAGTTTCTGCTCGTTAACCACCAACAGACAGCTGCAGTTTATAAGCTTGACTCTCCCATATTCCAGTCAGAATTGACAACGATCCTCGAATGAGAAGCAAAACGTCTTCAAGAAATCAAAGAAGTCCAATTGCCTTCATTCACACCAGTTTGGATTACCATGACCTGGATGACTGACAACCTTCACCAGCATCTTGATATGTTGGACTGAACAACAAAAAGAGTGTTTGGTGTTTCGATGTGCTTGGCATGTGCCAATCTATGATAACATTATAGAGGTTTTTGTATCCATGCACAAAAATAAGTGAAAAAAATTAAGATTATTTAGAATGCAAAACACGGAGATGAGATGTAATTTCTGAAAACATAGTGTCTTGTTCAGAACACGTGAAGAGACTGAGCTCTACTCACCATTGAACCAACATGGCCACTTTCTCCTTTCTCACCAGGGGGTCCTGGCATTCCCTACACAGTATCCAGGGTGACGCAAAGATGGAAGAATAAATTGAAAATGTCAGATGTGGAGCCGTAAACCTTGACGTTACAAGTAGTTTTACCTGTAGCCCAGAGGGACCTGGTGGTCCTTTAAACCCCCTTGGTCCTTCATCGCCTTTCGCTCCATTCACACCCATTTGCCCACGAAGTCCTGGCTCACCATCTGCACCCTGAAGTGTACACAGACGATTAAAATGACAAAAATAAACCCCAAAAGGATGATTTATGTTATTTGTTCAAAAGAATGGTTCATACAGATGGTCCTGGTTGGCCCACAGGTCCTTGAATACCAACAGGTCCTGGGGGTCCCTGAAAATGAATAAATAGTTCAATGGATCTTTGCTGATGGGAAGACATGACTGATCACAATCACTTGTGACAACCAAAATGAGTTATAAGAGACATTGTTTTTAACTTCTAGCCATGTTTATGATGTTGTGTTTGAAGTATTCATAGAAAAACTCCTACTTACAGCTTCTCCTTTGTCTCCTTTGCTACCTTTCTGGCCTGGTCCCCCCATTTCTCCCTACAGACACGTATGAAAAACATATAATTAATTAAGCCCAATAATCAACTAGACACTCAAACAAGAATTTTAGTCCAGACTTGTTGTCCAATAACACTACCTTGTCTCCGTCCTCCCCAGGAGGCCCAGGCGATCCAGCAACCCCAGGCAGCCCTGCAGGTCCTGGTTGCCCATCATGCCCAGCAGGTCCAAAGGTTCCCTTCTCTCCCTGGGGCACAGATAGAACAACAGATAATGATGGCCCCGTATCAAACAGTGACAGATGAATTAATGTTGTTTTTTCAGTCAGTAGTATAGGTGATAGAGTACTGTGCGGTAATGGACACTGTTGCCTAAGATATAAAATTAGCAATTTTCCAAATCTTACTGGTTCGCCCTTCTCTCCGTTCGGCCCAGCAGGACCAATGCTGCCTGGCCGTCCTGGTGGGCCGATAGCACCGGCCGGCCCAGCAGGACCCCTCTCACCAGTGGCACCCTGGAAATCAGAGGAGATAGGAGGTGACGTGAGTTCATCACATGAATCATATGTTTATTTAATGTAGTGGTCATGATCGCTGGTCACCATGGAAACAGCCCACTTCTTTATGAGTCCTAGAATTTGATTTAACATGAGAACAGAACAGCAATTATTAAAGAAAACAACTTGAAATAATTGAACTCACAATAGTTCCTGCAGTACCAGGTAAGCCTTCTCCTCCCTTTAGACCTGGAGGGCCCTAAAACGACAAACCACGTTTGCAATCAAATTATAACTGCTTAATTTACCATGAAATAGTTTTAATTTAGAACACTCCCACCTGCTCTGCTAATTTAATTTCAAACAAAATCAAACTTGCACATTTTAGGTGTATTTGCTGTTGAAAGTAAAAGCAGGTGAGATATCAGGTCGTTTGTGTTACCGTTAAACCAGGGGTTCCTCTGCTCCCTCTGAAGCCTTTGAGCCCCGGGGGGCCATTCTTTCCTGCAACTCCAAGTGGGCCTGGATCGCCCTAGACCCCACACATGCACACACATTTGATTTGATAATCAGCAAGCGGCCAATAAACAAAAGGTCTTTACTCAGCCATAAATCACACAAACCAGCAAGTCAGGCTAAGGAGGAGCATTAATCTTTTATGAGCCACAATATGCTCAACACCACGAGGTTCCCATTGTTATTTATTGTCCAATTAGAGATCAGGATTAGACCCAGGAGATAAGACAACCACCGTTCATTGAGAGTACTTGCATTTTATCTATCAGTGTTAGATTAAAGCAGGTGATTTTGATCCTGATATGATATATGAACTCACCTTGGCACCCTCCTTTCCAGCAGCTCCTGGTAAACCATGCTCACCTGGTGGTCCTGGTGAGCCTGGATGACCTCGATCTCCAGTTGGCCCTGTCTCACCAGATTTCCCCTGAAGACAACCACATATGCAACAAGCACTATGTACCATGTTTCTTTATTAGCAGTAGCACCCCACTGAAGAATCACTAAATGCAAAACATTCCTGGTCAAAATTTGTACCTGTGGTCCAACAACTCCTGATGGACCAGGAGGTCCATTCTTGCCTTGAAACCCCTGAAAATAAAGATTTGTGAGTCTTTTATTTTGAATATTTTAAATTGAGTAAATTAAGTTTATTTTTAATATTATCTTTTCAAAGTGTGCACATTAAAATAACTTAGCTCCGATACTGTAAAAGGTTTTAGATTAAAAAGTGACTCACCGGTTCTCCTCTCTGACCTGGATGGCCTGGTAATCCATCCTTTCCAGGGGGGCCCTGAGAGTGAAACTTTATTAAATCACTGCAATAACCTGAATTCGCCAAAACTCAATAGGAAATAGAGGCTGAGATCATATCAGTAAGACTAAATCACAGGATAGCTACTGCTCACATTAGGCCCTTTAGGTCCTGGTTCCCCATGTTGCCCCACTGCTCCTTGAGGACCCTGTAAAAAATGGACTTACATTGGCAAACTCATGCTACAAATCAGATTTCCTTTTAAATACAACAGGTGTAATACAGTAGACAACCTACCTGATCTCCTGGAGATCCCGGAGCCCCATCTTGTCCAGCAGAACCCTACCAGGTGGATAAGGCCAGAATGGAATTAAAACCCAACTAAACATTGCTGGTTGTCCAGTAATCAGAGGGTTGTAGGATCGATCCTGGCTCCCGGCAGAGAATGCTGCTGTCGACAGTCCTTGGGCAAGACACTTAACCCACTCTGCCTGCTGGTGGTGGTCAGAGGGACCGGTGTTGCCAGTGTACGACAGTCTCACCTCTGTCAGTGTACCCCAGGGCAGCTGTGGCTACAATGTAGCTCATCACCACCAGCATGCGAATGTGTGGATGACTGATTGTGTTGTGAAGCGCCTTGGGGGGTTGTAGAACCCTTGAAGGCACTATACAAATACAGGCCATTTACCATTTCAAAGATGAGCAGCTTATTGTCTGCCAGCCAAGCATTAGCTCTCCCAAAATAGATTTGGAGCGTGAGAATGTATACTGAAGCATGCCCCTGCCAAGCAGTTGCCTCTCGCTGTGCCAGATGGCCTGTCATGGTGAGATGCAACAACCAGTCACATCTCTGTCAACGCATTCATCCATACTTGATGCTGGAGCCAGGTGTGTTTATGTATCTGTAACTGTATGTGCATGTCTCTGTTTATGCCACCAAGCCCACCTTTTCTCCAGGCTTTCCAGTTGGCCCCCTTGCTCCTCTTCCACCCCGGGCTCCCTGTTGGAAAACAAGCATCTGTGTGATTAACACATGTGTGACTGGATAAATAACTTATGTCATGAACACCCTGTAGAGAGCTGGTAGTCTGGCTTACTCCCACATGCTGTACATTGGTGGTACCTAATTACATAATGAGTACACATCTCATACTCACATTAGGACCTCTTTGGCCTCCTGGACCTGGCTGACCAGATGGACCCTGCATTGTAAAGGCCAACATTTTGTTTAATCACCCCACAAGGTCAGTTTATATGCATTTAACATGGAGATGTGTACAATACGATGTGGCCTAGAGTCAGCATAATCCTCACCCTTCTTCCTTTCTCTCCTAAGATGCCGGCTCCACCGGGGAAGCCTAGTGTTCCCTGTAGAAACAAGTAGAGGTTAATCAGCCTCAGCTCTCCATTTATCACGTCACCCCCAATGTCTCATTAACTTATAATTAACTACTGCTTCAAATGAAAGCAAATCTAATCCAAGAGCTCAACACAGCCTTAAACACACCATTCATCAACATGTGATAAATTGACGTCATTAATGAACTATAAATAAAATAGCCTTTTTGAATATGCCATTTATCATACTTTAGTTTTAATCATACAGGAAACAGTCTGGTAAAGCCACACATCATGGTGCTTCAAAGCTCTGATGGAAGAACTTGAGGGTATGTTCACTGACTGCGATGCCTCCTGAGTGTTAAATTACCTTAGGACCTTGTCTTCCTGGGTAACCTGGCAAACCAGGAACACCAAGTTTACCCTGAAATGAGGACAAAGCAAGAAAAAAGTGTGTTTTTAATCATGTACTACGTACGATGTCTGTGCTGATGTTGTGTTACCTTAATCCTAAATGGTTGAATATTCATGCTAGTGCTGACAAGGATTTGCAAAATAAACGAACCAAAACCAAACTTTATTTATGTAGCACGTTATGTAACACGTTGTCGACCAAAGTGCTGTACCGCACAAATATAATAGGTGTGATAAAAACAATAAATACATTTAAAACAACAAAAGATAACAGCGCTCCAACTCTAAAAGCTAATGGATAAAAGTGTGTTTTCAATCTGAAAGGCTGTCCAACGCAGTGTTCATTTCGTTGACTAATTATTTTCAGGATTTTCTTTTGCGATTAATTCATTTTTGTGGACTAAAACTAAACGAAAACAAAAATATACATGCCAATAAAGACTAAATTATGACGAATATTGACCGACATTTTTGTTGACGAAGAAGAGACAACGAAAATTGACAGAAACAAAAATCCAATCAGAAAACAGAAAAGATGGGAGACCGGAAAATAAGAACCAATTATCAAATGGAACAGGCGGGACTAAATGAGAAAAAAACCAATCAGAGTCCGAAGCCAGCCGTTGCTTGAAAAAGCTAGCTGTAACCAAACCAGACATCATATATTGATGCTTATGCCGGACAAAGTTATCTCTAAAGGGAGAAAATGGTCGCGCCTGGGAAGAAAAGCATCAAATATGACCATCTGAAAAGTTTTTGCTTGGTGAGTACACAGCCGGGGGTTCCTCTGGTTTTAAAAGTGTTACGGTGTTGTTAGCAGTGAGCAGAGGCGGGGCGGGAGTAGTCAGCACATTACTGCTGGTGCCGGAGCTCAGCGAACCGAACTAAGTTCACGCACGGCCAGCACGCTGCGCATCTTGTTGTCTAATCATTTTTTTTTTTTGGCGCTGCTACAGCCGATATGATCAGCGTTCGTTGTTCTAGCGGTGTTTTTGAGGAGAAACGTTCAGGTGTCCCATAAATCAGTCTAATGAAAACTCTAATAAATACACCTGAAAACAATTCTTACCTTTAGTTTACCTCTTTGTATTATAAGTGTATCACCTTTTAATGTTTTGATGGTATGTCATTTCCTGTCATGTTTACAAATATTACTGCACATTATACTGAGTTTTTTATTTTATTAATACTGACAGGCACAATTTCAAACTGTCAGTGTTCATTTAGATATATTCCATTAATTATTGTTATTAAAACAAATATAAATACAGAGTTTTACTGATCCAAAATGTAAAATGTGAATTTTACATATTTATTTACAGTTTCAAGTGTTTCCTTTACACAAGTAGAAAATTATTGCATCAGAAGAAAAATACACGTGTTTTAATTTTAGTCTTATTTTAGTCGACTAAAATAAGACTAAATTGGATGACTAAATCCAAAAAAGACTAAAACTAAATAAAAATGTCTTGGTCTAACGTCAGGGTTTAATAAATGTGCAGGAAATAAAATCTTCACTATTAATTCTCTAAAATAATCACGTTTTGATGTTTTGTTATATTTGAAAACTCAGGGGACATTTTTTCTTATTTATCAATATAAAGTCAACAACATAAAAAAAGTTTTACATAAATGATTCGTTGACTCAGCAGCTGGGTAGTCTTCAGATCATTTGGTATCACCAGGTAAATGATTCAGATTTAAAGAGCACCTTCTCTCCTGCTACTCCAATTTGTCCTGAATCTCCTAATGGTCCCGTCTGACCCTTTGGCCCTTCTGGACCATCCTCTCCACGAGGACCAACAGCTCCATTTTCACCCTTAAGTTATAAAAAAGAGAAAAAGTTGAGATAAGTAATTGTTTTCCTTTATAAAACAATAACTGAGATGATGACAACAAGGCTGGTAATGAAAAACAAATTTCACCCTGTCACCCTTGACGCCCATGTCGCCCTTAGGCCCAGGAAAGCCGTCTTCTCCCTATAATGCAGCAATAAGAGGTAAAATCTAACGACTGTGTTAAAATCTCATCACTGTAATGTGTGAAACATCTATAAAATCAGAAGCCGCAGTTTGACAAATGCCAGAATAATGATTTTTTAAATCTGTTTTTCTCACTTTTTCTCCTTTGCTCCCCTTTAGACCTCTAACTCCATCTGCTCCCTGTGAAACAGACAAAAAGAACAAGAATTCAAAACAAACTCTGAAGAATATACTATGAACTACATCCCAAATATTTTAACTGTATGCTTGAAACACAGCAATGTATTCCTTTTGACATAAGATTTCCCTGTTAGAGATTTCCTTTTCTTTTTTGGCACCATCAAAAATCCAGAGCATCCTTTTTTCAATTTGGGCTTCCACTCCTACATGGACAGATCTGGTCTGCCTGTCTCAAGACCTCTCCTCCATGTCAAATGTTTTTGACGTTGTTGTTAGACATCCCCTTCAGAGCTGAGGTCCTCTAGCTCAACCTGTCAGCTCTCAGTTATAGACTTAAACAGCTTGTCCATCAAAGGTAGACACACACACAAAATAAAGTGGGAGAGGGAATAAATATGTCACTGAGCATTACCTCTGAGATCATGGTGCATTTTATGGCTCACCTTGACTCCACGAATGCCCGGGTACCCAACAGGCCCCTGAGTTCCAGGTAAACCCTACATGTAAAAATAAAATAAAGTATTTTTTAGTAACAGGCAGAAAAATAAATTTAATTCAGGTTTAAATAAGCTATGACGCCATCACTGTGTCTCATCTCAAGGATGGAGAAAATGCAAATAGTTCTGATGAATGCATGGCAACTCTAATGGGATAATTCTATAATACAGATAATGACACTATTGAGACTCTGAGCATAATGAATGCATTCAAGCAGAATAAAAATATATGATTTTGTTGCTCTAAAATCTTCCTCGAACGCCACAGAAGAAGAGTCTCAGACATGCAGTTACCCACTTGGATGCCCTTTTCTCCTGGGGGGCCCTCTCTTCCTGGGTGACCCTAAAGAAGAAAAACAAGTATTAGAATTCACCAGCACAGCTGCAAATACATCATTTTCATATCTCTTCCTAACAGAATTTTCTGAATGTAATTAACAAATGTGAAAGTGTCACAGAGAGTGAAAAAGCACCTTAAGGTATCATTGTGTCACAAAGCTCTGCAGAACAATGCAGGGAATAATATGTGAAAGTCATACAAATGTGTCTGACTGCAATGTAAAATTAATTCCTTAAGATAAAAAGCCTCCCTGTACGACGATCTGTAGTCCTCATTCTAAATGTCATCCTGCTTTGGATCAACTCTGAAAATGCCTCCAGTCAGGGAAAAAATGTAAGCTGGCAAATTTAGTTCACTTGGTTGCATTAAAACAGATTCTGGATAGCATGTGTGCACTTGCAAGTATGTGTATGTGCATTTACTAACATGCACATAAAACACACACTTTGCTTTTTACCAAGCATTCGGTTTATTTATTATGTTTTAGAAAGCTTTGAATAACGTGTTTAGAATATTGCTGCACTGGACGTACAGCCTTCTAAACAGTTCATAGAGATGTCTGGTTACATCTGGATGGAGAGCTGAGTTGCAAAGGTGTGCTAATGCATTTACATGTGGGTCTGTGGTGAACTTACGGGAGGGCCATCAATGCCTGGAAGTCCCTGCATGCCCTGTTTACCTGGTGGACCCTGTATGAGACATAAAAATAAAAAATAACTCATCTGTACATATCTGCATGCATGTCTTGTACAGATGCAGATCTCTTCACAAAAGGCTCCAGCCAAGGTTTTCCTGTCCATATATTATATAGGAACATCTCTGTTTTTAAAGGGCCAGGGGTTACGGTTTGTAATTTTGCACAGTAACTGAACTGAAATTGAATACTATATATTGTATAGGTGTATTGAATAGATGGATGTCACTTCACAAAAAGCTCCAGCCTAGATTTTTTTTCCCTTAGCATCTGTAATGCCTGTGTGTGTATTGATTTCCTGTCTAGTCCTGTCTTGTCTGAATGGTAGTCAGAGGAGGCTGGCTCATACCGTCCTGTTTGATCTGGCTCCTCTAGGCGTGTGATGACAGAGATGTCAAAAAGTCACAACTTTATTACCTAAATGTAGTAAGTCATGCTACTTACCTTCTCTCCTGGCGCTCCGATAGCACCCTGAGGACCAGGGAAGCCCTGCACCAAAACGAAGCATCAATTAGGTGTTACAAGAATAATGAAAAACTAGTTAGCATACAGTAACTTTAGCTTGACCCTCCTGTAATTGTGTCAGTCATAAACATAATGGTTGCTTTTGAAAACCTGAAAAACAGAAGACATGATTCACTTTTGCTCTACATGGAAATGGATTGTTGAACTTTCTAAGCCAAATGCATTTCTACGAAAGAAAATGAACACAACTAATGGAATTAAAATTGTGAATAAAAACAACTACGTATGCAACAAACATGGAACTGTCTACCAGTGATGCTTACCTTCAAATATTTTATAAATCACATCATGAATTGATTTAATCTTTTGTCCAGTACCTGTATTCCTGGATTTCCTTGTTGACCTGGCGGGCCTATTTCTCCATGTGGTCCCTAAAAACAATCAAACCAAAATATCATATCAGTCCTATGCTTATCAAACCCTCACTGATGTTCTGATATAAACTGTTAAACTAAACTTTCACATTTAATAATTACAGATTGATAAAATGCTGTTGAGATAGTAAAACTGACCAGGTTGCCCTTTGAACCTTGCACTCCATCAGTACCAGCAAAGCCCTAAAAAAACACAAAGAGACAGAATAAATGTCAGCACTACTGAGATAGGGTGTTTTTGTTTGTCTGGGATTCAAAGACATAACATAAATGAAGAGACTGAATGTCTCTGATCCTGTCATCAAGGTGATGCTGACGTACCGGTTGTCCAGGGGGGCCAGGTGGCCCCCGTGGCCCGACAAGACCTCGGGGACCCTGGAGAGAAAACACAGTGAACAGTCAGCCGCCAACCTGCATCCATGATGAGACTGAATGAGCGCAGAATACTAAACCATCAATCAGAACTGGAGAGAGGGAGAAGATGAAAAACAGTGAGAGACCACCAGTTTATTTCAGTGATTGCACATGTTTTGTATGTGCTCACTATGAAGTGTGCTCTTGCCTGTTGGTGTGAGTATGTTTGTGTGATCTGTTTTTGTCAGCCTCCCTCTTTGTAGGCTGGCCAAGCCACCTGCTCCAAAGCCACATCTGTGATCTCCTGAGACGTGATTGATATGGAAATATAATCTTTCAGGCCAGGATTTTATTGCTTACCTTGCCGACATCTTCTTTCCTCTTTCCTCACTCCATCTATCACATCTCACTCACCACCAGCTACATTTGTGTTTGTCTCCTGCAGTCTTACTTTTGTTCCCATCTCTTCTTGTCTCCCAACGAGGTTTTTGTTGTTTATCAGTTATTTTTTTAACGTGGCTTATAGCGGCTCTATTTCCTCAAGCACTGAGTGGTCCATTTGGAGTGACAGAGCCCTGCTGAGTTCTAACCTCAACTACTGTGAGATAGATAGTGAGTGAGTCATGACTAATCAACCAGAATTCACAGAAAAAAAACAACAGCTTCTTCAAAAGAATAACTTTGCTGGAAAACTGTCAGATTTTGGATAGCTAAGAGAAAATAGGTGAAAGAAACAGAATATGGGCTAAAGCTCTAGCCTGTTCATGAGGTTTTTTTGTTTTTGTTTGTTTTAAACGTGCTGTGATTGAAAAGATTTGATTCATTTCACACCTACAGCACGGTCAACAGATTTTGCATTTGTGTGAACAGCAGTTTAAATTTGTTTTAAAAACCTTGGCAGCAGCAACATCCAGCATTTATGATAACGGATAAAGACTCCCACACCAATCGAGAGGATCTTTGTCCCACTCTGCTTTGCATAATTGTGTTAGTTTTGAAACATTGGGGAGGTTTCCAGTATGAACACCCAGTTTAAGGTCAAAGGTCAGACATTCTCCATCAGTATTTTCTGGTAGAAAGCAGAATTCATGGTTCCATTAACTGCAACAGGTCCTGAAGCAGCAAAGCAGCTCCAGACCATCACTCTACCACCACCATGTCTGATGGTATTATGTTCTTGTTCCTGTAGCCTACTTCAAGTTGCCAGACTAGTTCTATTGAACTGATTTCTTCACATTTCTGGTGGTAATCAGACTCAGTTCAACTTTTTCATCACAGGTAATTCATGATGTTGAAATGAGAGCAATGACTCATTTAGGAATTCATTTGTGAAGGATTTTTTTCTTTACATTTTTTTCACATAGAGCAGGATGGTTTCGATAAGTCAAAATAATTGAAAACTGTTTTATGCATTTGCTCAGTTTTTCTTTGACACTGCCCTGCAAGCAGTCAGCGTTGCATGGATGTGCAGATCATGTCTATATTGGGTCAGTCGGTCCAGACCACATCTGTAGGGCGTCCTAACTAGGTCTTTGCACAGTGGGTGACATTTGAATGCTGAGCTGAAATCACTAAATAACAAAAATAAGAAACCTGTAAATTACACAACACTGTATGTTGTTTTAAGCGTCTACATAAGCACACAAAAAACAACAACACTGAAATCTTTCAGATATTTTCAGGATACTTACAGGTTCACCTGCTTGCCCTCTTGGTCCCACAGGTCCATCGGATCCCTAAAATAAAGAGTGAGGAAATTAATTCATCACATGCATCTTCTTCACCTCTTTGGCCCCGCCTCTGGTTTGAAAGCATTCTGATAGAATTTATCTATGAAAATTGTTCATTAAAGAAATCTTCTGCCTGACCGACGAAGCTAAACTTTCTCTCTAACAGTCCAGCCTCTCAGACTTCAGCAGCCAGCCTGCATCCATTGACACTGTGCTGACCATGCTTGCATCTTCTATATTCTTCAATAGAGGTGCTGTGCTTTGCTTTAATGTGTTTTCCTGCTGAATTATTTCAAGCCAGCCTAGCAGAGTTAATAATGCAGGAGTTCATGACTTTATTCTATTAAAACTTGTTCAGATCTGTGGTGCGCTACTGTCTAAAAGGTTTACAAAATCAGTTCATTGATCTGGAAGGGATTTCCATTTTAAAGTTGGAGATGGAAAATTCAATAAACCCAAACATAGCTGCAGGGTGTTGTTTTTCAAAAGTGGTTTTTGGGTGAATGGAGCACTCACCTTCTCGCCTGGCTCTCCAATCGGCCCTTGAGGACCAAGTCTTCCTCTGTCCCCCTACAAGATAAAAGCATTAGTCAAGAACACGAGACTTTTTAAAGTGATCTAGATTGGGAGAGTTTTATCAAGCAGATGCTTTTCGTGCACACTGACATCACAGAAACCACAGCAATCCTAATAATATGCAAATAAACATCTGGCAGAAGATTTGTAAAGAATTCATGCATGTCATGTTAGGATGTTAACGTCTGACACACTACATAAATACAGTGGCAACGTCAGATTACCAAATCAAACTCACTAGGTGTCCCTTGTTTCCTGGGAGACCTGGCAGACCATCAAAGCCCCTGTCACCCTAAGATGTTGGAAAGAAAAAAGTGCATTAAACCCTGGAACACACACACACACACACACACACAGACACACACGTCATATGCACTCTCCCACTTACTCATCTTCAGAACTGCATGTTCCTCAGTATGATGCAGTGAGCTGGTGCCTATGTCAAGTAGTCACTGGGCAACAGGAAGGGGACACCCTGGACAGTTTTATCCAGTCCACCACATGCCACACAACCATTCACACACTCACATGTAACTATAGGGACAATTTAGGGTTGCCAGTTAACCTAACCTGCATTTTTTTGGTCTGTTTTAAGATGACAGAGTTCCAGTAGAAGCCCATGCATCTATGGAGATAACATGCTAACTCCACACAGAAAGGCTGCAGCTAGGATTAGAACCAGGGACCTTCTTGCTGCAAGGCAACATTGCTGCCAACTGAACCACCATGCAGCCCATGTCATATGCAGTAATGTGTAAACATCAGTAGGATTTTAGTAAAAATCTCCCTGGCAGAGCCTCCCATCTGCTGTGTTTGTCAGATTAGCTGTAGGTCTGCTAAAATGTTGCTTTGACTGATAAAGACTCTGTTCAGTCAGAATCAGCATCAGGGGACACTGATTTACTTACTAAGCCCTCCTTGCAGCTGTTATTATTGAGTTGCTTTGTTGTCAATAACATATAATTAGCTGGAGGCTGCGTGATGCCTGAAGGCTTACACTTGAAAGTGGAGATAGTTTATTATTATCAAGACCTTCTTGCACAAAAATACATAAACTTGGATTTGAACTTGCTACTAAGTTAATGAACCATAAAGACCATAAACTATTTAAAATAAAGCTTAGAGCTTACCTTTGCACCTGTTTCACCTGGAGATCCCCGACCTCCATCCACACCTGCACGTCCCTACAACACACATGTAACACTGATTCTACTTTACAGTTTACTGAACACAGTGTGTATTATTTACCATCTGCAGATATATATATATATTTCTTTTTTTTACTTTAGAACCCATCAAGGTCTCTCACCCTCTTTCCTGATTTTCCATTAATTCCATGAGGACCTGGCAACCCACGAGGTCCCTAACACAGTAAAACAAAAAAAATGGGAGGGGGTGTAAAAAGGAAAGAAGGAAAACAAAATAAATCAATATTCTAACCAAAAAGTTAACGTGTAATGCAAGTTAACTGGTCTGGACTTACAGGAGGGCCATACTCTCCCTGATCCCCTTTGAGCCCAGCTGGACCTGGAACACCCTGCACAATAAAAATTAAATTACTTTTTTTTTTTTAAATCACACACACATATATATATATATATATGAATGAAATTAAATCAAGCAAGAAATATCTGGTTATTGTGATATATGTCTTTTTTAAATTATTCATAAAATAAGGCATGAACAGTGATGAGGTCAGGTTAGGAGGCCAAAGAGAAAAGAGAGCGTGAAACTTGAAACTGGTCAGAGAGATTGCAGCACTGATGTTAGAGACTGAGCCCTCTAGGTATGGGACAAATTAGGTCTGAGTCAGAGGAGAGCCTTACCATCGGGCCTGGTCGTCCTGTTAGACCCAGTGGACCTGGAGGCCCCACAAGTGACATCTAAAACATATATGTAGGTTATTTATGTGATAAAAGCACAAGCTGATTGTTTTCACTTATACATGTTTAAAATGATCATATAAAATGATGGCACTACAGCCGGGGTCTCTGTGAAGTGTACCTTGGACTGCTGCAGGATAGCATGGGCTTGTGCCTCTTGGGCTGACACCACTGGACCCTTCTGTGAATCACCTCCGTAGTGGAACTAGCAGCAATTAGAAAAAGGATTTCAAATCCCACTGCAGGATTCCTCAAATGTAAATGAAGTCAAATCACACAGCCCCCCCTTGTGGCTATACAAATACACAGCATTATTGACAAAAGTGTATGCATGTTCGTGTGCTGCTGTTAGGTCTCACTGGTAGCATCAAGATGGTTCCTGGAGGACCTGGGATCCCATCAACCCCAGCAAGACCAGGACGCCCTGGAGGACCCTGAAAAGAGAGGAAAGGAGAAATCAGTTAATTTATTTGTGATCTTCGATTCAGGTGATCCATAACCTTAGAGAACAAGAAAACATTAATGGAATGATGAATGGAATGAGAACCTTTAAAGTAATTGCTTTGTTTAGGATTAGGGTAGAATTTGGCAACGCATTCTTCAAATGTGGAAAATCTCCAGGAAATTAATGTAAATCAGGACTTGGTTGGAAAGGAACTCACTTTGGCAGATGTTGTCTTCCATCTGCCAGTGCAGATATGAACGAACTGACTTGTGAGGACTGCTCGTGTGTTTTCATGCAAATAGGATGGGGGTAGGAAATACAGAAAATTAATTTAATGTGTTGTGAAATTGTCTTTACTTGTTTTTATGTGAACAGGCACGAGTAAATAAATCTCTCCCCAAGGAAAAAAGTTTGAGTGAACATTGTTTTACCGCTGAAATGATGGCTGTGTGTCTTAATTATGACATTTTTATGTGACAGCTTTTTTAAAACAGAAGTTCTGTTGGACCAAAGAATCAAGAGGATCCAACAAACATGGAACAGCGTTGAGAGTTTTATATCCACCTATTGTTGAATAATGAACCCCACTCACCAGGTCACCTGGATCTCCTCTGGGTCCTGGAGGGCCAGTTGGTCCAGCTGGTCCAGGGAGCCCCTTTGAAGGAAACATTCAAATCATTCATAAAGATTTAGGAACAGTGATTTTAATACAAATATATCTGGACTTTCAAATACCTAATAAGAAAGATTGTCTGTAAGGGATGCCTCAATCAAATATAAACCTGATTAAACTGTCTTCACCGTGAATCAAGGCTCAATATTTGGCATTTTCCCCCAGCGAGTCACATTATTTTATCTAAAATTCAACAGTTTGTGACAGCTTGGCAGGTCAGAAAAACAATCCTACCTCTGGTCCTGGTAAGCCCGGGGGCCCAACCACCAAAAGACCCTGGCAAAAAGCACAAACTGCATGTAATGTAAATCCAAATAATATCAAACCGTTTCCATTCCCTCAACTAGACCTATTAGTCTGTTTATGAAATCCCTCTGGCACTTACTGGTTCAATAATGGCTTGCTCTCCCTTTTGGCCCTTTTCTCCTCTGAGTGCAGCCTGTAGTACAGAAACACGTGTACAGGTGTGTGTGGTCATAAATCACTGCACACAAGCAACGTTAAACATAAACACTTCATTGATGCACAACATTTACTTCAACATTTAAAGTCTCAGCTCGTTCCCGCTCTGCAAAGTCAAAGTCGTCCTCATATATTTCATATTCTTCATACTCCAACTCTGTGTCATTCTTCAAATCGTCATATTCTAGGATCTGTTAGAGAGTCAGACAGTGAAAGGATTAGTGTCTGATTAGGTTTTCTGTCCTGACTCACATTCGTGTTTAACCCACCTCATATTCAGTCACATTTGGGCCCACAGTCACCGTGGAAACGGAGGGATCTTCATACAGGTGTGCAAAAAGACCATCATCATACTCCGCCACCACTGCTTTCTCCAGTGGCGTGCTCTCCTGCAAGCCAACACGCAGATTAAAGTGAGTTTAAGGCAAACATGCGAGGCTCCGTGTGAAAGCACATTTTTAATGAACAAAATGAATGTTAGCAAATTAGATTGATCTAATGGAAACGTACTGGTTAACCAAGGTACAGTCTGGCAGGTGTGCAGTTAATTACAAAGCTGGAGTGTAATTAATTAGTGTAATTCATGTGGCAGCGTGGAAGAAACTGAAACAGTCAGGGAAATTGTGTTCATTAGGAGAAAGAGAAATAAAAACATGAAAAAGAACTCGAAAAATATCCAGTAAGAAGTTAAAAATGATCAGAGTTGTTGTGGCATCCCAGTAATTAGCCACCACCCAAATGAACTTTACAAAATGCATTCATTTGCACACAAAAAGACCTTTGCAGAATGTAACACACACTTCTAGATTATTATGGGTTTTCCATCTGCATGGGTACAAAGACACAACGTTTTGGTGATGATGAGGAAGAGGGAATGATTAGATTGGTGCTGGTTAGTGGTGATAAGCAGCTACATGAGAGGAAGAGGTGCTCGCTACAGTTAGAAGGTATCATGTGACCGGTTAGAACTGGGAGTGCTGGGAGAGGTTTATGGAGGATGACATCTACTGATAAATTTGTCTACCTCCTCGGCAAACTTTGATACGGGCAGTGTGCTAGGCACCACAGAGGGGGCTTCGGTTGTGAAGTCGGGTTTAAGTGTGGGTGGCTCCGTCACGGTTCTGTCAAACACTTTGGTGGAAAAGACGTTAAAGGTGGTCTTAACGTCTGGTAGGTCTGTGGGCTGGAGTGGTTCCTGTGACTGAACCTCTGGAACAGTCGTAGATGTTCTTAGGAAGCCTTCCTCAACACCTTCATCTTCATGCTTCTTCTTTCTGGAGCCCTTCTTGCCCTTGCCTTTTCGTTTCCCTTTAGAGCTTTTGTCCCTCTTCTTTTTGTTCTTTTTCCCTTTCCTCTCCTCTTTTGGTCCCTTCTTTTCTTCAGCCGGTTGGTCACTTTGCACGGAAGCATCAAACTCAAGTTGAGAGAGCTTTTATAAAGTAATGGATGAGGGCACAGGGAGGGGAAAAACAAACACTGCAGTGAATGAGAACATAATTCAGGTAACAGCCTGTTACAAAACAGTCAAACAGTGGAGACACCAATAGAGTCAGACCTCTGCTATGATGCTGCTGGTGAAAATATGGAGCAAACAAGAGGAAATAAGCACTTCTTTAAAAAATGTAAAACGAACTCAAAACATCTGTATGTGTGATCAGATTTAACAACAAAAAATGTAAATTATCACAGCAGTGATAGCCCGTGTCAAGTACAAGATTAATGTCCAGCGTGCACCAGTTATGTGAATGACCTCTGTCTGAAAGTGATGCTGAAGGCCGAGTCTGTGGAAAACACGACAGGATTTAGATTCCCTAGTAAACATGACCAGTGGGTGGGAATGTGATGGGAAGTAGGTCAGTCACTGGACAGATGTGGACCTCCTCTGGACTGAAAGCTCATCGCTCAGCTGTAGTTATATAAAAGCCAGCTGGACGACCGTCTTAAACTTCATTGTTTTATTAATGACAAGCCACGTCAGTAAGTTTCCATCCATCCCAGTGAGCAGATTTCAACACTGATGTTAGTTGTAGCTCCCTAAAATCTCAAATTTAGTCCTTTCAATTTTATCTATAGCAAAAAAAAAAAACATACGTAAGAGGTACACCATCAGTTTATAAATAAAAGCCAGGAAGCAAAACTGCACACACCAAAACAAGCGGCTGGTTCTCAGTCTGAAAGTCCTTTTTCACATTAATTTGACAGTTTTGTGTCCAAAGCATCATCTTTAACAGTAAAGCCTTTCATTGACTGACTTGAAAATACATTTAGACGTTTATAGAATTTTACTGAGAGATTCAAAAGTTAAAAATGATATTTTAGGTCCTCAACTGCAAAGCCACAAACTGTGCTGCAGAATGATAATTCCAGCAGCAAAAGTGTTTGAAATGCAGTTCATGACACTTTCTTTTTTTTCCTGCCAACATAGAGACATCTATTCAACATCAACAAGGCTAGACAGCTAGAAAACTTTCACTATTAGGGCCGAACCGATTTAATCCAGATATGTACAGTTTAAATGTCAGTGAGAAAAATCACAAAACGCTGTCGCTGTGCTCAAACACAACACACAGGAGCTAAGCTAAAACTACTCCTCTGAACACACACACACACTTCTGCCTCCTTCCTCCTTATCTTTTTCATTCATCGCCAAAGACATTTATAATCATCCACATCCCTGATAGGTTCATTTTTTAACTTGCCTTGAGGAAAGGTATGTAAATGTGTGGATGTGTATCCTTGTTGGATACTCTTTCTTGTTATCTGCAGCATCTCTCTGTCTCTTTCCACATCTGTGTGCATGTTTGCTGCCAAAAAAGTACCTGATATTAGAAACGCTTTCATGCTGGCTGCATGTTAAAGAGATGCTAATACCTGTTCTCTCTTTGTCCAAATGATCTCTGCAGACACATTTGGAACAGGTAGCTCTATTTTTTTTGCTTCTTTCAGGTTGTAGGCTGGACTGCAGAGATTCATGCCGTAAGCTCTAACAGACAGAATGACTTGTGTGCACTAAGTAGAAGCTTTCAACACTTAGGTCTTATAATAAAATGTGGTGCTTCAGAAAAGGCCTTGGAAACTAAAAATAAAACATCCTGGCTACTAAGTGACATGTTTTCCATCACCTAAACTACAGAAGAACTGGACTGATATATGATTATCCAATGAGTGGTACTGACCTCCTGCTGGTCCAGAGCTTGACTGTTGTAAGGTAAAGCAAAGTCACAGTCGGGTATGTGGTTTACACAGTAGTTGGCAGCAGCCTGGGGGTCCTCCACAAGTATCAGCTGCTGAATATCTCCCTGGAATAATAAATAAAAAATCACCCCATCAAAGCAATGACAAAACTATTAGTACTGCTGCAAAGAGAAGAGACTTTATGAAAGAAGCTTAAAACCAAAACCTGAAATATTTATAGTCTGTTACATCAATGCACTGCAACAGGACAAGCACTAATACATGAACTGACTTTGTAGGCACTTAAATGCACATAGCATGATCAACCACAGTTGTTAGTGATTATGTCTTGCAGCATTTCCTTAATCCAGGGGGAAACAACTCATTCTATACAAGAGTTAAAAAGCTCTCCCTCGCCCCATGTCAGGACCTTTAATTTCTCATCATACCCTGCAGGCATTGCCAGAGAAAATTTACAAACATGTGCAGAGACAGCAGCGCTGCACCCTGCAGCACTGAGCCCAGAGCCTCTGTCAGCTTTTGAGTCTTTACACTCAGCATCTCCACGTAACAGCATATTTATTCTGGCAATACAAAGAAACCAGAGGAAAAATTAAGTTGCTTATCAAGAACAAATCTAATCATATTTGCCTTATTACACTAATATTACTTTATTTTACATATTTGTATGTATTACATGCATTGTAGCCTTGACTGAGCCAATTGAAAGAGTTAAAGATGTGAACAACAGTCACTGAATTTAGATTAAAGTACATTTAGATGAGTTTATCTGTTTTTGTTATACGTCACAAAATAAATGTTACATGTGAAAAAATCAAAAACAATCATTTTAAACTGGAAAACATGAACAACAAGCTGCAGAAATCATTTGTGTCAAACAAAAGCTACAAGAAAGAGTTTGACAAGATTTTGATTAAATTAGGGAACCTAATCAGTGTGAGTGATAGTTCATTGTAAACACACTTCCAGGTGAAACGGTGCCCAGGGACACCAGGGCAGCCGTCTGTGATAAATTACCTTTGATTAACTGCTTGATGTTGTGTTAATTGTTGTCCCGTTGTCATTTTTAATTGGCTGAAGCAGCCAGAGGTGAAATTAAACAAACAGATCACTTCTAGTTCATATCTAAGTCAGGATTGATCAGCGGTGCGTGTTTCAACCACTACACAACATCTTAAACCCACGAATGACCACTCAGATTTATGTCTTAATACATCGAACATGAAAGGATTTGTTGTCCCAGGTATTCTTGCTGTTTTGGTCAAAGGTCAGAGTCAAGCAGAGGAACTTATTGTGCTTTAAGATGAGAGACAAAGAAGGGGAAAGAAAAGCTAAAGGGAGCTAATCCAAACTAATCCTATCTCAATTTGAGATCAAAGCCAATCCTTATTCCTTGTTTTTCGTGCCTGGGGACTCACTCCTCTGGTTTTAACCTGATGTGCACACCACCGTTTCCTGATTAGGGCAGAGCAAGGACATCTAAAGAAGAATTACTTGCAGAAGACACATCATCTGAATGCAGATCTCAGGTTTATAAACAGATTTGTTTGCAGAGGCTCAACAGTGTTTCAGAGTGACAGAAGGGCTTTTTCCTGTTGCATGCTATAAGGTTTAAAAGCAAACCAGCAATCATACTGCTTCATCCTGCCACGCGAAGCTGCACCTTACTTTGATCAGATCTGTGACTTATCTTGTACCTGATGCAGATGAAAGAGCAACATGGTTTCGTGTTACTTATTTGCTGAAACGTAGCCTAGAGATTACACAAACTGTAGAAACAGAGTTTATGAAATACAATTTTGTTTATTTCCATAATAAAACCACACGCTAATAATCTAGCTAACGCTACTTTGTCTCAACATGTCTACACCACTAAGCCATAGACTGTCCTTGCTGTTTGCACTAATTGAGACAGAAATCATCCACAAAAATAAACCCTTGACTGGATCTATGCAGATCTTAACCATGTGCACACAGCAGCCCATAATGTGAGCAAACAGGCAGCGTTGATGTTTGTTTTGCTGCAAATACAAGAGAGTGATGAGCTTGAACAGCAAGCTTCTGTAGTCGTTTGTAGGCAATCTGGAAGCAATAGGCACATTAGTGACTGACCACAGTCAGCCATGCTCCCACGCTAAGCTCCCATGGCAGGAGAACTGGGTCGGATCGCTGCTCTCTTCCCCAGAAACGGGGCTTGGGAACAGAAACCCAGAGGTCAGCCCGCTTGACTTCTCTCCCTCTGTTGCCAGCATCACCCAAGGTGTGCAGCTCTCATGCATAAATATAGCGTCAACAGCCAGAGATGTATATGAGCAAAATAATGTCTCAATTCCACTGAAAACTAATGATTAGAACATTCTTCACTTCCACATAAAACACTCAAGTTACTGCTTCCAGACACATTACCACAAAAATGCATGGATCGGTGTGAAAAATGATGTTGATGATAGATTATAGAGATCAGCTAAAGGTTATTAGTCATCACTGTAAATCAGATGTCATCCTCGTCATGACTCTTCACACAAGGCGGTATAAGGGCGTTGGGAGGGCTCTTGTAGCAAAGCCAGTGAGCTGTGCTTTTGAAAAAGAAAACATAAACTGGCCACAGGGAGACCTCATTTCATAACCCAAGAGGGAAATAAAACAAAATAAACTGGAAAGTGTCTCTACCAGTATGAAGGGTAACTTTAGGACACAAATAACAGGACATTTATAAGTTCTCGATGTAAAAAATACCCAAAAGCTAAAGGTTTTCATCAAACTTCAAGACCCAGGAATGTTTTGTTTTTCTATTATTAAATGAACATGAAAAGTGTCTTTTTCTCTGGTAATCATGTAAAGATAGTCAGGCAATAAATACAATGAGGCACAAAACCTAATACATTCATTTCTAATATAAGTTTCAGAGCTGCAGCAGGTATTGCAGTTTATAACGATGCATCGACTAGATTTCATAAAGTATAGTTCAGAGTAGCAAAACTGAATATCTTATGCTTTGCTCTATTTTTCCATTTTTTTTCTGTGATCCATGAGTAAGAAGACACTGAGCCCTGAGGACATGGAAGGGGAAGGGGCTTGAGCTGATCTCAATTTCATGCTGTTGGTGAGAGATTTACTGGGGCCCCACTGGGAATGACAATTGAGAAGAGGTTGAGTATTGTCATGGGAAGTGGAGAGAATGACTGACAGTAAAGGTTATAGCAGTGGAAAAGAGACAGTCCAACAGTTGGTCTGATTCTTTCAGTGTGACCTTTTAATGTATTAATATTCTCGTGAACGCCCATTAAAATGTTAAATGTTTAAAAGTGTCTCTCTGCTTAAAGCCCGGACCACACTGTGCGTTTTTCATCCGTTCTAGACAAATCCCTCATCGTGAACAGAATCGTGACAAAAAACGGTGAACGTGAGGATGATTTGAAAGTCTGTGGCCGTCCAGTGTGACCGGCTCTGCGACAGCTTATTGAGCCAAAGTCAGCCTCCAACAGTCTTCAAGCACTGCGTGAAAACCTACGACTCCCGTCTGCAGCCGACCAATGTAAATACACCCAGGGAGTGACGCGAACATCTAGTGACGAGCGTACAATACGAGAATAGGATTAGCAACATTAGCAACAGTGGAAGCTACACGCAGGAACATGCAGACAACTTCTTTTTGGAGTTTTGTTCGGAGTCTAATAAAAGACACGTGCAGTGATTTTTCTCTTTTCAGCAAAGTTGTTTTGGTTAGCTGTCGGCTTTTAGTGACGTATGCGTGACGTGGGGGGGGTGTACTCGTGACGTTAGCGTGTCCTGCTAGAGCGAGACGCCGTGCAGTTTGGCTCATTCAAATCTTGGATCGCACTGAGTGCCACTTTCTGGAGTCCTCCCAGTGTGACATGAGCAATCCTGTGTGACAGAGGAAAAACGCACAGTGTGGTCTGGGCTTTAAAGCAAGTTAAATGGTCTGATATCTCATGGAAAGTCCCTAAAAGAGAATTGCAAAGTGGCAACTTGTTTCTGCTTATAAAAAAATAAAAGTCAGGTTATTATCATTTAAGTGGGTGAGTCACTGCATACATTCAGTCAATGTTCCTAATGTTTTAATGGAACAATGGCCTTCCATACTTCATTGCATAAAGTATCTGCAGTCATTTATTGGTGGTGATGAGACTCGGCATGTCTGAACAGCAAAGTCACTCCTCCCTCTCCACCTGAATCATCTTTTTCTTCTCACTTCTTTTATTCATGTTGCACCTGATTGACAAAGGACCCGGTCACCTTAAATCCCAAATGAGTTAGATTAGAAATAAGAAACGGCTCCAAGCGTTTATGTACAAGGTAAGATTTTAGCTTCTTACGTTACAGTTTTTCTGGTATTTTTACCACACAGGCTGTGCTGTACTGCATAGTGAAATATATGATCAGACACTGAGTTTAACACCCTGGTTTTGGAAATACTCCAGATTTACACTTGGCCTGTTTAGATCTGGAAAAAAATTTAAAAAATGTTCAAAACAGACACAAAGTAACACACTATCACCAAAGAGTTCCTTACTTCTTATTGCCCTTTGTTTCATCTGATAAACACTGTATGTTACTACAGTAAAACAAGGCCTCCCACACACGTTTAAATCACACCATTACAATAACCCGCAAAAAACCCACAGATGATGACAGTGACACATTTTGGCACAGTCAAACGGATTATTCTTGCTATCTGGCCAGGCAGAGTCTCAAAGTTTGCTTAAAGACAATGAAAAATACACAAAAGAGAATTAGACAACAGGAGGACTTTGAAATCACCCGTTTATGGGTTTTCTGTAAGCCTGAGACGCTTTCATAATGCCAAACCTCAAAAACTTCTTCATCCAGCAGCCGTGTTCCAAAAACAGTGACACCGTCTGCACTGACAACAGCATCGTCTCCTCGGAGCAGTTCCAGGGTCTCTACCTTCTCACAGTCCAGGTAAAGGCTCACGCTCTTGTCTTGCACACTAAAAGCAATCCTGTGCCATCTGATAGAACAGAGAGTTAGAAGTTTAGTGTGATGGGGAAGATCATAAAAACGTGTGTTTGGTGTAAAAGACAGTTTCTCACCAGACTGTGACTGCTGGCGACAAACTGCTAACAGTATTTGCACAGGAGTCTTCAAAATGTCACAAAACCTCTCAACATTTCTGAAGTGAGTCACTGGGCCTCAATATTGTGGTGCTTAAGTTTTAAGCAAGTTCAAAAATGTTGCAAGGCTAATTTTCTCTCACAGGCAGGGTGTCTGAAAACCATCTCAGATCCAAAAAAATAGTAAAAAATGTGAGGCTACTTTGAAAAAAGTTGGCGCTCAAACATCACATAAAATTTGGAAAAAGAGTTAGACATTTTTAGAACATTTGTATATTTTCTCACAATTTAGTCATCAACGGTTGCAGCCTTGTGAGATACTGGCTTGTGTTTTTACACAATCATCACAGTAACAAGTTGTTTAATGCCTCGTGGTGTTCAAGTAAACCGAAGATAAAATACATAGAATATCCCCTCTGCTAAGGACAAATCAGAGCAAACACTGAGCACTGGTCAAGCAGATTGAATCATAAAGACAAACTGTGGTCATTTGTTGTTCTCCAGGGAGGTTTATCAAGATTTTGAAACAATTTTTTTGCCTGGCAAGCCATCCTATATATGTGAATATACACTGCCTAGCCTAAAGGAAAGTCGCCACCAAAAAAAAGGTCACACTCTAATATTTCGTTGGATTGCTTTTAGCTTTGATTACGGCACACATTCGCTGTTGCATTGTTTCCATAAGCTTCTGCAATGTCACCAGATTTATTTCCATCCAGTGTTGCATTAATGTTTCACCAAGATCTTGCATTGATGATGGTAGAGTCTGACCGCTGCACAAAGCCTTCTCCAGCACATCCCAAAGATTCTCAATGGGGTTCAGGTCTGGACTCTGTGGTGGCCAATCCATGTGTGAAAATGATGTCTCATGCTCCCTGAACCAGTCTTTCACTATTTGAGCCCAATGAGTCCTGGCATTCTCATCTTGGAATATGGCCGTGCCATCAGGGAAGAACAAATCCATTGATGGAATAACCTGGTCATTCAGTATATTCAGGTAGTCAGCTGACCTCATTCTTGGAGCACATCCTGTTGCTGAACCTAGACCTGATCAACTGCAGCAACCCCAGATCATAGCACTGCCCCCACAGGCTTGTACAGTAGGCACTAGGCATGATGGGTGCATCACTTCATCTGCCTCTCTTCTTACCCTGATGCACCCATCACTCTGGAACAGGGTCCATCTGGACTCATCAGACCAGTTTTTAATAATGCGTTGGACAGTTCTGAACCCAGTTTTAGTCGTTTCTGCAATCTCCTTAGATGTTTTCTCTGCTTGATGCATGCCAGTGATGTGACCCTTCTCAAACAGACTAACATCTTTTCCACGACCACCAGATGTGTCTTTCCACATGGTTGTTTAAGAAATGAGAAGCAACTCATTGCATCAGTTGGGGTTAAATAACTTGTTGCAGCTGAACGATAATCACCCATGCAGTAATTATCCAATAGGAGGCTCCTACCTGTTAGCTTAGTTAAATCCAGGTGGGTTTTTATATTTCGCCGGGTAGTGTATTGCAGAGCAAAATCATTTTGCTTCTACTACTGTCCATCTAGATTTCTAGGGTAACAATTTTATATCATGTGCATGAAAAATGAAATAAAAGCCTGACCCAACCCTGTCAAAATGTTTTGGAATAACACAGCAGTAATATATCCTCTACCCACTTTCCATCTGCCAGGTTGATCTTCTTGAAGATGGGATATAGTTCTGGAGTGGGCTGTCCATGCTGGTCCTCGTACAGAAAGACAGGTGACCGACCCACTTCAAGGCCGAGCTGCTGGACCCCCTGGTCATCATAAACTGAAAGCAGGAAGGACTGGGAGCCCTTTTTAGCTCTAACTGTTGTCATCAGTGAGAAATTTTCAGGAAAATTGGATTCTGGATGGAGAGGAGAGAGGAGGGGAGGAGAGGAGACGAGCAGAGAGAAGAGTTGTTAAGTCATAAAGAGAAAAGCACAGCAGGGAGCATACATTTTCATAAAACTAAGGCACCACCCGCTGCCAGACAGACCTGGATAAAGATAATGATGAAAAATATCGCTCATGAAAGCACTGAGTGCCCATGAGAAGTAAAAGGAGGTTAGTCGTATTTCTTAACTTTTACTGAGAGAACAATCCTTCACGGATTGTGTACATTTTAATGCTTTCTGCCATTAAAAGGAATCCAAGTATTCCATTGCTGTGGTGGATTGAGAGGATTTTCTGTATGTGGTCTTCAAGGAAAGCAGTCTAGACAGTACCAGGGAATAGCTGTTTAGTGGGAGCGCTGAGCTGGATCTTTTTGATCTTGTAAGCCAGGTCCGTCTCCTCGGTTCCCCTCCTGCTGGTGCAGAGACCAGCCTCCAAGGACACCCCCTCCATGTTCTCTGACAGCCCAAGCGCTCGCAGAACATCAATGGGATCAGCTGGGAATGGAAACGAAGAGAAAATGAACCATCTGTCTGTAGAAGTGGAGCAGATTGAGGAAACATGGTGTTGTGTTTTATACTCAGTGTGAAACAAACTTAGTTTAGATTTAGTAGATTATTCATTGTCTTTTGTTTAATCTTATATGAAAAACTCTTAAAAGAGACAGAGAAAAGCTTGTAGCAGGTGATGGGAGCATGCTTGTGATATTTTGACATATTCATTTTATTTCTGCCCACGTGACAGCCCTTTTCTGTCTGGCTCACTTAAATGCTGGTCTTTACTGAGCTGAAGAGCAGGATTTAGTGTGGCTGGAAGCTGGTTTTAAAGTTTGGTGCCTTCCTGCTTCCTTTGAGTCGGAAGAAACAAGCCCCTCTGAGATGTGGCGGCAGGTGGCCCGGCTTCTGTGGTTGTTATTATAGGATGGGGCCGTACGCTGTCTAACCCATAATCCTCCGGTAGTACACATAACAGCTGACACCTGCACACTGCTACAGTACAGTCAGTTACAACACATCTGCATCGCATTCATCAATATCTAAATCTAAACTTTTGTCTCAATTAATTGTTTTCTGTAAAGGCTACAGAGATTTTTCCTTATTTTTTCCATTTAATTCAAATAAAAGTATTAAAATGCACAAAAATAATTGGAAAAAGACAAATATGGTGAATTTGCAAAATTCTCTCAAATGTAATGAAAAGGTATGACTAGTTCACGTGTCTGATATTACTTTTATTGCATGTCTGTAAACCAGACACACACACTAGATGGCTTTTCTAGTGATTATACTCTAAATGTACATAATCAAGTTCAGTTCATTGTAGCAACTACTGCCCCACAGATATGAACTTTGTTTCAGTCAATAGTTTCTCTCCTTCAAATGAGTCTGTGCTTTATTTGCAGTCCGCGGCTCTTGTTATTAGATGTGTGTTGATAAAGAGCGCCGTGAGCATTAGCCAGGATCAGAGCTCTGTGCAAAGCCAAGCTCCCACCAGCTGCTACGGAGAGCTGCTCAGCACTTAGCGTTCCAGCATCTGAAAGGAGGATCCTAAACTCAAATTGCCTCCTGAAGCTCTGGCTGCTCGGAGTTAATTAAATATGTGGTGAGAGTTTACTATTGCCCAGACACTATTTAAAAAAATAAAAAAACAGCATTACATTTTATCACTTTATTTATTTGCAAAGCAGACATAACTTGTTTTTTTTTTTTGCTTGCTCTGTCAGCTACTTCACATGGTAATAAGGTTTAAACAGGTTAAACAGTAAACTATAGTTTCATCACTGATAAAGATAGAGCACAGATCTAGAGACGTTTAAGATGTCCTGACTTAAACTTTGGACATATATTAAAGCAGCAATCCGGAGTTTTTCCCTTTCAAGAATTATGTATGATTTTTTAGAAATCCATAAAAGTGATTGTCTTATCATATATTGTGAGATAATGTAAGCAAAACGCCTGTTTGTTTGTTTTTTTGCTAAGCCCGCCCCCTGCCCCGTAAAATCCGGGCAATAGGAAACTGAGCGCCGACCAGAACTAACCAATAGCGTTAGACTACCGCTTACGTGCTTCACAGTTAAGGAAGTACCTCGGCTGATGCAGCGTTGCTGAACTTTTCACAGGCAAGTAAGTCTTTAAAATATAAATATATGAAAACATAACATGACATGAGAATAATAATTGTAAAAAACGTGTTTTAGCTCTGTTTGTCGGCTACAGAAGCACATTCATAAACAAGAAACGCGCAGTCGCCATCTTAAATTACAGTCGGCCCGACTATTGGTGCGATACGCTTGTCAGCCACTAGATGGTGCCATCAGATAAAAGAAATACTCCGCAGAGCTACTTTAAGTAAATGAAAGACTAAATAAAACAAACACAAATTGATTATGTGCAAATGTCACCCAAATAAATGTTCAACCGCATTAAGAAATTTAAGTCCAAATTTCATAAATTCTCTATTAAAGGTGAAGCATACAATCTTTTTCTTCCGGGTGGATCACCTAAACCAGGGGTTCCCAAATTGGGGGTCGGGACCCCCAAGGGGGTCCCCACAAGATTGCAGGGGGTCCCCACAATTTTGTCTTTGCCAAGGTTGTGAGGTTAGCAAGATTTTATTTGTAAAAATTACATTTATGAAATACCAATAACACACCCTACAGTATAATCAGAACTCCATATAAAAGTTATAACTCTGTATGTCTGTAAAAAGTTTGTAAATGATCACATTTAATGTGTTTATGGGTGTAGGAGTTGGGGTTGGGGGTCCTGGCTTGTCTTGGACACGGGCAAGGGGGTCCTCAAAGAAAAAAATTTGGGAACCAATGACCTAAACCATTAGTCCGCATAACTGTCAATTTCTGGTGAAACCAATCCTGGGTTAGTTTTCACTTCCTGCGCACGCACACAGCGTGCACCCCCGCGCTCTCTCGGAAATCAGGAAGAGGCAAACGCAGTCCGGTTCGGCTCCCCACAGATGACGCTGTCGGCGGTTTTCTGCTCGAGAGGTAAGCTAACGGTCAGCATGCTATTTTCAGGGCCTCACAATTACACATTACAGCCGGCAGCTACTCGTAAACAGGCGCTGGTAGAGTGTTGCGCAATGCGGAGAGGGCGGTTCTTCCCTGAAATTCAGAAACATCGACCGCTTCACCTTTAAGTTGCTTAATATCAATATCAAAGGCATCCAGGCGTTACAGAATCAAACTGCACATAAATCAAAAATAATCCGATTGACAACACTCTGATAAACACCTAAATCCAATGGGTTTAATGCAAATGATATCATCATTGCACTATTCAACAATAACGTCACAAATGCATGTCTTCCTAAAATCACCCTGACAACAGGACAACAGAACCAACATAAACTAGGTTTTGCGATGCTGAATGTCATTTTAAAGAATGTTTTGTTACGAGTATTTTGGGATTTTCATTAGCACTATTTGTAGTTTTAACAAAAAAATTTGATTATAATCGCATAATGTGAGGTTGGTTATGGAGTACAGACCAATATAAACAGTTCTTGTCACGGGTTATCCACGACATTCCCTCACAAAAAAATTCACTGATGAATGCAAATGTATAGATCTATTATATTTGTGGAGTTCTGTGTAGGGCTGGACAATAATTCAATAATGATAAATATCTATCAGTAGATGTGAGGTGTGATAGATGATAAATGAGTCAATAAAAACTTTAATAAAAAGGGTTTTTTTTCATTATAGCTTAACCCTTTGGGCCCTAAGCCTTTTTTTGAGAAATCTGCTTGAAAATGACATCCCCACACTTAATTGAGTATATTTCTGTAACAACATGGTCTATTTGAATAATTTTGGTCTCATTTTAAAGGGAACTCTTGTGGGATTTGTTGAGATGTGTAAATATTAGAACATGTGTCACTCATGAAGTGTAAATGGACATTGAATATTGTAAAAAAGTAGATTTTTTCTTTTCCGCCTGAAAAAAATATGATTTCAGGATGAATACCTCTTTGGAAAAAGGAAGCGTAAGCTTCAAACCTCAATGAATTCATAGTCTTACATCCTGACATTAGCTGTTTCAAAGTTTCAGCTTGATAAAGTGAAGAAAACATTTTTTATAGAGGTTTACATATAGACAATTCAGGCGAGGTCTCAAATGGCACAATTTGGCACAATCTGTGCCATATGCCTTTTCCCTTGTATAATGATATATTTTTAATTTGTATGTGACTACATTGATTCTAAACAATCATTCAAGAGCATTTTTTTCTTTTTTCTTTTTTTTTATAATTTTGAATTTTGAATTTTTATCCCTAAATCTGGATGTATTCTAGACGCTTCATAACGTAGCCTTCTATAGCCATGGCTGATTGGTCAATTTGGATGTTTAACACCTTTTTGGTTTGTTAGGGCCAATAAAATGAAGCTTTACTCACCAAAATGAGATTGACAATATTGTCAGCCAATGAGATTTGTCAAAACACAAACATGCACCTATGAGGTACTAGCCTAGCCGTCAGGGATTTTTGAGTTCTAAGCCTCTGTTTTCAGTCATAATGTATTTTTTCTGTCTTTATACATTTTTCTGTTTGACAAAAGAGGTAGAGCTATTAGTAAATGATGAGAAAGTCTGGATAAAACAAACTTTTTCAGGCAAAACATCAAAGGTAAGAAACTTGCTTCGCCCCCTGCTGGACAAAAATATATATCTTTTTTGTTNTTCTTTGGCACGTATCTCGATGAAACTTAGGTGTAGAATGTTGTGAGACATATATTTAGAATCAGCAGGGCCTTAGCTACAAAATGATATACTGGATGTGTGTACAATGAAAACCCTAGCAATGCAGGAGACAGAAATGTGGCAAAAACTTTCACACAGTGGTGCTGCATAAAAAGCGAATTTTCGTGATTCATTTAATTCTAATTTTAGTTGTGTTTGGAGCATGTAAAAATGAATTACATGGCCTTGTAGCCAAGGTTCTGCAGATTTTTTAGATGTGCAACTTGATGATATTTATTGATATATGGGGCATGAAATTTGCTGCTAAACTTTTCTTTTCGGGAAAAGCCCCCAATTGGGGGGCGCTAGGGCCCAAAGGGTTAATACTACAGGCATTACTTACTACAAACCAATCAAAAACACAGACCCAGACACGCTCCATCACCAAGCCCTCCCCTCTCAATCCTAAACAGACATCACGTGACTTAATCAAGATGTCACAGAAAGGAGGGGTGGAGGAAATTGTCCCTAAAAAACTTTTACAAGTCTGACAAAAAACAAACAACGGTTGTTTGCAAAATTTGCAGAGAATCAATAAAAAGCAAGTCTGGTAACACAACCAACTAGATTTATCATAAAGTAATGACATACAATGAACCAAACATACATTTTTATAGTTATTTATAATTATTGATATTGATCAATATGGTTTTTTTACCTATATGCGTTTGTTTTATTTTGCCCAGCCCTAGTACTGTGCATTGTTTGTCTTTTCTAGTAAACCTTTTTATTCCTAGTGTTAAGATCAGAATCTAAACAACAGAGTGTGACACAGCAGAATTTTTCATCATTGTGTTGCCATTCCTGCAAGCAGTCAGCATTTTGGTGTCACTGATAAATGTCTTGATACTTGATGAAATGTTTTGAATGAGGTCCTGTTTGTAGATACGCTGTGGAGCTGTGATGTCCCAAAAAATGCTCTAGTTCAGCAAAAAGTAACTTCATGGTCCTCCTCTTGGGTCTGTCAGAGATTTTTCTAACGTCTGCCAAGTAATTAGCTAACTCAGCAGGTATGAAAAACTGCATGAACTTATGAGTGCTATGCATCAAAGATGAAACGTTTTGCTATTCTACATACACTCACTGGCCACTTTAATGGGTACACCTGTCCAACTGCTCGTTGGCGCAAATTTATTATCAGCCAATTATATGGTGGCAACTGAATGCATTTAGGCATGTTGACATGGTCAAGACGATCCGCTGCAGTTCAAACAGAGCTTCAGAACGGGGAAGAAAGGTGATTTAAGTGACTTTGAACGTGGCATGGTTGTTGGTGCCAGACGGGCTGGTCTGAGTATTTCAGAAACTGCTGATCTTCTGGGATTGTCACTCACAACCATCTCTAGGGTTTACAGAAAATGGTCCCAAAAAGGGAAAACATCCAGTGAGCTGCAGTTCTGTGGGAGAAAATGCCTTGTTGATGCCAGAGGTCACAGGAGAATGGCCAGACTGGTTGGAGCTGATAGAAAGGCAGCAGTAAGTCAAATAACCACTCGTTACAACCAAGGTATGCAGAAGAGCATCTCTGAACACACAACACGTGGAACCTTGAGGCAGATGGGCTACAGCAGCAGAAGACCACACTGGGTGCCGCTCCTGTCAGCTAAGAACAGGAAACTGAGGCTACAATTCACACAGGCTCACCAAAATTGGACAATAGAAGATTGGAAAAATGTTGCCTGGTCTGATGAGTCTCGATTTCTGCTGCGACATTCAGATGGTAGGGTCAGAATTTGGCATCAACAACATGAAAGCATGGATCCATCCTGCCTCAGGCTGCTGGTGGTGGTGTAATGGTGTGGGGGACATTTTCTTGGCACACTATGGGCCCCTTAGTACTAATTGATCATCATTGCAACGCCACAGCCTACCTGAGCATTGTTGCTGACCATGTCCATCCCTTTATGACCACAGTGTACCCATCTTCTGATGGCTACTTCCAGCAGGATAATGCACCATGTCATAAAGCTGGAATCATCTCAGACTGGTTTCTTGAACATGACAATGAGTTCACTGGACTCAAATGGCCTCCACAGTCACCAGATCTCAATCCAATAGAGCACCTTTAGGATGTGGTGGAACAGGAGATTTGCATCATGGATGTGCAGCCGACAAATCTGCAGCAACAGCGTGATGCTATCATGTCAATATGGACCAAAATCTCTGAGGAATGTTTCCAGTACCTTGTTGAATCTGTGCCACGAAGGATTAAGGCAGTTCTGAAGGCAAAAGGGGGTCAAACCCGGTACTAGCAAGGTGTACCTAATAAAGTGGCCGTTGAGTGTACAATTAACTCGTAATTCTTTTATTAACAAGCATATTTTAGGGTATTCATTGAGCTAATGGTAGACAAGTGGCTAGAGAGAGGGAAGTCTGGGACTCTCTGCTTAGGCTGTTGCCCCTGTGACCCGGCCCCGGATGGATGGATGGATGGATGGATGGATGGATGGATGGATGGATGGATGGATGGATGGATGGATGGATGGACGGACGGACGGACGGACGGACGGACGGACGGACGGACGGACGGACGGACGGACGGACGGATGGATGGATGGATGGATGGATGGATTGGACCGATATTGCAGTGTGTGTGGTTCTCCCCGAGGAGTAATGAATGTGCACCCTGTTGAATGTGGCGTGTAGTCAATTAGAAAGCAAGCACGCTGCACAGAGGGATTGTCTGTCTGTTCACTCCAAACTCACGTTTGATCTCAAGGGGTTTTGTGAGATTTACTGTCTAATCTGGGAACCTTCATGAGGGAAATCAGTTTGTGTGTGGTGTGTAGTTTTTGCCGTGTGGCCGAACACTACACACTGTTAGACCAAAACTGTTATATACGTGGGTTTTATTTTCACCTCTTGTTGGGTCTCACAAACTGTTGGATAATGTTTAAATCTTGCCATGTGAACCAGTCCCAGGTCACCAAATTGGTTTCATCCTTAAACACACTCACCAGACTGCCATTGGATGTAAGTATGTGAAGACATAATGCCTCAACATCTCCCCTGTGTCATTTGTATTTTTAGTAGGGCCCTTTTACTTTCTACTCTATTAAATCTGGTTCCAATTCACATTTGTATTCCACTGAGTTATTGATGTTGCTATTAATTACCCTTTCTGACTTTCTTATGGCCTTAATTGATTCCTTACTGCAAATCCGTTCCCAGTGGGTTGACTAAGTTAAAAATTTGTTTTTGATTCAAAGGTCAGCTGTGTTTACTCATAAATGCTGATGCACAGAGAAGACGGGCTCTAACCCATACAGGATTTTAGAGGTTCTGTCTGAACGTACTGTCAAAAGCTATAAAGGCTTATTTCATTTTGGCCAATCCAACGATCATATTCAGTGATTCACAGGAAGGGGATTTCTGCCCTATAGTGTTTATAAGTCTAATGTCCAGTTTTCAACAGGTTTCAGCTCCTAACTGACAGGAAACCAGTGACCTCTAACATTCAGATGACAAAAGCATGAATGCATACCAATGCCACAGGGAGAAATCTGAGACGAGCAGCAGAAACTCACTCAACAAAGACATTACTTTCACATTTATCTATAAACACGCAGAAAAAGATCATCCTGCAGCCAAAGTTAACAAAATAAACTGACAGGTGCCTCAGCAAGCTCATTCACAGGACAAGAAAACACTAAATAGACACAAAAAGAGGTAAAGCTAATAGGTGCTGAAACAATATGAAAAGCCAATTCTGAAAAAAGAGCCTAAAGAAGAAAAGTCATGGAAAGCTGCCATTAGCGGGACGGATAAACGCAGCTATCAGTGGAAGAATGTTATCTTTCCCTGCTTAAGATCCATTAAGTCATTTAGACTTTTGCCAATTCTCTCAGCCTCTTTACCTTTCCTGCAGCACTGACTGTCTGAACAAGTTTTTCTTGCATCTCATTAGGTTTTGAATTAAAGTCCTTCCCTCATCTCTCAAGTTATATCACTTCAACAGGAAGTCAGGAAGACACATACTTTAATACCACAGACCGCTCAAGATGCTTAAAATATCACAAATGATCTAAAAACCAATAGCTCATGATGTTTTTGGATAGCAATATCCAGCATTTTAACTACAAAACATGTTCCTGAGCGCCTTTTTCTTTTTATGCTTTTATCTAAAAGAAATCCAACAACTGTCAAGTCATTTGTTCCAGACGGAAAGTAGCTGAGAAATGGCATTAATCAGTTTTAGTGTTTGCATCTTCTGTGGCTGTTTTCCATTTCTCTTTGTGCCCTGTGGCCACACAACTCAGCACCATTCAGTTGTACATGGACATAATGTGGTCACTGTGTTTGTGAAGCAAATGTCTCTGAAGACATTCTCGATGACTCACACCACCTACACTCCGAGCCCTGAAAATACCACACACACACACACACACACACACACACACACACACACACAGTACTACACTGTCAAAAGCTATTGCATCTGGGAACGAGGGGGAATTTTAAGAGATGAAGCCAAAAAAATCTGTGCACTTAGATATCCCCATAGTATCTCAAACCACACCCTGAGAAGAGTAGAGGAAAATAACTGGCAGCTGAACATGACTGTTTGGAGATGCAAACAGAACAAATAAATATGAAAATGATCCATTTTCACATCAAGAAGAAACAAAGCTCTGCTCATTGAACTTGTACTGTTGCATGAGAATTCCTTGAAAATGTATCCAAGGGTGCCAAGCTCTGAAAGATGGTGATTAATAATAATAAAAAGATGAAAGATCCCACGTCAGTGGCTAAATTAATCCAGACATGTTTTCTCTCAGCTACTAAGAATAGATTATCTGATTAAATGTGACTCTTTGTTTGGGTCACAACTGTGTGCTAAGTGGAATATGAGCTCAAAACTAATTCAGGCTGAACAAATGAAGAATTAAACAGGAATGAGATTGGTAAATGCAAAGTCCCGCTAGAGTGAGCAAGTAATGAGACTCATTGTTGCTCGATCACATCAGCAGGGGACGTAAACAACCTTTTTGACCTTTGGAATCTCTCTCTCTCTCTGAATCACTGCTTTGTTTTCTGGTTTAAAAACAATAAATGTAATCAGTTTTCACAGAAGCAATAGCATCTCAACTATTTCTGCAAATATCTATAAACTAAACTCATGAAAGTCAAATTAATGTCCTTTAGTCTGATTGTTTTTTCATTTTCAAAGTGCCTTGCTGAATGTGGGTCAGTGACTTGTTCTGTTGTTAGAGCCACCAGTTACACTTTTGCTCCTGAAGCCAGAGGTTTTGGGTGGGATCAGGTTACACGTTTCCTTCCATTTCACATCAGCACCACATTCTTCAATCTCCACAGTTTGTTCTGCTCTTGCTTGTTCACAGCACGATGAGCTGACAGGCCAAAAGCTTCTTGGCTCACAGAGAAAACACCTGCCCCTCAAGGCCCTGCACCCAACAGACGCTCTACACAAATACAGGCACATTCTTTTATTTTTTTTCTTTAATACCTATGAGGACTGTCTTTGACAACGGTTCATCTGATTTATCAACATGTCTTTTGTACACCTACATTTAAACCAAATAATCTAAGTTCTCAGAAACTCATTTGAAGATTTGAAAGGAATGGCTTTATATTTCTGAAATTCAGGAAAAGCAAGGGATCAGACATGGTTTCATGCTTGTTTCAAAGAGGATTGTCTCAATAAAAACATGCAAACATGTGTATGTTCAGGTCCCTTCAGGTTCCAACCCCAAGATATCATTTAGACAAAACATGCAGGGACGTTTTACAGTTTAAATGAGAAGTAGGCAAAGCACAACATGCAGATTTAAATCTCACCTAAGATCTGCAGGTTGAAACACACTCAGCAAATGCAGAAATGTTATAAAACTGTATGGAAAAGTTTGCATGCATTTTAAAAGTGTGGGAAACTTGTTTAATCAATACATTTGCAGTGGTCTCTGGTAGGAGTGAATGCCTTGCAAGTCATACTCAGGACAAAAAACGCCCAGAGTTTCTTGGTTCAACATCAACAAGTTTGCTGTGGCACAGGGTGGCAGCAGACAGCAGGATTTGGAGTCTTACTTCCTGATATTCGGACATCTCGCCTCAGATTAGATAACAGCAACGCAACTCTACCGCTGTCTTGCAACATGGATGTTTTAGCTCCACAAATAACACAAGCCTGGAGGAGTTTTTCTGTGTCGTGTTGCTAATGCTAACGGTTACCTTCTGCTAGCCGAGACGTTCTCTGCTGTTTCCTGGACGCTAAACCAACAACAGCCTTCCCCGTCGTGAGTCAAGATGGGTGAGTCCATGAATGTTAAGTGACATTGTGACGTAGATCTGTCAGACCTTTCTAATCCTAGAGTTTCACTGTCTATTTTCTATCAGAAGCTAATGCAGGAGATAGGTGTAGGAGACTATTTTCATGTTCAGCCTGCATGAAAAACTCACAGTGACCCATTATAATCAGGAATAATCATTAAAAATGTTTTTTCAGTGAACCACAGGAACGATCACCGCTTTCACCTTCACTGCATCATGCCTATGATGCACTAGGCTCATGAAACTGGAATAAGTGGGTTATAAAAGGACACTCTGATGTCTCTTTATTGGCTATGCAACAGGAAGCATCTCCAGCTAGTCCCAATGAAAGCTGCTTGGAGCCTCCAGTGATCAGAAACACTGAGGCCTGAGGCGAAGGAAGGTTCTGGAAGCCAGATGTGTGTTGAATACTATAGATTTCAGTCAGGCACCACAAAGTGTTTAAGCATCATTTATACATATTAAAGACTTGGGTGAAATCCAAACAGTTTGGCTCATCAAACCATCTAAGAAGCAGTTTGATGTGACACTTGCAGCATCAGCAACTCGGCTCAGCACATCTGACACTATTGATGTTTTATGTTTTCACCGCAACAACGCAAACTCACAAAACACAAGGAGATGCTGCAGATGTGATGCTTAGGAAATTCAAGTTTTCTCTTCTAAAATGCTTTCAAAATGAGCCGTCCATTTCATTTGTTTTCATTAGCTCCTAATTTGTTAATGAATCAAAGAAAAACAGCTTTCCTTTGAGAATCGGATGCAGAACGAGACAGGATCAAACAGGACACAGTGAAGGGCCTGCATGTACAATTTGCCTCCACTAGTTGTGAATAGGACAGGGTAGGAGGAAGATGGGTAAACAATAAATAAGGCAAACGGAGTAAAAGCAAACTTTTCAAATCCAAGATTTTCAACAAAACAGAAAAGGGAACAAAAGAAAACTGAACACAAATGTGCTGAGGCAGAAGAACAAAAGGATTCTGATTGAACTGTGCACTAGTGCAAGAATGTCTCACTTCCTGTCTGTAAACATGACTACAAAGTGCTCTCTCATCTGTCTTGAGCACACACACTCACACAACACATATGGGAAAACATTCTTTCACTGTTCCACACACATTCATGCTGGACATTCAGAGTCTGACACAAATGTATGATAATCTACTGGATACGAAGAAGGGAGACTGAAATATCTGCACCACCACATGTGACAGGAGCTTTGAAATCATCTGAGGAGCCTCTCTCTGCACAGCTTCTCATTAGCAGTAGACATGGAAGCTGCTGCGCCACTTAGGTGACTAGGCTCACTTCTTCCTGCTATCGTCTCATTTAAGGCAGTGAGTCTCAGCAAATCCTCGCGGCTATGAGCTGGCTGCATGTGGAACGTATGAGTGGAAATGAAACATCCTAGCCTGCCACTGGGTTCACTTTTTCAGCTGTTAAAGCACGTCACTCCATCAGAGACTCTCTTTACCGAAGCACCTGAGAGGGAAGTGGTCTGCACCTGTTAAAGATAACTGTGCAAGGATGGCCACAGGGCATGAGGACAGGTGACAGACAGCAGTGAGCCGGATGGACCTAAATGGACATATATATATATATATATATATATATATATATGTATATATATATATATATATATATATATATATATATATATATATATATATATATATATGTGTGTGTGTGTGTGTGTGTGTGTGTGTGTGTGTGTGTGTGTGTGTGTGTGTGTGAAATATAAGTCCCTCCACTTCTACAGGTCAGGTAGACACGTCTGATTTTTCACTTTGCCAGAATAATTATGACTTTGGCAGGGGGAGCGTTAGTGCTGAGACCTCTGCAAGCAGAGGACACATTAAACAGATCCATGACAGGAATTTTAATCTACTCAGCTCTCTCCAGAGTTCAGCCATTCAGCTCGTTCTCGAGCCAACGTTAAACCTTTTCACGGTAAACCGACGCCGGTCACAGGCAAACTCGAACATGACATCACAGGCTGCAACACCGAGACGCAGGAGCCTGCGCAGCTGACGCAGACAGACTCGTTCAAACCCAAGCCTCAGAAAAATGTTACAATAAAAAGCTATTCAAGCTGGAAGAGCAGATTAAATAAAACACTACTATATGAATTTTGCGCAATAACTCTCAATGATTTTTGGGGCTCTTTCTTTAACACAAGTCGCAATTTTAATGCCACCCTGCAGCAACTCTGTCGGACAAGTTGCAGCTTCCCCAAAACATTAATACAGCATCTAATTACAGAAATCACGCCTCAAATGTCAGGTTTAGAGTGCGCCTTGGAGACTTAGCGAGAAGTTGGTGCTTCATGCGCTAAAACTTTGCCAGAGGCTAAGTTAGACATTAGGATGCCTGCAACAAGTCCGTGAAAACTGAAAACCCAAGTGCATCATTTAAGCGCACAGATGTGCCCATCTGGTTTAACTTGATACCTTACCATTTTGAGCCGTTGTTAGATGAATTAAGATAAAAAGAAATAAATGTGTTCTCCTGTGCAACCTGGTTCTTGTTAAACTGTCCATCCTTCAGAGCGAGGACCCCGTCTGCCCACGCACGCAAAACTCAATGCTGAAGAAGTTTTGCGTGATTGAAACTAGGCAGCCATGCGTGGAGACAAAAAAAGATGTTCGGTATATCCACTTCCTTGACCGTTGAAGAAGATGTATTTTGATGTCTCCCCTCTGTCTTTCTCTGTCCTTCTTCTCATCATCATCACTCCCTCCCTCTGTTCTCCACCTCTTCCCTCCCACAGGACGGTGTCCTGGGACGCGTGGATGAGTGGTGCGCCTGCAGAAACGTCCCTCATAAACCAGGCTGGTTACTTGTAGTGTGTCAGCTCTTAATCTGGGTTTTTATTCTAGTCAGAGTTAAATCAGCTTTTTCCACAACACTGAAAACTGAAACAAGATGAAACATGCAATGACAGTTCCCTTTATTCTTCAGCACCTATAACTTAAAAATATCATTTCCTGTTTACTTTTTGTTACATGAAACATCCACAGCAACTTTAACCTGCAGTGAAAATTAGTTTTGCCCAAGACATCTGAAGCTGAACGATAGATCCAAGCTTTGAACTTCACATGAAGTGGTCTAAATGTTTCTGCCCCCCTAGGCCAGTTCAAGGATTAAGGTTTCTCCAGACCAAGGAATGTCCTCTCAGGACTTTAGCACATAAAGCTTGTTCATGAAGATGGTCACTGTGAAGCTGGGGGGTTAGTCACCTGTAAGAGGTTGCAGCGTTACGGTGCTGACCTTGGAAAGGTTGGATTTCCTTTATAAACTCAACAAAATATTAAAAATGATTCACCAAAGCAAATCGCTGAAAAACATTCTACTTTGCAAAAGATTGAGGAAGATTGCCAAAATGCAACAGAAATTCATACTTATTTAAATATTTGCTTCAAAGACACAAGAACAAAAGAAAGCAGCTTTAACATATTTAGAGATTTTATGCAATTCTGTAACTTCCTGTGAGCAACGCATTCATAAAATTGTTGAGATTGACATAAAGAAAAACTTGAAAATTTATTTTTAAAAAGTCTAAAAACATCATTTTAGATTATTCTTCAATCAGAAGATTTTTTTCTGATAAATGGTGGTGTCAACATTTGATTATGAAACAGTCCATCAAGCACAATTCTGAAGGTCAGGGAATTTGTCATGGTTTGTAGGATTTGTCATGTTTGGGCAGTCTGCTATGTCTTTTTGTGGGTCTGTATTGGATTTTCTTGCTATTGTGTTATTTTTGTTTTAACACACCAACTCTTTTATTTTTCTTTTAAACATCGACTCTTAATCCCCTCCTACAGAATATAATCCTAGAATTCTCCATGGTCAGACCTCTGTAATTCTCCTGCATCTGTTTTTGAATTTGTTCTCATCATTATTCATGAATATTGAATATTTTTGTGTTAGCACATTTGATTTTGTTTTTCAAAGTTTTCACTTCATCTGTTTCTCACAAGTTTGGCCAACCTTTTAGCAACTGAGTCGCACAAATCTTTTCCTAAAGTCAAAACAAGTCAACTACTTCAACAATTACTGCATTAAATATAACTGGAAGGTTTTTGCAGGCTGGGAAAATCATATTACATAAATGTCTTAAACCAGAGGAAGAAGGAACCATTTTTATATAGCACCTCTCAAGATTAAAATCATGAGGAGCTTCACAAGAACAACAAAAAAACTATATAAAATGTAAAAATGGTAAGATCAGTAAAAAGAAATGGTCGAAAAAGGAAAAAATTAAGATAAAAAAATGAAAATAAAAATGAAAAAGGTAACCAAGGGAGCCCAGAAAAGACAGAATTGGCAGAAACAGTATGAAAAGAAGCTAGTGAGAAAGCAGAGGAAGATCAGGAGGTCACACCTCTGAACAGGTGAGTGTTCAGCTGCTTTTTAAAGGAAACCACTGAGTCCACTGATCTCAGGCTCTGTGGGAGAGAGTTCCAGAGTCTGGGGGCCACAGCAGCAAATGATCTGTCACCTTTGGTCTTTAGCCTGGTGCGCTGCACAACCAGTAGGCTTTGATCACTGGACCTCAGGGACCTGCTGGGGGTGTAGGGACTGAGAAGATCACCAATGTATGATGGTGCTTGTCCATGTAAGGCCCTAAACACCAGAACCAGGAGCTTGAAATGAACCCTGAAGTGAAGCTGGAAGAGAAGTGGGGTGATGTTGGTGTGTTTGGAAGATTTGGTCAGAAGACGAGCACATGCATTCTGAACTACCTGTAAACGGTTCAGGGAGGTTTTGCTCAGACAAGTGAAAAGTGAGTTGCAGTAGTCTAAGCGTGAGGAGATGAAGGTGTGGAGAACAATCTCAAGTTCAGAGCGGGACAGAACGGGACTCAGCTTAGCAATGTTCCTGAGATGGAAGAAGGAAGAGCGAACTAGAGAACTGACATGAGAATCCAGGGTGAGAGCTGGGTCAAAGGTCACACCAAGATTCCTGACAGAGGGTTTGGTGTGAGAAGCAAGCTGACCAAGAGAGTCTCGGGGCACAGATGAGGATCTCAGTCTTGTCATCATTCAGCTGTAGAAAGTTCCCAGCCATCTAGTTTTTAAAGGCTAAGCAGGTGTGCAACAGCTGCAGCTTAGACATCTCATGGGGCTTAAGTTGGATGTTGTCTGCGTTAAGATGGTAGGAGATTCCTTTAAAGGAGCTGAGGATGTGCTGGAGAGGGAGCAGATAAAGGAGGAACAGTAGAGGGCCCAGCACAGATCCTTGTGGGACACCATGGGCGAGGGAAGTGGAGGAGGACAAAAACTTGGAAACAGCCACAGAGAAGGAATGCTCAGACAGATAAAGCCTAGTTTATACTTCTCCATCTGCATCGGTATGGAGACACGCAATGGCAATATCCGTTGTCGCAAGGGCTCTCCAACAGGCTCACAAGGACAAATGGAGTAGAGCCCACTTTTCTAACTATTTGTCAAAAGGACAGAGACCACAAGCCTGTGATTGGTCAGGATGCTGCTTCCTTTAACTTTGTCAACAGCACCGCCATTCCCCCTCAGAAAAATAAACTTGCTGACCGGAGAGATGCCTATCTGGTAGCAGGTGATGGTCAACAGTGTCAAAGGCTGCAGTCAGGTCCAGCAGAACCAGAACAGAACAGACCCCTGCATCACTGTGAGTCAGAAGGTCATTAGAGACCCTAAGAAAGGCTGTTTCAGTAGAATGAACTCTACGGAAACTTGACTGGAAACTATTGTAGATGTTCATCAAGAGCAGCTGTGAGTTGTTTAGCCACAAGTGGACGTAAATTAGCAGAGTTTGATCTGTGGTGTTTGTAAAGCCCATTCATGGTGGGGACAGGAAGAAAAACAAAGAATGTGAACCTGAGGTAACATGGACAGAAAAACTGCAATGCTCCACGGCTCAGCGGGAAAGCGGAAGCAGAGCTCATGTCCACAGACAAAGGAAAGGCAGCAAGGAGATCACGCTGATCTTTACAAGCCAAACCATGCCTTAAGGTCGGGACAGGTTGGGAAAATCATGTTACATAAATGCCTTAAACCAGTAATTTACATTTCACCTTTAAACTTTAAGTTTGCTCTGGAATCACTGATTAGATCAGCAACGTTTATTTTTGGGAGTATGTTGGAAAACCAATGTGTTTCTGAGGTTAATTTAAAGAAACTCTAGATCTCCCACAAGCTGATAATGCAGGTAAGATCTTTTACACTCTGTTACAAAAAGCTCAAACCCACGTTGCTGATCATCTATAAACTGAATAAAGCCTGCCAGAGATCTAATTAATTCTTAGGCAACCCATTCAGTTGAGACATGCTCTAAGATAAGACTTGTGAAGACCTTTACTAATTGGAGAATTACCAATGATAATTTTTTCCAGAGTCCAAGCAACAACAGGCCTTCTAAAGTAAGTGTGAAGGGAAATCCAAGAGAACAGAGAAAATGAGCCAACACATCTCAGGGGAGAAGATTTTCAGAGCGTGGAGAAGAGGAACTGATGAAAGGCCACAAGTACTGTTGCATCTTATTTCAGTCAAAAACCCAGTAGTTGGTCACAGTCACTTGATATGAAATATTATTGACCCACAAACTGTTATAACAACAGATGTCAGGTTTTATAAGGACAATTTTCAGAATGCAAACTATAAACATACTTTTTTCTGTGTCTCTTCTTGCATCATTGAACAAAATTAATGTGGCTGGTAAACAACAGCCCCCCTGACTTCCTTGGTGCGAGCTTCATCGGTCTGAGTCAGAAACACTTTCCTGGCAGCTTTTGGCAGATAGTTATTAAGAGTTCAGGTTAATCTGAGGTCTTAGTGAGAAAGAGCTCCAGAACATTTCTCTGTAGTTTTGTCCACTGAACAGGTATCACCAAACATAGAAAAAAACACTTTTGAGTTTCAAATGGATTTTGACATCAACCACACCCAGAATCTAGTTTTCTACATCATCATCATCATTATCCTCCTCCTCCTTTGGCCTAGTTTGAGTCTTTTTAGCATATCCTGAGGATGTTTAGCCAGCTAGGCTATGTAAGGATGCATTTTTCTGCACTGGGTGACTCCGTTTTGGCTATTATTAATAGTAGCCATGCAGGCAAGTGTTGTCCCAACTTTTTGCAGTGGTGCTACCCCTGTTAAAGAATCCAGACCTTGATTCGTCAAACCTGGCAAATTTTAGGTCTGTGTCACAACTACCATTTCTTTCAAAAGTGCTAGAGAAGTTTGTGTACCAGCAGCCAATGTTGTTTTTGGAGGAACATGGGTTTTTGGAAGTGTTCCAGTCTGGTTTTAAAGTTGGGCACAGTCTGAGTCCATTCTTTTAGAGGTTTTAAATAATGTGTTCTTAGCCAATGAGTCAGGGGACATTGTGATTCTGCTATTATTGGATCTCTCAGCAGCTTCCGACATTGTAGACCACAATATTCTGCTATCTCAGCTTGAGCAGTGGGTGGGGATCACTGGACGTGCCCTGGAGTGGATTTGTTCCTACCTCTCAGGGAGAAGCTTCTGCATGAAGCTGGGCGACTTCTCTTCTTTTCGTGCCAGTCTCTCTTGGGGGGTACCACAGGGGTCTCTTCTGGGTCCAGTGTTGTTTTCCTTCTATCTGCTGTGCCTTGGCTCACTTTTTTAAAGCTTCAACAAGGGAAAAACAGAGGCCAAGTGTTAATCATGTCTCAAAGCAGGAAATTGACCTCTCTTCGCTGGCCCCCTTTAAGAAGGATCTGGTCACTGATCTTGGCGTGAAGTTGGATGTGTCACTTAAGCTAGACTCTTATAAATGGGGTGGTGCGCTCTTGCTTTTTCCATCTTCGCCGCCTATGCAGGATCTTGCCGCTAGTGTCATGTGCACACTTGGAGGCAGTAGTTTATGCTTTTATTACTTCACGCCTAGACTACTGTAACTCCTGTTACTCAGGGGTTAATAATGCTGCGCTAGCCTGGCTCCAGCTTGCCCAAAATGCTGCAGCTAGGTTCCTGACAGCCACCAGAACATATCATGCCTGTCTTATCTAATCTACATTGTCTTCCATTTTGTTTTAGAGTCAGGTTTAAAATTCTTGTCTTTGTTTTTAAGCGTCTGCAGGGTTGCGCTCCCCCAGCTCTCTGTCTGAGTTACTCACACGGTACAACCCTTCATGTGCACTTAGATCATCACAGCAAGACTTACTAGTCGTTCCACATGTAACGTTTAACTAGAAGAGGCAGGGCTTTCACAGTCTTGGCTCCTAAGCTGTGGAATGACCTTCCCCTCAAGGTCAGACGAGAACCTTCACTGCTGGTGAAGACTCACTTTTATACTGTGGCGTTCCCTCAGCACATGTTTTAGCTATATTTTTAGATAATTGAGCTTTTATCTTGTTTTATTCTGTTGTTTTACCTGTGTCTTTTCTTTTATCTCTTGGTTCTATTTGTTTTTATGTATGTCTTTGTTGGGCCTTGCAGGGTTCTTTGATGTTTTAATTTATTTTTATGCGTGTACAGCACTTTGGTTCATCTCCTAATGATGATGAGGAGGAGGAGGATTTTCCTCTGCTCATTCGGGGTCGAGCCTAAGCAGAGTGGCCCAGTTATCCCTCTTGGGAAGCTCCTCCGGGGGAATCCCAAGGCGTTCCCAGGCCAGACGAGAAACACAGTCCCTCCAGTGTGTCCTGGGTCTTCCTTTAGGCCTCCTCCTGGTTGGACGTGCCCAGAACACCTCACCGAGGAGGCATCCTAACCAGATGCCTGAGCCACTTCAACTGGCTCCTCTCAATGAAGAAAATTAAAATTTAAACATTTTACCGCATCCTGTATTATAAGACCTCATATTGACTGCTTGTGTTTTATTAAAACAGGCTGGTAATGAGTAATAGAGGGTAAATCAATTATATTAGTCATGTTTTTATGAATGATGAAAACATGTCCTCATACTCAGATCATGCTGGTGGCTTTTTATGCTGATGATCAGTCAGTTAAAAACCAACAGAGACATTTTATTTTGCACTGATTAACAATTATGTGAAAAGACCACAACAGTAAATTATACTCATACTCATAAATTAGTGTTTGGAGGGAATAATCAATAACGTTTCCTGGATGTTAATCATTCACAGAGTTCACATTTAGGAAGAAAAGCTCAAGCATTTTCTTCATTTTTGTTCACACATCATTTTTATTTATTTATTCCTTAATTGTGAAAGCGATTAAACCAAGCTTACAGTTTCAGAGCTACACATTCCTCACACTTGAGTTATCGCGTTGTACATTGGAATCGTTTCTCATTCTCTGTAGATAATTTGGTACAGATAAATGAATTTGGACTTTCCATATTATTTCTTCTCTGTGAGTGTGGAAGTGAAGTTATCTGTCATCACCATGCTTTTTAGGTCCTACTGTGAAACCTCCTGCAGAGGAGCAGATGAGTAAAGATTGGAGCCTGAAATGGGCTTTAGGCTGAGGCTGTGTGCAGTTTGCTCCCAGCCAAGAGAACGTGACAGAACAGGACAACAGGCACGCTACCAGGACAAAAGGAAAAACATCTATGTGAGGTTTCAAAGGAAAGCTTCTACTGACGCTTTTGTCTTGCCAGCTAATTGATTTATGTGTGACAAAAAACTTTTGAAGTTTTTTTTGTTATAGTCCTGATGAAATAAGTCACTATAAATCATTGGTTTTTGTTTTTAGCCCAGCTTCTGCTGACATCATCAATTCACATTTTCTAATGAATGACTGAAGATGATGTAACTCATTCTTACTTTTTTGAAAATTAGGAGAAATTTTGACCTTTTATTTTTTTTACTGCACATTGAGAGTTTAAAACTCCCAGCGAACATTTGTGTGTATTTTATTTTAAATTAAATAGATTTCATGTTTATTTCACTTTTTCCTCTGTTTATTAGCTTACTCCTTTTCCACAAAAATAATTAAATCAATTTGAAGAACAATAAAAGTTTGAACCACGTAACCTGTGAAAGCCTGAAGGGAAATGAGACGGTTCCACTCAGTGACTGCTGTTAAGATCAGCTACTTTTATGTGCTAGCATGCTCTTCTATAAATGTTTAAAAGAAATCACACCTTCTTTTACACAAACCATAAAGGAGCAGAAGTCGGCTCCTTCTGGCAGATGTGGTCTCTGAGTAAGGCTGGCATTTAGAATTAAGACAAACAACAACCAAACAAGGATACATCAGAACATCACCTGATGCTTAGGTGGTTTCAAATTGTACTTTGTAAAGTCACTCTCTAAATCTTGCTGTCAGTCCAGTATTGATGATATTGTAAAGTTGTAAAATTAGTCTTTTGCACTGGTCTGGTGATTAATATGATCATTAGAGATGAGGAGAATTAAGATAATTAACATCGAAGGACCATGTCTGCTGAACAAACAGCCTGAACCAGGGGTGAGGAATCTTGGTCTCTCGAGGGCTGCTACCCTGCATGTTTAAGTTTTTACCCTGCTTCAACTCACCTGATTTTAATTAGTAGGTGATTAACGGACTTCTGCAGAGTTGGATGAGCTGCTAAACAGGTGATTCAACCACTGGAGCAGAAACAATTAAAGCATGCAGGATACCAGCCCTCGAGGACCAGGGTTCCCCACCCCTGATCTAAACAAATGGACAAAAACAACCAATCACACTCTACACACTCCGACCTTGTGTGTACCCTCGTCTTCACCACATTAAAATGACTATTATTCTGTATTTATCTCAAAATTACAAATTTATTAAACCTGAAAATGAATGAAAGAACTCATTATTGAAAAGAATCGACCTTTTTATAAAATACCTTCAACATAAATTCTAAAAATGCAGTCATCATTGAAAGTTTAGAAGAACTTTTAAAACTAGCAAATTATTTAATTGGAAGATTTTTGCTAAATGCATCTACAATGGCTGTGTGATAGTACTTGCAAGAATAATATTTTTGATTTGCTATATGCATGCTTCTTCTTTTTTTGCTACACCGTCCTGTATAATGAATACTTTTGTTCTAGTGTGTTTCTGTGCAGAAAGGAGATTTATTGAAGGACATTTTGGGGTCAAGCAAACTTTCTCCTTTAAAAATATAAAATAAAACTAAATATTCCAAAAATGTGTTCTGTTACTGTTGCTGTTTGGTGTGGACAGGAGACTCAGGTAAAGGCAAGTGAGCAAACTGTAGTTGAAAATCTAGCAGTGATAACAACATAAGAGATGTGATCAAAAGAACAGGTGTGCAGAAAAGCAGAAGTTAGAATAAAACAAGGAAATAGAACCAAGATGTTCTTCACAAAAACTTAAAGTAAAAATAAAGTATAAAATTTCTCTCAGTTTGAGATGTTTCATGTCTGTCTCAGAACTCAGTTACCTTCTTTTCTTTGCACCGATTCCTCCTCTGTCCCTGCTGTACAATGACCCCCAGCCACGCTTTCACTAGGTCTCCTCGTTTTGCCTCCACTCTCATGTAGTTTGCATTCCGCACCTTCTCTGCAGACTGCACAAAAGAAGGAGAAAGTGTCATTCTTGATCTGTGGCAAACATTCCAGTCCTTTAAATGGAATATTCAGTTTGGTTTGGGCACATGTCTAGACCAGGACCAGGAAAATCAAGCTAAATGCCATAAAACGAAAATGGATTAAACACAGGTAGACAAATTAAAGCTATTATTGTTAATAAGTGGGGAAGTTCTTCATTTTGACACATTAAAAATATGAGGAATTGCATTCATTTGTTTAAACAAACTTTCCGATTTGCAGTTTATATCCAGGACAGCACATCTAATCACACAATCCATCTTTAATTACAGCAAACAAACTCAGATGTCACACAGTCAGCTGCAAAAGCAATGAAAGTTCCAAGTGCATCTGTTCATATATTTTAATAATTAGTAGACAGGAAATTGACTGTGAAGCTATGAAAAAGCAGCTTATAGAGGATGGGAGTGTCGCTGCTCATGACTTGGTCTTGCTAATAAAGTTAGATCTTATTTGGGTTAAAGGCACAGCTGGAGTTTGTTTGGAGGTGAAACCTTTTTTGAGTAAAGAAGGAAATCTTGCTATGTTTTGTAATTACAGATGTTCATTAGACAAAGTGGAGGAGACACAGTTTGAGGAGGATTTATGAAAAGACAAAACAGGACACAGGGTAAATGGCATGGAAAAGCATGTCTGGACTTGCAGAAGTACCTCTTCTTTGTCTCTGAATGTTTTTAGTGTCTCAAACTTCTGGAATTCCACAAAAATACCTTGAAGGCTGACAAACCTCAATGGTTGTCCAGTCCTACTCCTTCTTTCCAATCACACCTGTCCAGTTTATCCAGAGGCACAAAGGGAAAGCATGCCCGGAACATCCTGGACGTTCTGTAGAATGTCCACTGATTCAATCAGTTCTCCAGAAGCATTGTGACTTCCGTTGGTGCAGACTTTAGGTCTCATATCAAAACAGAAAACCAAACTTAATGTTCACAGTTAAAGTTCGTCTTTACAAACATTTAGACCGGTTTTTAGTCAGTAATTCAAAATGTTGTCAAGCTGTAAAAGAATACATGAACTAAAATGTTGATATGATGCTTGTTGTTGTGCATGCTGTCAGTTTGAATTAGAATCTTTGTTTTTAACAACAGGAAAATTAAATTTTCAATCTTGATTTGACTTTTGAGTTTATGAAGGCAAAAACATAGGTCATGTGTTTCAAGGATGTTCAAATATTATTAGTTGTAAGAGGAAATCTCTTCTCTATTACCAAAAAACTATGGTTTGTGTCAAGGAGTGATGAGTTGTGTTTTTGTTTGTGTTTTTAAATTTTAATTATGAAGACTGTTTTTTCTCAGACATTTATTTTGAAGAATCAAATGAAAATGTAAAAATGTGTTTCTGAGGGGTTTACTACAGTAAAAGATGGCTTCTGTGTTTCAGAATGAATAAACAAGGTCATGGATATATCAATCAAATATATAGAATTTTAAAGTAGTAAATAAATCACAAAAAAATGATTCACAAACAACCCTACATCCCTGATAGTCGGGTAAAAAGGCATATGAATGACAAGCGAAATGCTCACAGCTTACCATGAAGGGAAGACATTTTAAATCTGTTCAAATTAAACTACTTAGTGGAATTTAGTCATTTTATAAAGGCAGGAAATAGAAAGACTGAAGTGAAAACTCAAATGTTGCAAAACAATAAACAAAAAGGCAACTGATCTGAGAAAATCCAACATTTCAAATAGGAACAAGCACTTCAGTTTCTCTGCTTTATAGTCAGATTCTAATGTTTCCACTTGTCAGTTTGAGCTGCAGACCCTGCTGATGTTCTTAAGAGCTGCACTGGTTTGCTTCATTTTCTATGGATTATCAGCTGTTATCTCCCTCCAATTTTACAGTTTTGATCACCTCAGCTCACCATGAGTGGCAGACCAAATGAGTTTACAAGTTCACTTGTAAATAAATCTTGATTACTGTTTTTTTAGACCTCCTCTTTTACTCTTCTGGGTTACAAAAACTCATGAGAGATGAAAACATTAAGCATAAACCAAAGAAAGCAGCACGTAGCCGTTTGCAGGGAGTTGCATCATAATTAGCTACAGGCCAAAACAAGACAGACTCTTGTACTGCAGGATTTCATTATAGAAGATGAAAACATGTCTTATCTAAGATCTTATCTCAGCCACCCCTGACCCATTAAAGCCTCAGAGAACAAAGTTCATTGGTCAGCAAGATGTGCAACATAATTATGTAATTCTCTATCTTAACACAAGATGGTAGTATATCTCAACAAACTAAAGTTTTTAAACTGCCTCTCAAGAGAAAGAGGGGTTAAAACTCAGCTGGGAAAGTTCTAATTTAACTTTAGAAGTCTTGGAAACTCCCAGCCCCCTACTTCTACTGCTGCTACTGAAAATAACTAAAAAAAAAAAAAAAGTGGTAAAAATATTAGTTTTTATGTCTGAAAAGTATCATTATTATTATTATTATTATTATTATTATTATTATTACATGAACTTTTTACTTGGACTAAAATACACCATGAAAATCTCATTCAGTGTGTGTGTGTGTGTGTGTGTGTGTGTGTGTGTGTGTGTGTGTGTGTGTGTGTGTGTGTGTGTGTGTGTGTGTGAATATTACAGTTGTGTGTTGGAGGGGTCAACAGCTCAGAAATCAAATAGGCTCTGCCCCCTCCGTGTCACGCACGCAGGCGCGTGCACGTCCTCTCTTTCTTAAAGAATTAACGAGACTTGGTTTGTGTGACCAGCGTCTATGCTGCATTAAAACTGCTCAGGAGGTGTTATGTCAGCTCTTTTTTGGCTTACACATTTTAATCCGCATGAACATGTGACTGAACTGGGCGCTCACATGGCTGCAGTGGCTTCATGATCCGCTTTAGTTTTTGTTGTTGTTTTTTTTAAGTCCGGTGATCGGTAGCTTCCTCCGCAGCGACCATCCGTAGCAGAGGACCGCTGAAAACACAGCTCCTTACCCGGACAGACCATGGCGAGCAGCGGGCAGAAAGTTGTGCTGATCACCGGCTGCTCCTCGGGCATCGGGTTACGAATTGCCGTCACGCTGGCCAAAGATGAAAAGAAGCGTTACCATGGTAAACTGTGCTTTATTCCACATTGTTTCTTTGATCGGACCCGATCCGTAGCGAGTCTGTTTCTGCTGAAAGACGAGGCTGCTCGTGTTTACTTTTCCTGCAACACTCTCTCTGTTGTCGCACCCCCATAAAGTTGGACTCATACGTGATTCCATGTGAACTCCAGTCTCACAGCTAACCCAACCTATATGGGAATCATGTTATTTTGTCCGGATTGAGACTGCGTCGCCCCCTTGGTTCATCCATTGTCATCTGAAAACCTCCTTCCAGGGTAGGGCTCTGCAAGGATGCCGCTTGCCAGCCAGAAAAGGAGTCTTGTCAGTTCTCTTTCAAGTGACTTCTCCTGCACAAAGCCCCCTTTTATTGCTGTGAATTGTAGAGGGCCTGCTCCACTTTAGTGCCGTGTCTAATGTGCCTATAGTCCCCTCAGTGGAGCGAGTGTGAAAAGGGGGACAAAGTTTGAGACCTGTACAAGCAAGGGTTCACTCTAAAGCAAGGGCCTTGTTTGAAGTCTTCATTGGTACACAGGGGAGCTGTGGAGCTGCGCTGACATTGTTGGACACTGTGTTTCCTCCCTGCTTCCCAGACATCATTATTGTCATTTTGGAAATTTTGAATTCCAAATCTTCTTGCTTTGCTCTGTGTGAGACCACCTTTTCAACCCCACCCCTGTTGGTGGGAACTTTTCTCCACCTCTATGGAGCTGGAGCTGTAACTCAACACAGAACTGTATAATTGGATGGAGGCTTTAGTGGTAGCGCTGAAAGCATTAATTGCTGCTGTCATCGCACCTACCCTGTAAATAAAGTTATAAATGAGTGAAATTGTAACCTCTTTGGGAACAATTGTGCAATATTTGATTTCTTTTTCTCTCTTTGGGCCGCGGGGATCTGATGAAGTTTATTACGGTGACATAAAAGAGCAAAACAAAAGCGGTTAGCTGCTCCCTTCCTCCCAATGCAGGCCTAGCAGATTTAGTTCCTCGCTGTGAGCTGCTTTCAATAAGACCACATCTGAGAAATGGAGCTGATCTGCTCTGTTCATTAGGAAATCCAACTGAGATTAGATATTATGTTGTGCTCTGAGTAACAATTAGTTGCAGTGACATGTTCAAAGCTCTAAGAAAGCTCCCAAATGCCCTTTTGTTTCCACTGAAATGTGGTTCATTCAAGAATGTTTGAGCGGCTCAGGGCTGTTTCCTTCAGGAGCCAGACGAACAATAGGTCCCTTGTTTACGTCTCTGACAACGTCTAAATCTTTCTGTTACTTTCTCAAATTAAAATAATAGCTGTAACTAGAATTCACAAGGTGTCGTTAATGCACAACTTGTGAAGACAAGCTCCAGCTTTAATATGCGTCATGATCTGGAGCTCAACCTTGTCTAAATTCTCACAAGAATCAGGTGAGACTTTGCATTTATCTTCCCAGGACAACGGGTGGATTCAGAGATTGTTTACTCCTTATTGACATTGTGCAACAACACTGATTTGCTTTGGTCTGTTAGGTAACGTCAGTCGGCAAAGTGTAAGCAAGATACACAACGTGGAAGAAGCCAGTGAAGCGGGGTTAAAACTGAGCAGATAGCTGCTGGCGGTGATAGATTTCTGTGTTGTATGTAGGTTAATGTTCCCTGGTGTTTAAAGTTCAGAGGGAAGCAATTCTGTGGCCTGTAACAGGCTTGGCCTTGCCCAGGAACTTTGACCCTGACTGTTTCACTCTTTCAAAGTGTGCGTGTGTGTGTGTGTGTGTGTGTGTGTGTGTGTGTGTGTGTGTGTGTGTGTGTGTGTGTGTGTGTGTGTGTGTGTGTGTGTGTGTGTGTGTGTGTGTGTGTGTGTGTGTGTGTGTGTGTGTGTGTGTGTGTGTGTGTGTGTGTGTGTGTGTGTGTGTGTGTGTGTGTGTGTGTGTGTGTGTGTGTGAGTTCCTGCTTGTATTTTCATTTGATGGATTAATTCACTGGTGGTTGCGTAATTCTTTGTGTCATCTTGCCGGTTTTAAAATGAGTTCATAGCAACAGAAAGTATCTTTTTCTTTAGTAATTTCCTATTGAATGAGAAATTGTGTTGAAACAAGCCAGTCATCAAAAAAAAAAAAAAAACTGGATACATTTCTGAGAACCAGAAACATGTGTCATCTTTAATAAATCTGTCCTCATAGACATTCTTTGAGATTTCACCTCAGATCTTGAGTTCCGCCAAACTCCACCCCGGTGGTTTTATTGCCAAAACTAAGCAGTGACAATAAAATTACACAAGACATGCAAGGGTCAGAACCAAATCACCTAAGACCAAACTATGTTGTTTCCACTCTGGAGTCAAGCTCTTAAAGCATGTTGGTGCAGACTCACTCACACAGGAAAGCAGTGGTTTTAAAAATGTCAAAGAAGAAACTTTTAAGAAGAATTTTATAAAAATTAAACGTGCAAATTCATGATTACTAAAAACAGAGTAACTTTTTTCTGAGTGGGGGGATGGGGCGGTGTCCTCTAAAATATCATCTGGTGTTCAGATGTGCAGCATAGTCTGCTTAATACAGATCGGCCAATCTGACACTCAACAATCTGAACTTTGTTTTTTCCCCCTTTTTTCCTGGTCTATGAATACAACATTACCAAGTTGCAAAAGAAAATCTCATTTTTCCAGGGCCATGAACTCACCAATACCAAGTTTCCATGTGCAAGTTTTTACTGTCAGAATCAAACTTTTTAAGGTAATCAGAAACAGAAAAAATATTTATATTAGCGTCCTTTAGTTATTTGAGATAAATCAATACTGACAGGTCAGAGCTGATTGGCTATTGGAATCGACCCTCAGCACCAGAATCAGTTTGAAAAATTAATTTGACCTAATTTTCTATATACTACCATTTATCTCTTTAACAGTCATCGCCACTATGCGGGACCTGAAGAAGAAGGACAAGCTGGTGGAGGCAGCTGGAGACGCGTACGGGAAGACCATGACTTTGCTTCCATTAGACGTCTGCAGTGACGAGTCTGTTCGGCAGTGTGTTAACAGTGTAAAGGACCGCCATATTGATATTCTGAGTAAGTTCATCCTAGTGTGAATAATGCCAAGGCAGCTTTATTTGTATAGCACATTTCATACACAGAATCAGTTCAACGTGCTTTAATTTAGTGATGTGAATATACTTTCTTTCTCATTTTCTTTCTAATATAAACCGTTTAGAAATGTGGCTTAAATAAACAGCTACCAACTCAGCTGAACATGTTGCTGCACTCATGATGTAGGAGGGAGAGATGTCGCAGGTCCTTTCTTCCAACCACTGTCAGACATTACAACAAAGACCTTACAGTTAACCGCACACACAGACAAACACACACAGGCAAGCTAGCAAACACACACCCAGTACACCATGGTAGTCTCTCTCATGTGCAATACTTGAGTGCAATTTTTCTGGTGCAACATGTGAAATTTTTAGGGTCGAATATCCACGTTATTTTTGAGTAGCCTCATGGAGAAACGCTGATGCAAGCAACATCCGGTGAGATACCGGAAGTAGCACATACTCATTGGTTTGCATTGTGAGGTTTCGTTGCTAGTAGCAGTTTATTTGAACATTTGAAGAGGATTTTAAAAAATATTTACCCATGAAAAATGTACTCACGCGGCTCGGGAAGATTGCGCTGTTCGTGCTTGTACTAACAACAAGAGAAAATTTAATTTGTGGCTACAAGAGCGATGTTTAGAACATGCACCTCCAGTGTAAGAGACAATGCGGCTGCGAGCGTTGGTACGGTTCTCACCGCCTCCCCAGAGATGAAGAACCCAGAAGGATGTGGCTGAAAAACCTTAACTTGAAACCACCACAAACTTTATTTGTGCGTTCCTTTCATTTTATTGTGAAAAAAACCCAGTGAGGAACAAACGCATCCTACCTTGTTGTTGGATATGACAAACCTTCGGAGAAGAGACGCTGAGTAGTAAAGAGATTTGACAGCAGGTATAATTTCATGTGTACAATTTTCTGAATAGTTATAATTTAACGTGCGTTTAGACTGCTGTTATTAACCTAAAAGTGCCATCCTGCTGTTTGTATTTCACCTGATGTAGAAACTAAAACCCAAAACTTGGTGCTGAGGGATTTAAGGCTCTGACAAGGCTCTATGTCTGCTTTTAAGTAAATAAGATTGTGTCCCACCTTTTTCAACAAAACACGACCAACCTTATTACGATGTAGGTACTGATAAACCTCAGAGCTTTTAAGATTGTTTATTGCCTCGCTGTCAGATGCAACTGAGTTCAGAAAGTAGCTAAAATGCTACTGTACGTTAGCTTTGGCCAGACTTTAAGACCGTACCCTCCACCTCTCTGCTTCAGTAGGCAGACTGAGTGTAACGATGTCCCGTTTGAGCTGTGACAGCTGGTGTTCATGCATGTTTTCAGTCTCTAAAAAAAAGACAATTTGCGCAAAGGGATCGCATTGTCTAAATGTAAATAAACGCAGACCAAAGGTTGCTTGCATTTTTCACGCAAAGCATCACGGGCCGTAAGAATAACATGGATAGGGATGTGTTTTGGTCAAATTCTGGCGATACGATACGTATCACGATACAGGGGAGACAATACGGTATATCACGATATATTGAGTCGGCATTTGAATTGCACCAAAAAAAGAAAATACACAAATGTTTGCAGGTAAATTCTTCCAAAAATTCGATACACAGCTTTTGAATATCGATATATCGCAAGAAAAAATATCCCGATGTATTGCCATATCGATATTTTCTTACATCCCTAGTCAAGTATTATTATCGGGTGAAGTGTGCAATTCTCTACATTGTATAGTGTACTCTATCTATCTATCATCTATCTATCCATCTATCGTGTATTTTCAAAGCAAATGGTTTTCTACTTTTAGTCTTGAGTTAGTTTTCGAGGCAAGTAAGAAAACAAAGCCAAATATAATAGCATCAATTTCGAACAAAGGTTATGTAGACATAAAACAGCAGTGTTTTGAGGCTGTGGTTGGACTTGCTGTGGTTTTGCAGCTTGAGTGGGTGGAAGGAGGGGATTGGGAGTCTTGAAATTCCAGTGGGCAGATAGATTCTGCACCCAAACAGAAAAGGCCATCACAAGGGAGTTAGAGCTGACACTGAGTCATGGATCTTATTGTCTTCACGAGAACCACTTTGTCGGGACTGGGTTTTTCACAGGTAGAAAAGAAAGGAAATGAAGGCTCCAGAACTCAGAAATCTCAGTGCCATGAAGGGATTTTGTGGTGCAACATGTCATACGTTTAGAGATTAATAACTTGTGAATAAATGCCTCTTTTAAGTTGTTTTTGAAACCTTTAGTCTGGATAAAGCATCTATTTATAAGCGTGCTTCCATCCAGCTTTACACCCCCTTCACATAATTGCTCAAAACCCAGAGGCCCCTCAGCATGGTGTGTTACATCACACCACCCTGAAACTGTTGCTTACTGACATCTGGTGGTATTAATAAGTAACAGCACTCATGATCATAGAGTGTTGATTAAAGTGAATAAACTAAAACTGTCTACATTTGCAGAGTGTGATCTAAGTCTGTGTGCTTCCTGTCAGTCAACAATGCAGGTGTGGGCTTGCTTGGCCCCGTGGAAAGCATCAGCATTGAAGAAATGAAACGAGTATTTGACACCAACTTCTTTGGCGTGGTTCGCATGATCAAAGAAGTGATGCCCGACATGAAGAAGAGGCGTTCAGGACACATCGTGGTCATGAGCAGCGTTATGGGTCTCCAGGGTATGAGCCATCAGCATCTCAGTGTGCTCAAGCAAAATAAACAGAAAATGATACTTTAAGATTTAGAGTGTAAACATATTAATTTTAATATAATCTAGGGAAAAAACATGTTTTTTTATGATGTGTTTGTTGTAGACACACACACACACAAACACACACACACACACACAGTAAAAGTGATGACAGTGTGATAGAGGGGATATTTCTAGGGTCTGATTCGTATTTATTGTTGCTAATTTGCATTTCTGATTTCCAATAAGATCCAGCTGAAAAAGTTCAGAGACATAACAAATACCTTCAAATAATTCTAGTGTTTATTTTTGTTACTTAGTTTACCAGAGCAATGTTTCAGTTGTTTATGCCTTTGTGCTTTCCTCTTAAACCAGGAGTGGTGTTCAATGACGTTTACACTGCCTCTAAGTTTGCTATGGAGGGGTTCTGTGAGAGTATGGCTGTCCAGCTGCTGAAGTTCAATATAAGGTAGATTAAACCCTTCTGCCATCACAGCTGTCTCTACTTTTTCACAGTACGCTCTTCCTCTCAGAGCTTTCCATGTGTGTGTCTCTCCTCAGGCTGTCCATGATTGAACCTGGCCCAGTGCACACTGAGTTTGAGACCAAGATGATGGAGGATGTGGCTAAGATGGATTTTCCTGGGGTTGATGCAGACACAGTTCGATATTTTAAAGACGTTTACCTGCCGTCGTCTACAGATATATTTGAAGCCATGGGCCAGACGCCAGAGGACATAGCTAAAGTAAGAAAATAAGTGTCCAGATTTGACCAAACCTATTTCAGGATTTATGAGTTAGAGTTGTTCTCTGCTCACAGGTTCAATAAATCACTCAACACTTTTCTTTTTGTTTGTTTGTTTCCTCCAGTGCACAAAGATGGTTATTGAGTCAGACAGTCCTCGCTTTAGGAACCTGACCAACAGCCTCTACACACCGATTGTGGCCTTAAAATATGCAGATGAGACTGGCGGCCTCTCCGTGAACACCTTTTACAACCTGCTCTTCAATTTTGGCCCCCTCATGCACATCACCATGAGCATCCTCAAGTGCCTGACTTGTAGCTGTCTGCGCAGACGCACCATCTCTCCTAACTGACTGCAGTCCTGTCCTTTGCCCGACCCTGCCAGCCCTCTCTGCGTCTCTCTGACGGTCTGGGCTGACCGGTTAGCACTGAACCAGTAGCTTGGAGAGAAACGGGGCTCCTTTCAGTTCAAAGACACTACCATGATAAGCTTTGACAAACAACATGCACAATTGCACACTTTTTTTTTTTTTTGCATACATGATGTAGGCAGGGTGTCCTAATGTACTGACAGAAAAGCAAACACACCAAGGCAGGAAAAATAAACAGCAACGTTGACAACTGCAGATATTTTATAATAAAGAATGCCACAATTTATTTTTATATGAGAGCTCGTGTTAAACTCTCATGTTCTGTCAGTGCACGGACAGAACATGAGGTGGAAGTCTCTTGGATGAACGAAAGCACAAAAAAGTAAACTCAGCTGATATGTGAAACTTTGAAATGATTGAAAATATAAGAAAAATCTAGAAATAACTTGTAGCCTAAATAGCTTTACTGTCAGGCTCACCAGAGTTATAACACTTATTACAGAGTCAGAATATATTAATCTGCTTTTAATGTATGCTATTCTTAATTTTATGCTTGCCTTAATGTAGTGTTCCCATGGTCATAACTGCTGTTGAATCATCTTTCTTTTTCTTTAATGGTTTCTTAAATTGAATTCTTTGAGGTTTTAAAATGTTGAACTATAAATCAGATCATTTTAATGTTTAAGTTTGTTTTAGAAATAAACAATTCTGACATACCCAAATGCTTTATTTAACTTTTTTGTGATTCATATGAAAATATCACCATAGTGGTTTATTTCTGCAATGCGTAATAAAGCAGCAGTCTGTAAAACACTTTGGTTACCAGGAGGGGGCAGTAGTTTACTGCTTTTTCTCTTTATCCTGCATGTTGTGCAAAGATTTCATTGCAGACATTTTGGCTGCTACTGGCTCAGAAATGACAGGTGGTCATAAAAACAAACCTATAAGTTCCCATATCATGAACTTGTTTGAAGGTTCTGGTATTCAGGACCACCGCAGCTCGCCTGGTAAAACTAAAACTGAAATTTGTTTCACGCACCTGTTTCTTCTTTTGACTTGTTTCCACACATCCCTGTTTATGAGCTGTATCCTTTACCAGAATGAACAGGTGCAGTCTTTAGGTTGTGTTGCAACCATCGTGCATTCATAGGCAGATTAGAGTCATTTACTGCTTTTCTCAGCTTTTAAAAATGCAATCTCAGCAGTGATTCATGCTGAACACTTTGAATGATAAATTAATGAAGATAGATACTAGTTAGCAGCAGATGTTAGCACCAATAATTTCTCAGTAGACAAAGCATTTGCTAGCATATTTGCATACAAAACACATATAAGGCCACCAGCAGAGCACATACTAGTTTTTGCATATGCATTTTGTGAGTGTGCCTGCCTGTGCACATGCGCACGCATTAGCATGTGTTTGCATGCATGTGAATATGTTTGTGGGTGATTGTGTTATATGAGCATGTCTATAGGCCAAGTTAGTGATCTGTTGATGGATATAAAGAGGTCATGGCCTACCCCCCCATCCATACCCCTCCCTTGAACCCCCAGCCCTCTCACACACACACCCTGCTTTGTGTCGTGTGAGAGAATGTGACCTGGTTCCCATCCCTGAGGAGGGGTGAAAACTAATGACAACCTCAGACACATTGCGCAGCCTTGAGCCTCCCTCTCCAGCTGGCCCCCTTCGCCCATCAGACCTGGACCCCCTGGTCCTGGTCCACTCTGTTAGGGGCCTTTGGTCTGGCCTGTGGAGCCCAGCTTGTCTCAGAATGTTGACTCTAACCCATGCCATGGACATGTGCCTAAACCAGTTACACTCACCAGTCTAAATGCTGGGAGCCTGTAGTGCAACTGGTTGTAAACCTTTAGTTTCTGAGCTGTGTATGATTTCAGTCCCTCAGTTCTGTGTATGTGTCTTCATCAGAGGCGACAGCTCCACACAATAGAACAAAGACACTGTCAATCACAATCAAACGAGTGTGTGTGCGTGTTGGTGGGGAGGGGGGCTGGAAGATGCGAGGAGGATGGAGGAGGAGTCTGTAGGTTCCGAATGTTCGGAAGGATGCCAGCACCCAATGTGGGACACTGGAGGCCATTGGCAGGGGGTGGGTAGGAAGCTCTGGGCAGCAAGGGGTGGGACATGTTGCACTTGGGAAAATGAGAATTTGGGTGCCGGGAACAAAATGAAAGACCTATTTACTAATTGAATGAAAACAGGAGTTACAGCAAAGTCTCATTAAACAAGAGGTCTTATCAAACCATTGTTTGCACCTTTGTTTCACAATCAAGAGCATAATTACAATATAATGAGGGTAATGTAATGTAGTTAGGTCTTGTCACAAATTCTAAGTCAATTATTTTGCACCAGATTTGTCTGCATGCAACCTCGAAAACACACCTAATAATGAGTCTCGTGCATTTTTAATGGAAAAGTTGTTATTAAACAAACTGGTCAAAAATAATGAGAAGGGACTGGTGAAACGAGATGGGAAGTGTGTGAAATAATGAAGAGATAGAGCCATCAATCAGTGGATCTGGTGTCTAGACAGAAGTACTTCACACTGATCCGAGGTCAACATAAGTCTGAAGAACACTCCGTTTTTCCACTTCTGCTATTTAATTTGAAGTCTTCTGAATATTATCCCAGAATAAAAGCAGCCATGATTTTAATTAGAAACAGAACTGAGTCCAAAGACAAACAAAACAAATGAAAGCAGAAAACAAGATGGGGTCAGGCACCATCTACCATGCCTTCATGTGACTACAGATGTAGCCACATGGGACGTTTTACTATCAACAAAGCTGAACTCAGACCTGAGGGGAGCCATTAATCTTTATATAGTCAAACGGGAGAAGCCCAGGTTGCCTTGTGACAGCGGGGTCTATTAGACTCCACAAGAAGAAACAAACACACAACTTCTACTCTCTCTTCTCCCCTCGTGACCGTCCATTCAATTTATTTTTCTCCTCTCCTCCCTTCTCGTCTGTCCTTCTCCATACCTCACAGACTCCGCATGGGTCGCTTGTTTTTACTCATGCATGTTGAGGGTGGTCATCATTTCTCATTCTGAGTCCAGCTGTTTGTTTGTAAAACCATTTAGGATCAACTGGGATTCCAATAAATCAGATGAATCTGAACTCTTGCTGCAGCCAAAGGCCACAGAGCTGGGATTGTCACAATCATTACAGCATTAGTGCAATTCTCTTTCCCTCCTGCTTCTGCAGAACATAAACAACCCAACTGGAACTTCCAGACTGGGATTTAGTTTGCCCACTATCGTATTGTTTTGTTCCGCTCTTTTCACTCTCTCAAAATAACCAGTTCAACTTACTGTGAAACGCTGTGATTAGAGGTTTCAATCTGTGTAAAAGCATTTGAAATCCTAAGGAGCATTGGTGGGTGATTGTCCAGGGTTTAAAGGTGATGTAATCTGAGTTGGGGTAACATGAGCATCTTTTTTTTTGTCATGGACAATGAGGTCACATTGATGTAATATTCCTTTAGATGTGTCTTACAGAGAAGCTACTGAGGTAATATTACTCAAAAACCTGCAAGTCCTGTTTCTGTGCGAGTCAAGACGTGATGCACGACTGAGTCCAAAAAGCAAAACTTGGAAAACGTAAAAATAAAAACAAACACTTCAGTGGTGCATCCACACAAACATGCACGATTTCTCAACATCCTGTGCTGCTTTCACATTTTACTCTCAAACATATCATTTGTCCTTTGGTTTTTCAGCCTCTTCTACATGGCTCACTTGTTCCTCTCCCTCAATGTTGTAATTAAATGTCTGGGAATCTCGTGTTTTTTTAATTTATGGACAAATTACTACATGCTTTGCTGTTTGGTTTGACCAACACCAGTGAGGGAGTATTTCTAACCAGGGGATGAGCATCCTTTTTAATTTGTTTCCCAAGGATGGTGGTGTTTTTCTCTTATGCCTCCAGCAGCGTGAGAGTGAGTTTAGTGGGTGTCGGTGTGCATGTGTGTATGAATCAGAGGGTGAGAGGACTCAAAGGCAGACACCAATAGGAGTGTTGCCTTGCCTGGCAACCCTGGCTGTATCCCAGCCCCAGTTCCCTGCCAGAGAGAAAACCTCACTCAGGACCTGATCAACACCGCCACAGATTTGATCTATTCACTGTCGCCAGCCATAAAGATGAGAAACTAAACAGGGTGCAGGCACACCCATGCCAGGAAGCCTGTCTTGGTCCAAAGAGCCCACATCATTGTTTATTCAGCTTGAGTGCATCACAACTTGGCAACCAGGGTGAGAAGGAATAGATATTCAAAATATAAGTCCCTAAGAACATAATGATAGCTTAGCTTTTGGACCCACCTAAACATATGGAATAATGAAACATAACGTACTTGTGCACCCGTACATGCTCCCAAGCTGGGAAATAAAATAAAAACACCTCTTTTTTTCTTATTTTTCCATCAAACATAAGAATAGCCATCGCTATTGACCATGAAAAGATGTTCGCAGATTTGTCTCATGTGAAGAGATGTCTTTGTTGCTTATCTCCATTGGTGAGCCGCCTTCATTTGGCTCAGTCTAATCAGAACACAAACACGCCTCTGTCATTTGGCTGCTCTCCCTCCTACCCCCCCATTTCTCCCTCTCTCTATCCCATTTACCAACTTTACAAGCTAGACTATTTTCTTCCTCCTCACTTCATTTTCACTTGTTTGGTTTCATTGTTGCTTCACATCCTTACACTTGTTTATAGTAAGTTTTGTTTTCTGCAGACATGTTCCTGTGATATGGTTTGTGCCCTTCATTTTCTATCTAATGTACTCATCTATATTGTATCTGTCCCCCCCCGAGGCTCCAACTCTGAGGCGTGACATAAATTACCCCTGCTTGTCGCTACATAGCCTTGTTTCAGTTGCTGAAGGGAAGAGCTGTGAAGTAAAGGAAACCCCTGAGGGCTGTACTCCAGGTGAATGCAAGATGGTTTCATCCTGAGAATGTTTCCTTTCACATGCAATAAAAGCATCCAGACATTTCTGCTCACCATCAAAATAATTAATGCATCAAAATATGGCTAAAAATATCTTGAAAAAGCACATCAGGTAATATTAAAATGCATTCAGTGGACACCTCTGATCAAAGATGTTTAATCTGAATTTGTGTACACCTTGAATTATCTACATAATTGTTTTGTGCAATTGTTTGCGAAAACCTGTCTTTCTGCATATGTCTAATGTTGGAGTCTCTCACATCTGAGATTTAGGTCAAAAAAACATTTGAAAATGAAAATGTTTTGATGAAATAAGAACAAAATGGTTCTATCTCATTGGAGCCACTAGACCTTTCCCCCCAGCTTTTGGCCCTCTCCATATTTCCCCTGACCTGTAGAGAATGGCCTGACTGTGGTTCTTGCTGGAGGTCAGGTCTGCCATGAGCTGAGTGGGACCCCACTCATGAGATCACCCACTTCCTTGGCCATAAACCAGGGAAGAACAGAGTGTTGTGTTTGGTTCACGATGGGAAAAGCATTGCTTGGTATGTGACTTTTAGAGGACTGTGTGGGACCAGAAAAAAGGGTCTCCCCTCTCGCTGTAAAAAAAAGCCTCTCCTCTTGAGGCTGTGGGAAGGTCAGAGGTCAAATGTACTAAATGCCCACTCTCTGCAGCACACAAAACCCACAGCTGATGATGTGAATCCTTAGAAGCCCTGAAGGCAGCAATGAGAATATCCAAACACACACACACACACACAATCCTATAGCGTAGTTCTGAACTGTAACATGTTACTCAACAAATAAAAGTTTGTTTTGTTATTGTTTTTCAGACTAGCACTCATATACATTTCTATGTGCTTCTGTATCTTGATGGCTAAGGATAATCTAAGTGGTCTCACTTTATTCAGAGCATCCTACAAAATCTCTTTAATCAGAACCCTCGACACAAGTCCTGTCTAGGGGAGACACCATGTTTTACTGTGAATAACTCGTGTATTTATGACTTGCTCTCTTTCAAAACCATCATCCATCTATCCAGGAGTATTGTCAATGAAACATGGGAGAACATTCCCTCCAACCTGACCTCCACCAACCCCCTTTTTTTCCCCTCTTACAACACAAGCCCTCACAGGAAAATAATAAACAGATGAGTAGGATGGGAACAGCTCCCAGTGAGAGCAGCCAGACACTTAGGCAAGCAGGCATCATTGCTCTGGTTCCCAAGCACAAAGAAAGAAGGCAGGCCTCAGCTTGACTGCCACAGTCACGGACTAGAACCAGAAAAACCTGACAGAAATCACCGTTACTTGTCACTTTCCTGTCAAGACTTACTAAATCGTCACACCTCTTTTGCACAAGTCTGTACACACACTTCAAGAAACTGATACGAAAACAATAATTTCTCCCTTCTGTGAGTAATATTTAGGTGAGTTTTGTATTATAGCTTTTCGTGATGAGTAGTATTCCCAGGTTACGTTTATGGACCCAGACCAGTTTATTTTTAATATGAATACAGGCTAATCCTGTTTAGCACTACCTTTCCCCCTCCACGCTCACATGCACTATTCTTTTTTTAAACAACACAACCTTTTCACACAGACATCAGAATAACTCTGTCACATTTTGCTAAGGTGTCTAGCCTCACGCTAATCAGTATTCAGAAACGCATTCAGAAACACAGAAATGTTCCTTCAAGTACAAAGAAAAAAGTACTGGCTTCGCCCCCTACCCCCTCCACTTCTTCCCTCTTTTTTATTCTCTCTCTGTATTCTGGCAAAGTCCGCTTTAGCAAATTAAACACAGATCTCCCATAGATGGTGAGCTGACAGCTCCAGCTACGTGCCAACACTACAAAACATCTCTAGGTCGGAGGGTCTACGAACACAGGGTTATTCCTGCTAACGCTCTCGGGCCTGACAAGTATTTCTGTTGGCTCTGACTGTATACATTTTTGGATCCATCAGTATCAACAGGTAAACATAGCAATCATGGTGGGTTGATTATGTTTGTAAAAGCCTTGACAGAAATATTGAATGATTGATTGATGCACAAGGGTGTGTTGGCATATGAACAACACACACTAAACTACACACGCTACACACACAAATGATATAGACATAAACAACGTGGGCAATGGCTCAATGACATTAAAGCAAACTGAGATGACAAAACAAAAGCTGTCTGAACTTGTTTGTGTCTGTCTTGTGTGTGTGTAAAAGGTTTGTGTGTGGGAGTTTTGGGCTGATAACATACAGTAAAGAGCTCTTTCACTTCTGCTTGTCCAGGGTCAAATGACTCTTCAGATTACTCCCTAAACACTTACTCCCGTTTCCAAGACACCCAGACCATTTGCACCCTGCTGTCATTTGTCTTTCTCCCTCACGTCTCTGTTTCTCTGCTGGTTTTTTGTGCATGCTTATTTCTGTGAATGTGGAAACAGGAACAACTTTCAACTAAACCCCTCTGAAAAGCTAAATAAGCTAGAAGATTCCAGTAACATACTGCAGCCCCATCAAACATGGCCTCGTGTGCAAAAGTCAGAACAACAGCACAATGAAAATGTGCAGAAGCCCCAGCAGTGTGTGGCAGCAGCCTGGTCACTGTGGCCAACGTGGTGAAAGGTTTCAGCAGGAAAATGGGTACAGAAAACAGGCCCATGTATGGTGAGAAACTGCAGACCCTCATTCCTACATCCTTGCAAAAATCTATTTTGGGAATTCTGAAGTCTCCCACGCAAGCACAACAATTTTGGGGTTAGTTCATTTATTTATCTTTTACGTTTTTTCTATCTGATGAAGCCCTGGAGAGAGTCGTGTAGTTGATTTTGGCCTTTTAGAGGTAGGAGGAGGGGAGTGAGAGCGTCTGCCTGTGTGACCGCTACTTGAACAATTTTTGCATTCTTTCATTTTCGCTTTAACTCAAAGCGACAAGAGTCAAACTTCATCTCCACAACCTGTTTCAAAGTGCGTGTCTGCACTGCAACACCGCTGAGAATAACCTTGGCAGAGTAGCAGAACAGATCCCTACATTTTTTCTGGAAGAGGCTGAATGAGTTTGTTGTTTAGGGTTATTCTAATATAGGGGGGGGGGCTCATGCGAATAAAACTTCTCTCACAACTTGACACAAACACTAGTGTACATACATACATTTGCAGATATGAACTGAGCTTATTGTGTTTGTGTATTTATCCGGTCCTGAAGCTTAATTTTAAATCAATCTGTTTCTTCTGATTCTAATTTGACTTTATTGTTTGCGTAATTAAAATGCTTCATCAGTTTTTGCTTTTATGGACCTAATGGTGTTATTGTTCATTTACGCATTAAAGAGCACCGAGGACAGGGTCACTAAGGGTCGTTTAGATTGTGAACTATGGACCTTGACAGACTTTATTAAACATTTCTGTTTGACTGAGAATTCCATCGCGTTGTGTGCTTTTAAAACATTCAGCGAGATGAAACTGGGCCGTTTCAGCACCAGTGATGTGTAACTAAATGCTTTTGGGAATGCTGACAGTTGCACTGTAGCTTTGAACTCTCGGATCTCACAATATTTCAAATGTGACAATTTCATTCAAGGTTCAAATGAAATACTAATTTGATCACGTTAGATATGATTCAGAATTCTCAGAAGGCAGAACATTATTATACTTCCTGGATAATCTCTAGAGGAGCAATCACTTCCAACTGGTATCCATTAATATGTTGCCTTTAGGGTCTCAGCCTGTGTATATATGGAGTGTTGAGAGCTGATATTTCAGCAATTACATCATTCTTTTTTTTTGAGAAAACATCAAATCAACAATTTTTCAAACATAGCTCTTAAAAATGAAATGATGCTAATAAGATGTACTGTTTAAGCTGAGATCTTACAAAATACTGAAAAAGTCTAAAAAAGAGTGAATTATAGAGAAAATATTTATTTTAAAAGCAGTTTGTGTGTAAATACGTTTTATTTTGAAAGTCACACAATTGCCCAGGTGCACAGTGCCCTCTATGAACACAGCGTCTTCCACTGTATGCTGAGTGATTTCTGCTCAAGATGTGCTTTCAAAATCCTCTCCAGTTGGTGTCTATTTTTGTATGAAAGTGTTCAAACACTCATGAACCCTGATGTGGGCCCTACATTCAGCTGAAAAGACTTTTCTTTCTGATACCAGCCTTATCTGAGGGGCCGTGTGAATGAGCCAGCATAGGTTTGTTGAAAGTGCAACAATAACACACCTAACACACTCCATTCCCCCTCTTTCTCTGTTGGAAAGAGTGTGAAGGATAAACTGTCAAACTATCTCACAGAGATCAAGTTCCACTCTATCAAGGACCCAAAAAAAGCTCTTGGAGCAAGATAAAGTTTGCAATGTATAGATAAACGCAGACAGAGGAAGAAAATAGCTACATTTTTGTGCAAAAATACATTTTCACTGTCAAATGAATTGTTTCTATGATCTTTATACAGTAAGACCCATGCAAAACGTTGTGATTGTTTTCTAAAGGTCTGAGCAGCTTATAAATCACCAGGAATCACTGTCAAGAAGGAGTCTCACATGTGGAGGAGTTGAGCTCATGTAGCTGCATGATAAAGTTCTTCCTCCTAAGTGCAGTCAGCCAGAAACTTCCTCCTTTGTTTTCTAACTGGAGGTTCCAACTCAGTATGCATCCCACAGAACAACACTGCTGGCTTTCCTCACAGTGCTGGGAATGACTGGTGAAATAGGAAATCCGACTAATTTATTCACTTGAGAATTGAAGTTCCCCAGCGTTCAGGACCCTCAGCGGGATCGTAAGAACATGTGTGTGGGAGGAGGAAAAGCAAGACAGCTTATGGTTGCAATTTGAAAATGCTTTTTTTAGTCACTCTTAAATGTGGGAAGTCAAAGTCACTGAGCCTGGGGCGCCTGGGAGAAGGCAGGCTTGAGATCTGGGAAAACGGGAAGTTTAGATCTCCTGGTGGAATTCTCTCACTTTTAACCATGAGGGGGCTTTTGGTTTTCAGGGGCCATAGGTTTGTTGGAAGTTAGGAATGCTTATTTACATTAGACTGATTCACTCTGTCACAGTGAAAAGGGATGCGTACAAAGTTAATCTGCAGGAAACGGAACATGCAGCCCACACCACATGCAGTTCTCTCTAATGTGGGAACCTTGAACCACATGACGCTGCAAACGCTGGAAGAAGGCCTGGAACAGAACCACAGATTATAGTTTGAACAGGGGGTAGATGTTAAAAAAATCAGCAAGATCTTGCTGTGCTCCTTTTTTGTGTGAGTGTGAAAGCAAATAGAAAGGCATAGGGTAAAAAGTAAGTAAGAAAAATAAGAGCGAAGGTGGAGAAGGAGACTATGCAGGGTTGTAATGGTGTAAAGTGTATTTTAGCCTTTCTCACTGGTTCCCAGAGTCTGAGCCAGCTGGATGGTGGCTGTCAAGTCTTTGCTGCACAGCTGCCTTCCAAACTGATTAGAGCAAACTGGCTCACTTCAGCAGCATCCATTGTGCTCTTTTATCCAATCTAAACTAGAAGAAAATGTGAAAACACAACTTTGGGTCTGTTTTCCACCATCTATTGTAATCTGATGACATCAGATGTAGCCAGACAAGCTGTGAAGTGGGACACACTGAATTTATAAACAGAAATGACTGAGATTATATAACAGAGACTGACATCTTTAGACACTTGACCTTGAAATTGAACTTTTAAAGTTGGGAAGTGTGACAATTAACACAAGGCATTACTGTAATATATTTGCAGTTTGCATAAGAAGCTGTAACACAATATGTCCATCTGTACTTTGTCCAGAGCAGTCTGTTCTTGCTGGGACGCTGCACCATGACAATAAAACCCATCAAATCAGCATGCTAATTCACAGTAAATCCTCTTAAAAGACTCTGTTCCTTCTTGTCACTCACATGCATGCAGAGGTCAACCTCCAGAACGCAGTTCTACAGAAGTTTTAAAAACCAGAACAAAAATGTCACAGTCCAGCCTCATGCCTCAAGCTGCTGCATGAGAAACACGATACCCATCAAACAGACACGCTGAAAAAATAAAACGGGCTTCAAAGAAATGGCCATGCAGATGAACGTAAGATGTTCTAATGTGGAGTTCACGCAGGCTTTGTTTTACTGAGCAACGTTGGGCTGAACTGGGCGGTAACAGGTGGCTCACAGATTGTGTTACCTGAGCCGTAGATTGGGCTAAATTGCAAAATGCAGATGGGTAAAGTGGCCAGTAATATGGAAAACAATTTTGTTTAAGTTAAATTCACTTTTAAATGTTCTCCTTTATAAATCAATTAACGCTTCAGTGATCCGGAAACAAAAAAATGATCAAAACGGTGGAATGTTTTTCACAGCAAAGAAAAAAACGGAATGCTGGAGCTGTAATTTCAAGGCTGATGCATAACTTTGTCCAGAACCGTTGTTATAGTTCATGGTTGATTTCAAGTTGGCTAATCAGATTCAGTGTTAGTCACGTTGTTATCTGGGCTGCTACGGTCCACCAGTCTGCTGTGAGCTCTTAGTAGGAGTGCAGTTTCCATGCAGTCATGAACTATAAAGGAGAAGCCGTGTTGTGCCCCTGCAGTACTGTGGGAAAGTGCAGAGTTTCCTCTGCTTATTTGGACCAATCTGGTTATAAATGGACGTTCACAAGCAGGCAGCCATTGATGGCCAGCCCAGAGCCCTCAAGTCACATTAACCTCTTTAATATTCCCAATCTCAAGAGACCAGAGTTCTGAGAAAAGGGTGCTGGGGCCACGCATTTTTCCATTCAAGAGAGCAGAAGAAATCCACAAGTATGTTTTGACTGGATGTTTAATTTGAGTTGTTTACTGTGCTACTTCAGTCTGGCTTGTAAACTTGTCAGAACTTTGCTTTATCGTGTTTTCTACTACACTCCTTCACTTTTTGACAGTACTTCTTATGTGTAAAGATAAAGAAGAACCAGTTTGATGCAAATAACTAGGAAGGAATTTTTTAACAAGATTATTATTGACTCAAAGTCTCAATCTACTCTCGTCAAGTCCAAGAAACTGTTTTGAAATCAAGTGCGCTTGTGCAAGTTGCATTCCAGGGGCTGCTAGATCACCACAGACATATTCCATATCATAAGATTAGAGACTCGTTGAGGTCAAAGCAGCCACAGAGGAGCTTCATTGTTGTGTGAGTTGTCAGATCAGAGGCCAGACGGAGGGGAAAGAGAACACGTCCTGGACGATGTTCCTGGCTGAGGTTTAAGATTGGTCCAACAGCTGCAAAGTCTTGGTCTTACAGATTTCTGGGCCTAAACTGAGCCCTGACAGGTGCTGTAAACTGTCCTGAAACCTCTGTCTTAATGTTAATCTCCATGTGCAGACACCCGACCAATGGCACTGAATCTGGCTGGCTGTTAAACCCCTAGCTGTTCTGGCCAAAGTTGGGACTGGCACAATCAGGCATGAAGAGTAGAGTGATGCCACAACAAGATCAGAAGATCTACTTTATATTATTTTATTAATGCATCTTGGAGACTTTTTAAATATCATTTTTATTTGTTGTGTGTGTCATTTACTTTTCTTTCCTTACATTTAACATACTCCATAACGTAATCCATTTGGTCAAGAAGACCAAATCAAAACTGCTCTGTCTTCCAAAGAGGTGTTTTCAATTGGATGCAGCAGCAGCAGCAGCTGCCCGTGTCGCTCCATCCTGCCTGGCAGGAACAGCATTAGAGTTTTAATGGGTGATTAGTGTCAGATATCTAGCTGTTGCAATCTGGGCCTCTACTGTGGGAAACAAGCTTGCTGGTTACATCTGATCCACAACTCAGTTTAGAATTTCTTCCTTTCTGAAGAGGAAAAGCAGGATCTGGTCACAACAAAACCGACTTAGAAAATTAAAAAGCTTTTTCAGCTGCGGTCTGCCACAACTCTATAGGTAAACATGTTTAGATAAGGATTTGGTGTAAAATGTTCTTCACTCTTTCAACAGATTTGCAAACATGTTTCATCTTAAGTCTGACTCTTACATCACAACGGTGTGTTGATTTACTCCGATGGTTTTCTGTCCAAGGGAATAATGGTTTCAAAGATTCTGGTTTCACTTATGTGCAATACCTAATTTACTGGATTTGGCTTTTTCTCTCTTTGTATTTTGCAAGACAAACTTTGTCCCCCTCTCCAGTGTCTCCCACACAGCAGTGGGCTGAGTCAAACACTTGAACATTGTAGACAATGTGCAACAGCTGAAGAAAATGATTGCTACCTAATCACCTTTATGTTGCAAGAAGATTTTATGCAACTTACAGAACACCGGGAGATGAGGAAACAAAATAATATTTGGTTGTACAGTAATGCAATACATTTCCAAATCTAGGACTGTACTTCTTTGTGTGTGTGTGTGTGTGTGTGTGTGTGTGTGTGTGTGTGTGTGTGTGTGTGTGTGTGTGTGTGTGTGTGTGTGTGTGTGTGTGTATGTGTGTGTGTGTGTTTCTTTTGCTGCCTCTGGCAGGGCAGCATGTGAATGATGCCCCTCGCCGCAGCAGAGAGCCGTGGGTAGACAGCAGTCTGTGTGACGGCTGTGGTAGGCTCTCTAAGACAAAGGCAACTTGGCAGGCTGCTTGGCTGCGGCCGGATCAAACGGGCCCTGCTCATTGGACCTCTTCTTTATTGCACTCATCAGTGGCCGTGTGTGCGACTGCAGTGAAGTGTCTGAGAGATCGGCTCACTCCTCCAAGACGGGAACCACTGGGACCACACACAGGGCTTCTTCAACCACCACAAAGGACAACCAGAACAGAGGCACAAACTGTGCATATGCTCTCATTGTGACTTCTTTATATCACTCAGAGTGTATGTGTGCTGAATTAAGATAGCCTTGAGTAAGATTTCATTCCGCTTAGTTCTGACAAGTTCGTTTGGTTTTAGCCTACACTGTCTTGGTCTCAGTTTTACTCTTGCTAAGTGGTGAAATGGTCCCTGAAAGCAGTATCCAGCTCTGTGTTTCCCATGGTGTTGGCACTGGAATGTGCACCTGTTTCAGGTGATATGTATTTGCTTTTGGACAAAGAGTGAGAGAAGGCCCTCATTACTGGCTGATGCAGATAGAAGGTCAAAACCAAGGCTGAAAACCCATTCAGTTTCATCTCCATCTTCTGGAGTGAAATCGTTTCAGACTGTTGATTATAAATGGGAAATCTAACAGCAGCATGACAGCAGTGTGGGTAGCATACGTTTGTTGGTGTTTTTGATAACTTGAATGTTATAAGCGAGAGATTGTGATCTGCTTGATAAGACTGAGTGGAAGACCATGTTTAGGCAGGTCGCCATCTTATCGTTACATCAACTGTTTGGTTCCCAGAGCCTCATTGACACTGAGAGCTGGCACACGCACACAGGGGATTTGAGTTAAAGTTATGATAGTAGAGAGGGGAAGAAAAGCATAAGAGCTTAGGGTGCCTTCTCCATCTGTGCCCCTTTTCTCTAAATGTTAATGTGTTTCATGAGCAGAGAGTTCTCTTTCTCCCACATTCTCCTATCTCTGCCCTTGATTCCCACGCTAAGCATCATCGGTGATGGGAAAGATCCAAAAATACAGGGACACTCTAAAATTCCAGAATTCTTGTGGTGTTTACAAATCAGCCGTGGTTTCACAAAGGAAAGAAATGAGGACACAATTACAAACTGCAAAAGCTAATTTTTAGTTTTAAAATCTATTTAAGTTCCAACAGACAGTGAAATTCAGCGTGGCACTTCTGTAGATGGACCATCACATTTCACACCAACAGTTTAACTATTGTGGTGATGGTAAAAAGGACTCAACAAGAGCAGTGCAACACATCTTTAAATGATGATGGAGTCATCTTGGTCTTTCTGAACCATTTTGGCTGCATTAAAATTACTGTTACCTGATGCTGAATTAGGGTCTGTGCAACAACGCCAAATAGTTTTCATGTGTTCCCAAGTCACTATGGCTAATGGAAGCCGAAAAGTTCTCACACACAAGAAAAGAATGTTCATGCATGTCCACCCAAGGCCACAGAGTTTTCTTATCTCGCTCTCATCGATCCAGTTGCAGGGAGCAGCTTTTCCCACATGAAGCCCCTGCACCCAGCAGCCTAAACAAACACACACAGCCTGCCATCTGCATTTGGAGCTGCAAATCTAAGATGAGGCACACAAAGAGGTCCCTCACTGAAAACTCCAGAGCTCCTGAAACCTCCATGAAGTGGATTAGCTGTCCCAAAAAGAGGACTGCTCAAATAAAGGTGAAGAGATGGATGACTGCATATTGGAAAATGTTAGAAAGCACAGTGGAAGCTGAGTCACTTTCCCACAGAGTCAGTCACTGGTCCAAACACAGCACATGTTTCTGTCATCAGGAGGATTTTATGTCCAGAGTGCCTGCCACTTCAGGAATCCTTGTTCCTTTGAACATGCCAGGGTTTAGACGGTGGCCGTCATCAGAACAGAAAGATGAAGCAGCTTTTCTCCCTGTTAAAGCAGACTTAGAGCTCTTGTTTGAGCCACAGATGTGGAGATGACCAAACATCCAAACAACTCCAAATCCACTGTGTGTAACCGTGAACCCTCCACCTGTTCTAAGGTTTCTGTCAACTCACTCAAGAGCATTCCCCTTAAAACGGAACCGTCAGATTTCTGCTTCTTCCTGCGCAGTTGTGCACTATCACTCACAAGTCAGCCATCCTCTCAGCTCAGCCTGGAAAAGACATGATGATGGAAAATGTGTGAGAAGTGAAAATCTAAGCGTTAGTCCCCCAGAACTGCTCAGCTGTTTCACATAAAAGAGGTTGTTAAGTAAATGCAAGCATTTCTTTCTGTGTTGCCTTTCTTTGATGCCTGAGATTTAAATGTGATCATTACTAAAATGGTGCTTTGCAATAACGCTACAATGGCAAATCTGCAAAACAAACTAGCTTAAAACATTTTTTTCATGCCTCTTAACAACTTTCTAGCATAGTACCACATTTATTTATAGAGCAAATTTAAAAACAGCATGTCAGCAAAGTGCTTGAACACAGAAACAGGGCAATTTAAAAAACAGACAAAAGAGCAGTAAAACCAATGTTAAAATGAGCCCTCGCAATCAAAGAATATACAACAGGCTGATGAAACATAAAATCAACAATGCAACACAAATTGCAAAATTTGGTTACAATAACAGATAAAAACAACAGAATAAGAGCAAAAGAATGTTAACCCTTAGAGGTCCCTTGTGCATTTTTTTGTGCAGGCAGTATTTTTTTTTCCAATGCAGATTTTGTTATAAAACCTGACATTAAAGGGGTTAAATCTAAAAAACATACACATATTTTATAATGTCTTGTGAGTGCTGAAGCCAAGGATGGAATCTGTGTAAAAAAAAATCTGACTTATGAAACATTATATAATTTTAATTACATCTTTTTATCAAGGACATTTTTTTGTGCTAAGGGTCCCCAATGTTGCTTTTTTAAGGGACCTCCATCGGAATAAAACAGCAAAAGGAAATGAATACATTACAGAGACAAAGTCCACTATTATATCTAACGTAGTATAGATATAAATATAATGTATAGATGAAAAATGAAAAGAAAAGAAAAAATAATGAAGTGCTTCTCTTCCATTGCTCTAAAGACCTCAGCCAATGACACGGCTCGGTCCGGTTTTCTGTCTCACTGGACCACCTCCCTTACCTGGGTCCTCCAGTCATGATGCACTTGTGCATTTTGCAGAAAGTGAGTTTGGTGGTACGTTTTTTCTTTCTTGTGTTACTGATTTGGACTATTAGCTTCTTTTTCATCAAAATGACTTTAAAAGATTGTCAGCGTCACACATACCAGTTTGACAGTTACACTAGTACTAAAGGGATATTTCATTTTTTTCAGGAGAGTCTGAGTAAATAGTGAAGAGAGCAGTTACAGGGCTCACTCCCATGCCTCTTGCAGCATTGTGATTTCATTGACCCTTTTCCTCCTTTTGCCCCAGAGGCTACTCCTATTGTGGCAACGTTGGCCTCAGAGCTTCCTGCTCCCTGTTTGTCCTGCGGGAGAGACGAGAATCAGAACAAGCTGTTGAAACAGCACTTTTATGGGAGTCAAGAAGACCCCCAAGATGGCTCTTTTCTGTGTGTGGGAAAGTCAGCTGTAAACCCCACCACCGACACCACGTAACAGAAGCTGTCTGTCCCATATATTCTCAAAGATCCTAAATATAGATTTAAGTCAGTCCAGCTGAAAAAGACTCATGAAAACCAAGTCAAGAATAATTGGACAGCGAGGAGAAGCAAACCAATACTTATCATTCTTGATGAGACATTGGGAAATTGTGCTATCAGTCAACCATTATTTGCACAGGACTTTTCATCCAACGCTTGCAACAATATAGAAGCAATAAAAACAATAATGGTCCCCAAACCCCACAACCCCAGAGCTTATCCAAGCAGATGTGGTCACAGAAAAATTATTCTACTGCTCAAAGGTTACGGATCACTTGGACAAATTCTTGTTTTTCATTGAATTGCTCAAAACCATAAGCTAAATAGGAAATGTAGCAAAGGAACAGAGCTAGAAATGAAGATGCTGATGGCAGACCTTATAGACATATAAGATTATCAAAATAACCTGATGAGATTTCCTACAGCATCTCCAGAGGTACGCTGGCTGTTCCATTGAAGTCAGATTTCTGACTGACTGCCTACTCTTTAAATACTGCTGATGCTTTTTGGATGTGTTCTCTATGTCATTATTCTGGTGAAGAATGAAACTGGCCACAGTCAAGTGCTGTCCACAGGGTACAGCAATTTCTCCCTTTGAATAGTCTGCCTTTTTAAGGATAACAATAGGTTGACCAGTCTCTAAGGAAAGTTCTGTTCATGTTCTATTATTTAGGGTCAACCTGTGAACAAAACTGCTGATGCTTCAGATACCGAACAACAAACTGAGCAATATTCAGAATCATAACAGCCAGTCAGAAATCTGACTGGAACAGCCAGCACAGTCTCCAGAGATTCTCCAGGAGGCACATGGTGGAGGTTCATCAGATTATACTGAAAACATGACAGCTAGCATGCCCGTGTCCTGTCAGAATGTATTTGCTGCAAATGGTGTATTTTTTTTTTTTATTAAGTAAAAATAAAAGAAACATTGTTCATTTCCATTTAAGTGTTAATATCAAACTTTGACTTTGTCTGCATGTAATCAAACAAAATATTTTCCAAGTGACGTTTAACTTTTGAGCATCTGTGTAAATATTATTTATTTATTTATTTATTTATTTATTTATTTATTTATTAACTTATGTTTTCAAGAGGATAAACCAATTGAGATGGATCATCTCATTTCCAATTGGGTCCTCTTCAAACAAAGATGCAAATGAAAAACCAAGATAGCAGAACATAAGTTCCATTCAAAATAAAATAAAAAGGTGGCAAAAGTAACACTACCACAAAAAATAACTAAACAAAAGAAAAATAAAATAATCAAAACTAAAACAAGTCAAATATAATAAATTGTGTGATCATATATAAAAAAATACTTTCACTTGAATATTCAAAGTCACATATAAACAAAACAGACATACTGCGCAACAGACTGGTACAAAGACAAATTATGCAAAAAAGTAATTTAGAATAAAATAAATTTGGCTCAAAATAATAATACATTAAAAAATTCAAAAACAAATACAGGTAGGTGTTAAATGTTCATAGACCAAGGTTCTAAATTGCCGAAACGAAGCAGTAGATCTTAAAACAATAGGTAAATTATTCCACTCAGTTGGAGCTTTGACAGAAAAAGCCAGCTTCCCTGATTCAGTTTAAAAACAGGGAATCACAAACGAAACATAAGAAGTTCTGCGAATATTATACTGAGACGAGAATGGTATTAATAAAGTGGTTAAATAGTAAGGAAAATTAAGATTAACACTTTTAAATAAAAACAACAACCAATGAAATTTCCTCCTAGCTTCAGCAGAGAGCCAAGACAGACGAGCATACATGTGACAATGATGGGTACGAAATGGACAACGTAAAACAAAATGACATAAACTATTATAAATAATATCAATAGAATGGAGACAGGAAGATGAGGAATTTTGATAGACTATGTCAGCGTAATCTAACAATGGGAACAGAAGCTGAGGGACAATACGTTTTCTTATACAATATACTGTACAGTCACGCAAAAAACTACCAGCTACCTCACCTGCAAACTCATTTAGTACGTATATCCCGCTATCTTGCTATGCTTACTGAAACATTGTCATTAGGTCAGTTTTAAACTTACTAATTTAGGAAGAGCAGAAAGAAAAACATCATGATACAAACAAAGGAAGATCTTTGGTCCTAAAACTGAACTCTGAGGAACACCATGCTTTTACTCTTTAGATGAACACTGACAAAACATTTTCTGTTGACTAATTTCAACCACTTCAAAACAGCAAACATTGCCAGGCTGTGAATACTTTCCAAGAGGATGGAGTGTGGTAACGATGTCTCTTCCTCTTTATGCTTTGTGGTAGGACCCAATCTGTGGTGTTCTCTGCATAAAGTGCCTATCTATGTCTCTAAATGCATGAGCCTGTTGAAGGGCATGCATGTGCACTAGAGATGAGAATAAGGAAAATAAATCAATTGGATACCACTAGTTTAAATCACAGACATATTCCTAGTAATTATGTCCCATAAGGGAGCCAATAGTGTAATTAGGGGTTTGTACAAAGCAGAGAGTGGCCCACATCTGGGATCCCCCTGGGGACTTCGTGTCTCAGCATGTTCACCACAGTGTGAGAACCTCAGCCCATAAGCACACCTAAACACACAGTTATGCCAAACACAGACAGAACCACATTACAATCGTACATGACAGGTTCAAAAACACAGCATGACAGAGTTTATTGTTCAAAAATGCTAAATCTTTCATTTGGTCAAGATGCATATATATATATTTATATATATATATATATATATATATATATATATATATATATATATATATATATATATATATATATATATATATGTATGCAGCCATGCTTCAACAGAATAAATTAAAAAAATAAACTCATGGAACAGACCTGGACAAAAATGATGAAACCCCTAACTTAATGTTTTGTTGCACAATCTTTTGAGGCAATCACTGCAATCAAACGATTCCTGTAACAGTCACTGAGACTTCTGCACCTCTCAGCAGGTATTTTGTCCCACTCCTCATGAGAAAACTGCTCCAGTTGTCTCAGGTTTGAAGGGCGCCTTTTCCAGACGCCATGTTTCAGCTCCTTCCAAAGATGCTCAATAGGATTGAGCTCAGGGCTCATAGAAGGCCACTTTAGAATAGTCCAATGTTTTCCTCTTAGCCATTCTTGGGTGTTTGTAGCTGTGTGTTTTGGGTCATTGTCCTGTTGCAAGACCCATGACCTGCGACTGAGACCAAGCTTTCTGACACTGGCCAGCACATTTCTCTCTAGAATCCCTTGATAGTCTTGAGATTTCATTGAACCCTGCACAGATCCAAGACACCCTGTGGCAGATGCAGCAAAGCAGCCCCAGAACATAACAGAGCCTCCTCCATGTTTCACAGCAGGGACAGTGTTCTTTTCTTGATATGCTTCATTTTTCCGTCTGTGAACATAGAGCTGATGTGTCTTGGCCAAAAGTTCCATTTTAGTCTCATCTGTCCATAGGACATTCTCCCAGAAGCTTTGTGGCTTGTCAACATGTAGTTTGGCAGATTCCAGTCTGGCTTTTTATGATTTGTTTTCAACAATGGTGTCCTCCTTGGTCGTCTCCCATGGAGTCCACTTTGGCTCAAACAACGACGGATGGTGCGATCTGACACTGATGTTCCTTGAGCTTGAAGTTCTCCTTGGATCTCTTTAAGTTTTTCTGGGCTCTTTTGTTACCATTCAGATTATCCGTCTCTTTGTTTGTCATCAATTTTCCTCCTGCAGCCACGTCCAGGGAGGTTGGCTACAGTCCCATGGATCTTAAATTTCTGAATAATATGTGCAACTGTAGTCACAGGAACATCTAGCTGCTTGGAGATGGTCTCATAGCCTTTACCTTTAACATGCTAGTCTATCATTTTCTTTCTAATCTCCTGAGACAACTCTTTCCTTCGTTTCCTCTGGTCCATGTTGAGTGTGGTACACACCATGTCACCAAACAACACAGTGACTACCTGGAGGCGTGATTTGTAATCGTAGGATGGCCAAGGAAGGTCCCGCCTTTCTCCCCTGTGATTGGCTGGAAGGGCTCTCCTACGATTGGCTATTTCATGTAACAGCAAACCGTCTTCCCTCGCTGCAGGTTTTTCTGTCTGCAGCGAGATCTTGAGGAGTTTAGTGACGAAAATGTGAACTTAGCTCTATAATAACAATTCTGTCCTGTTTTACAGAGGCAAGAAAGGCAGGATCTTCCTTGGCCATCCTACGATTCCAAATCACGCTACCTGTAACCCTATTTATAGGTCCACTGACTGATTACTAGATTGTAGACACCTGTGATGCTAATTAGTGGACACACCTTGAATTAACACGTCCCTTTGGTCACATTATTTTCAGCCTTTTCTAGGGGTGCCATCATTTTTGTCCAGGCCTGGTCCATGAGTATACATTTTTAAATAAATCCGTTGAAGCATGGCTGTAAAACAATGTCTGGCTTTCATTGGTTAAATTTAATAGACTTTTTATTTATTATTACTTTTGTCAGATTCAAGTTATTTCTGTGACCATTGTGGGTTTTTCTTTCATTGACCGACAATTTTGTCCACATCTGTATGTTGGTATTGGAAATTAAGAGTATCCATGTCGGTATATATAGAAAACAAAGCCAATACAGCACCCCTAAACAAAACCACTGACTTATACCGTATTGCAGACAGTCTGAAACAGTTTCTTGTTTTTCTTAAGTGAAGTATTCTCCCCAAAATAATTTTCTTTTCAGCTGTTTTTAGTGTCCCAACTTTCTTAAAGTTTCCTTCTCTCATTTTTTACGTTCATGTGGATTTTTTTGGCTTTAAGTCAACAATAAAACCCATATAGTTAATGATTATTAGCTTATTAAATGTTTTGTGTGTGTTTAAAGACAATATTTCCTTTAAAGTACCATTTAGATTTTACTTCATGGACCTTCAGTGAATATTCACCATCCCATAATCACCTGTGAGTACTAGAGCATGTGCTATGAAGCAGGAGTGTGCAAAAGGGCCATCAGGTATGTTATCTTAGCCCTCCTCCTCACTCAGCTCTTGTGATGGAGGGTTTGTAGGACCTGACAGCTGCTCTCAAATTAGAGAGTATGAGAGAACGTTACAGGACCCAGGAATGTCTGGATTGTCGGGATTGCCTTTCTCTTCCGCTAGGTCCTGGGAAGATGGTTGTGCCTGACTCATAGGTTTGACAGGATGCTGGATAATCCAGTGCATCATTTCTTTGCATTCTTGGCTTCATACCATTCTTTTCGAAATTGTAGCTGGTTTGGAACCATCAGGGGGGCACATGTGCAGGCAATGGATATTGGGAGATTAATATAACTGAACAGCAGGAACAGATGAATTCAACATGTCAGGTTTTTTATGTGACAAGTTCAATATTCAGTGAAAATACCTCCTATTTGGCGTTACCACACTCCCCTAACTGGTTGCTGCAGAGACAGCGACCAGGCCACTGTGGCTGGTGAGGTGAGAGGCATGGCTGTAAAATTGTTCAGACAATGAAACCAGCCTCTGTAATGATATGGTGGTAATTTTGAATAGATTAGTTGGACACCGCCTGGGATCCACCCAGGAATATGACATTTATCTAAAGCAGGACTGGTGTGTGAGGGAGCTTCTTCTTTTTGTCCGCCGACAGTAAAACCATAAAAGACTAAAAAACAAGAGATTGACATGGCAGGGTGTGATGATGGGAGGGTCAACACACACTAAGGAAGAGAGATAAAAGGAGAGGGGTGATTAGTGTTAACTGCACAGCTGTTTGTGTGACTCTAGATGGAGGTGGAGAGGAAAGATGAGAGAAAAGAAAAAAGTTTAAAGGAATCACTGCTCTGGGAGGAACAGATGACATGTTCATGGAAGCTTGGAAGAGCAAGCTTCCAAACTGAGAGTGGGAGACTGGATCCAGCTGTCATGCTGGTTTTGTCCTTCTTCTGTCACAAACCAGCAGGTTGTTTTTCTTCAATGTGCTTTAATAAAAGTGGAATTACTGAGAGCCCTCTTTCTCCTCGGCCCCTGGGTGGTGCGAGGTGGAATGTCTGCAGCTATCAGCCACTTCACTCACCCTCTCTGTGCCACCACTGCTTCTAAGAAAGGGTTTGTTTCATACACTCACACGAACAAAGTGATCCATGCATTAAAAGAAAAGAAAAACTTAAAATTTCTGCTAAACTAAGTGAATGAATTGTATTCAAATTCTGCAATTTGTCTTAATATCAATGTTAGAAAATGCTGAGTCCTGACAGCATCCCCAGAGATTTTTTTTTGTTTGTTGTTTCAGAATGCATGGGTGGTGTGTTTGGTTTAAACTACAAACAGCAGACAATAATAAAAGGTTCCTTTATGAAGCAGCCTCAGGGACGCAGTACTAAAGCCATGCTGACCCCAAACACAGGCCACTGTAGTCCCACCCAGTCGCATTTCAGAACTCCCACCCTTATCATTCAGGGGTGCCCCGAGGCTGACCAGAGAGTGAGAAAGGAATGTGCATCCACCTTTCTGCCTGTGTCCAGTAAGCCTGCCATTGCCCCCCATTCACCCCTTTATTTTGACTTGATCCCTGCTTTCACTCCCTAAAATGACCACAGAGCATCTCTGGGCACTCTTAATGAAGTCCAACAGCTTCTCTGCCATTCCTGTGTACAATAGCACCTTTGATTGGATATAGTTCTGCTCCACAACCAATCTAGTGCAATGAAGAGGAGGATGGTGGGGAGAATTACCACACATGTAATCTCTCACTGCTTCAGTAGGCTTGTATGAAGGGGCCAGGGGCTTCCATAGTGGACACAGAGACTGCTTGGCCGACAAAGGAAGCCGGCCTGTTGAATTTGGCAAAGATTCAAACACACACTGTTCAACATTTCTAAGATGTGTGTTAAATAACACCCCCCAAAAAGCTGGCAGCCTACAAAGGTGTAGCACCATAGAGATGTTATTTAGAAAAAAGGACAACTTGGTAAAAATATACACCAAATATCTTTTGTTTAGGTTCAGAAATATTGAACTCATGAGGATGTCTCATGAGGAGAACAACTCCTGAAGGGTTGGTTTGAATTTTTTCTAAAGTGGGATTTGTAGATTATTTATTGTGGTGAGCGTTGTATGTGTTGCAGTCTGAATGTGAAGAATCAGAGATGTTCTCATGAAAAGCCAAGCAAACCAATCTGACCAGGACCTTATCCAGGGAGGATTTCAGCTGTCTAAAGTATCTCAGATCTCTAAAATTGTATTCTTAAAGCCAGTCAGCCAAAAATTGTCTGTAGATTGTTTTAAGTTCTAGTTTGGTCCCTAATGTAGATAATCTGTGGGTCTCCATTGGTAATATTTGAGTTTATAACCTGTCTATAATGGTTGTTGGGGAAAAAACTAATAAAATTGTGTCCCAAACTGTGTAATTGTGGTATTTGACAGTTACACATTAATTATTACATTCTTGGTTGCTTTGGAAGTAATAATACCTTAGTGGTTAACCTGTGTTGTTACACACTGTCGGTTTTGATTGAAAACCAGCGTCATTTAGTGTTTTTTTTCCCTTCTTGCTCTTTACTTAATGAAGATCCAAGCTCAGGAGGGCTCTGCTGGAACATGAAGAGGCACAGGTGGGGCTGTGGGCACCGCCTCTCACCTCAGTGTATAAGTGTGGGAACCTCTGAGCCGCCAGTAGTGCATGAATAACAAGGATCCTGAGGGAGTGTGTCGTAATCTCCTCTAACACTCTTGTCTCTTGTCTTTTTCTCACTTGCTGGAACACACACATTCAGTTAGAAGACTGAGTACACTCGTGCATTTATCTCAATCATCACGTATTGCAAACAGCAATCTACAAAAGAAAGCTCGCTCTGAATCTACACACACACACACACACTCAGAGACATATTTGTATTGTAAATGCAGCCCCAGTCACGTAAATACTACCTGGCAGTGATTGAATTGTTTTTTAAAAGAGCAGAGCTTTGCTGAGGAAGCTTGAAAGACAAATCACTGCTAAATAAATAACTTGCAAGACAAATATGTGATGTAAATATATGGATGAAAAGTATAACTCAATGAAAAGTAACCTTAAATGAACTTGTCCAGATCCAATAGAAAATAGTGATACTTAATTATAATTCATTTAATTTTTATTAAATCAATAAAAAAAACAGTTTTCCTCCATAATCCTTTTCATATTTTTGAGTGGTAATGAAATATGAGTTTAAAGAGACAGAACAACAGCTGCTCACAATTTTTTTTAAAAAACATTGCATAACAGTAGATAGAGCACGGAAAAAACACAGCAGGTGTTTCTTTGACAAATATCACTCATAAAAATACAGAAAATCATCTCTAGAATGTTTTCACAAACCTTTGAATGAGTAGTAAAAAAAAAAGCTGGCTGTTGTACATCATCTGCCTGTGTTTGTAAAGGAATGTGGAAGAATGACAATACATTTTTGTCCTAATACAGATTTTATAGAGCTGGGTTGGTGGGGGTGATTGAGGGCAGTGGGCTGGCAGCTGTTGCTGCTGTGCGGGGGCCCTCGGGTCCTGGCCTACCCCTAATGGCCAGACCAGCTGTCGGAGTTCTGTCTGTAGGGGCGCGGGGCTTTAGGAGGCGGGGAGGGCATGAGAACTTCCACCCCCCTGTCCTGAGGGGCGGGTCCCCGCCTTGTCTGCCCTCCTCTGAAAGGGGGTGATTGATGGCGCAGGGTTGACACCAAGCTTCCCCAACAATTGACTCAGGAGCGCTAGAGGATGAACAGAGAGCAGGGGACCCCTCCATGTCTTTCTCCTCTGGTTTTCAGAGGCAAATGTGGGATCAGTTGCAGATATAATTCACTCATTTTTCTCTACATGTCTTTTATTTGACATTTTTAGTGCAGCATATGCCACTTGTAGCACTTTTCAAGGCTGTCACTGACATGATTCTATAGACGAGCCGAAGTCTTTGTTTTTATCCTTATTTGTTAAATTACATGTTTTTGGACATTGTTTTATGAAATGGCTCGGATGACCCTCTCTTTCATAAAGATAAACCCTCTTGTTGCAGAAGGCCTTTAGTGCCCTCTTTGTCAAACCAGTACAATTAAACCTGACCACAGCGAACTGGAAGCATGGCTCACTGAGGGTGGACAGTGTTGTGATCCTGAATGTGTGTGTCAGGTCACCAGCGGGTATCAACCCAAAGTCTCGGCACCGGGGCTTGCTTACTCAGATCTGACCTTTTGCACTGAACCCTAGGACTCTCTCTAGGCCCCCTTTCAGCAAGTCGCCAACATCTCTGTTCTCATTTAAGATTTACAGCCTCATGTTGGATTCGAGGACCCTAAACATTGTGTTGGGGGTGGAGGTGGTGGTGGGGGTGCACTCTTCTGCAGCTGTTTATAGTGGCCTTAAGTAGCTATTTCACACGGAAGCAGAATCATAGCACTTTGAATTTCTCCAGCTGCCAAGTCTCCAGTGCTTTTTGAATTGCATTCCGTCACAGAGATATCGGTTGCACAATCTCATTTGTGTGGTTTGCGTGCATTCAGACCTTCCACTAAATGAATCTAAAATCTACCAATATCTGGATTTATATCTGAAGAAGAGAAAATCTGCTTCCCTCTGACCAGTCAAGCCTTAGAGAAGACCACTGATGCAGCATATCTTAAAACGTCTTTGCATCTTGTACTTCTGCTTAATAAACAATCATTTTTGAAAGAAACAGAAGGTTCAGGGAAAATAAGCCTGAGTAAAGCCTTGTTTTCTTTCTGCCAGCTGTCCCAGTTTTCTGCAGCAACAAGACCTGTGCACACATCCACGTTTTAATAGCCGTTTAGAGACTTTGTGTGAAAGTCAAACACTTCTTCCCACAATCCAAAGAAAGATCCATCATTCATGTATGTTTACTTCAGGCAAAAAGCTCCAGTCTCCAAGTCGTCCTGGGTGTGTGTGTCAGAGAGTGGGTGGAAGGAAAACTGAGCAAAAGAGCACAGTGGATGAGGATACAGAGCGCATTAATGCAAACAAAGCACCAGAAACTCGATTTGATTTTTCTTAACCGTGCCTGATGCTACAGTACATCAAAGACACATTGATTAATACGCTTAAGTAAGGGGTTAGAGATACTGCATAATGGTTTGTTACAGTGTATTTTTTCAGACAAAGACCATCAGTACAAAAGAGATGTTCAATTACATGAACATACTTTATAAATTTCAAAGAAACCTTAAATGCCCCAATTCCCCATATTCTAGTTTTGGGTTCAAATGTGCTAGATTCTGTACAAACCAGAGTTTTTACCTCATCTTTGTTGTGTTGGTTGGAAAAACTGACACATCAGTGGAAAGCTGTCTGAACAAACAGCTTTGTAGGATCATGGGAAAGGCAGAGGTGTTTCTTTCCAAGCTGAAAAAGCCTGATTTTCCTGACCAGAGCTGAAGCAAAGAGCTTTAATCTTATCACATACAGCTGAGTTTGAGTTAATGAGGACTTCTGTTGTCAAACATACACCATGGGTCCCCTTACCTACAAGAGAGCCTCAAAACATGAAACTAAAGTGAATAACATTGCGAGCATACTTATTTTAAGCAGTGATGAAACCAAAAAGCATTTTAGCAAGTTGAATCCTGCTCTACAATTGGCTCTGACGTCTGTCAGTAGGGGGCTGCTGCTGCTGATTGGCCGTGACCGGTTTTGTAGAGGGCCTTCTAATCCTCTCCACTCGCTGTGTGGGTGCTCTTTGGGCTTTTCCCACATAAATCAGTCTGGCCTGGGTGGTAAAGTCATCACGTCCACTGTGTCCACACACACGGTCCGTCAGTACTTCTATCACATGGAGCGTGCTAGCTCTGAAAGGCTACCAGGCCTTGAGGAAAGATAATGGCTGTCACTTATTTTTGCTGCAAAAATAGCAAGTTACAGATTATATTTTGTCTTCACTAAATACACCCAGTAAACACATTATTACCGATAAGTGAACCTCTGGGGAGCAATATGCTAAAACAGGTTTTTCATGCAGGAAATCATATTAACAAAATATTAAAAATAATCATTGGGGTATTTTTATATTGAAACTTCTGAGCATGTCTGTAGATTAACGTTTTGAAGACCTTGAACATCTGGGTTTTGACTGGTCCAATCCAAACACTGTATTTTATTAGCTTGAAGTCATACTGACATTATCCTGAAAGATACCTGGACAAACTCTAAAATTAAGATTCCCTTCAATAATGGCATGTTTGAAACACTGAACATTTTATCTAACTTTTGGCATTTCTATTAAAATTTTGACATCCAGTTTTCTTTTTTCAGACTCAAGTAACGTTTCAAGCTGCTACCTACAAACTAGGGGTGTGCAAAGCAGCCAGTGTTTGTATCTGTATTTGTATTTGTGGAGGGGGGGGGGTATTCGTATGTGTTTTTGCATTAGAGTAAAACTCAAAACACTACAACATAAATTAGAAGTGTAAAGGAAAAAAATGGATTTTCACACCTATTTTGAATTTTACTCAAATACAAATATGAATACTTATCCCCCTCAACAAATACATGTTTTTGCACACCCCTACTACAAACTAACCATGCAATTTTAACCAGGACCTTTTAGCGTTTTTATTGTGTGAATCTTGTTAGCTTTACCATGTTTGAATAAACCAAACATTCTTCGTTTTAGTTTGTTTTTATTGAAAAAATAACACTAAAATATTCCTGCAAGCTGAAATATGCTGTGGTTGTTTTTTTAACTTTAATGAAGACCTAAAACATGACCTCAACTTTGTTATATATGCTTGCAGATCGTTGCTCCTACTGATTGTAAAGTGTTTTGGGAGGAAATGTGCAGTGACAGCATCAGTATAACATTTTGCTTTTAACACATGGGTGGTCTTCGTTCAACAGACTTTGGTCAGCTTTTATTCTTTACACTGCAAACATACTGTATCACTCACGTGCGTTTCTGAATGAAGGCTTCTCTGTTAGCGCTGTGCGTCACAACAGTGGATAGCATCCAGTGGTATTAAACGCTCAAAGGGAGGCATTACTTCATACAGCTGGATATACAAATGAAGACAGACGCTGCCAAAAGTATGTTTTATAATAAACGTGAACGCCAACGTGTTCCAATTAACTTTGGAACAGCTTCTTCTGCTTTACATCCATGAGCATCACTAACCGTGTTCAAAAGAAACACCGCTCCGTTTGCAGCTGACAGCAGAGTCATAAATCTGGCCAGTCTCATCTTTGTTTGTGTGACTGGAGATTCCCCCTGAGTCCTGCGCGAGAACTTTGTCACCCCGGCTTCCACTTTCCTCTAGTTCTCTGCAAGACAAACAAATCACTGACTTATTTGTTCAATTTATGTGTGTTTAGGTAAGGAAAGAGAGTGTGTGAAACCCAGAGGATCACAAGAAACCTGTTGAACGTATTTAAGAATACACTAAATATTCTAGTTTTATTAAATACTGACTAAAAATAAAAGAGGGAAACAAAATGTGTTCCAAAAATAAAGTCATGTGCTAATTTGGTTAGGAAAGATTGTTTTTGAGGGTTCTCTTCACTTTGGAAACAACTATACATATAATAGTCCTAGATGGGGTGTTCGTGACTGCTAATGAAATCAAAGAAAGTAGGGCAAAGTTGAAAATTATTCATACTCTACTTTTTCCTTCTATTGCATCAGTTCTCGGTTTATCAGTTTTCAGGCATTAAAGTGTAAGCTGTGAGCTATAATTCACTTAGACAAATCGGTTTTGGTTTGACTGGGATGACTTGATTTTAACTTTTAGCAGCAAGGCCTTCAAGTTTTCAGAGAAATGAAGCACGTGAAACATTTGTAGAATTTGTGTGAAGTTCGCGAGATAATCTAAAGACAACAGTCTTCGAATGCAATGAACATTCTCTTCCTGGAACCTCCTCCAACTGGAAGGCAGTCAAAATACTCCTGACACCTGCCAGAGTTTGGAGTGTGTTACTAGAACCCCCCAGGGTGAATGAAATTATTCACACAAAAGTGTGATCAGGTGAACTTTAGAATAGAATAGAATCACTTTATTGTCCCTCAGTGAGGAGATTTTGGTGTCACAGCAGTGATTACGTTCACAGCAGGAGCAAAAATGAGAGGAAAAAATAAAGAATAAAGAGTAAGAAAGACCAAAGAGAAATGCTGAATATATACATAAATGGGAAATAAAAGTATAAAATATTATTATGTACTATTTTTGTGATTTATTTTTTCAAACAAAATTTTAAAAAGAGAAAAAAATAAAAAAGAATGCATCATTATGGATATACCACTCAAAACAAGCAACTTTTCTGTCACATGCTTCCTTAGAACTGCATACTAAACACATATATGGTTCAAAAGGGAGTAGGATGAAGGATGACCTACCCCTATATCCATTTCAATAACTCACATCTTCAAATGGCAAACTTTCAAACAAAGCAAACCATTTCTTTGTAGCATTTTCTGACTTGCTTTATAGAGCAGTTGTACAGTTTGGTATTTTAAGTAATCCATAAACTTCAATGCAGGAGATTTCAAAAATAAACCATTAATATTCTCATAAAATCCCACCTGATTAATTATTCTTACTGCCCTTTTTGTAATGTAATAATGGGTGTACTCCATACCTCTACAGTAAATATGGTCAAATTAAAGTACAACACAGAATACAAAGTGATGTTAGATTTAGGAAATGTTTTGTTCTGTTCAACACTGAAATGTCCTTGTCTAATTTTGATTCAACATGTTTAATATGAGGTTTCCAGCAGATCTTGTCATCAATTATCTCCTCGAGAAATGTATTTTGATGGACCCTTTCTATAGAATTACTGTATGAATTGAGAAAAAAAATACAGGGAATGGGAAACATCAATGGAAATCTGCAACTGTAACAAAGAGTGTGTGCAGGTAAAAATATGCAAACCAGAACAGCAGCGATAAAGGAATGCAAAAGAGATTATTTACTGGTTTTGTTGGGAGCAGTGGTGGTTAGAGTCTAACAGCTGCTGGGAGGAAGGATCTATAACGTTCCTTCATGCACGGAGGATGCAGCCGTCTGTCACTGAAGGAGCTCTCCAGCTCCACATTAGCTTAATGCATGCAGAGGGACACATTGTCTAACAGAGATGTTATTTTTGCTAGAGTCCTTCTGTCTCCCACCTCCTGCACTAGATGAAGGCGACGTCCAAGGACAGAGCTGGCCTTCATAATGAACTAATCTCTGCCTCTTAGCCACAGTTAGGCTGCTGCCCAACAAACCACACCATAAAAGATGGCTGATGCCACCACTGAGTCAAAGAAGGTCTTTAGGAGCACCCCCTGCACTCCAAAGGACCTCATTCTCTTGAGCTGGTGTGTCTGCTCTGACCCTTCCTGAAAGAGCATCAGTAAGTCGTAGTGATATGAAGTGTCAGCAAGTGTACAGGACACAACAACACTACCAAAACTTTGTTCTATCCAGCTCTCATCACACGCTGGGTGCCAAATAAAGCAGGTGTCTGTGGGGCCTAACAAGCTCTTAGAGGTGACGTCACATGCACTAACGAAGCTGTTTCCAAACCAGCCTACTGCATTCATGGCCTAACTTCTCCCAGTAATTTATGCAAGAGGGACAAGGAATAGAGTGATAGAAAGGGGGAGACGTTGAAATGGAGGCAGTGTGCTTGAATATTAGTGTGCTACCCTCCCCTGCAGAGCGAAACTGTGTCATAATGCTGGACTGCTTTTATGATTCAAATTAAGACTATTGTCTCTAAAAGCGAGCAGCTCTGCGCTGTGCAGCAGAACAACTGAGCTACTATATGCCGGCTGTAGAAAATGAGTTCACTGCAGGCTGAGGAGGTGCTGGCTCAATTGAGGGACCTGAACTAAAAAAAAAAATCAGGACTCAGATTCTCAACACTGGCTGTGAGGACAACAGAGATGCCTACTATCTGTCTGCCTGCTACCCTGTAAACACAATTCTCTCTCTTATCAGCAATTAATCAGCTCTAAACACGCAAACAAACAAGCATGCACAAACCTGGACATCATCCAGCTGCCTAAATAATACAGACACAACACAGTCTGGTGCTTTTGTTGTTTCAAATTCAGTGTCGAATTCAAAAGAGCATATTTGGTTTCACATCACTCCACTCAAACTTTACATTTCAAATTTTATCTTTTAAACCTTTTAGTCATTGTGAATGAATGAAATCATCCTTTTCATTGAAGACTTGCTGTTTTTAAATTATTTTTCACTTTTTTTACTTTTGAACACTTTAAGATGCAGTTTTGCCAATTTAAAAAATCCACATTTGTTATGAAAATTCTGTTATAATAGAAGTAGATGATCTGTTTTTTTATAACTGTGTTATTCATTCATTCACATTTTTCTTTCTGAGTATTGTTTTCATATTGAATAAAATCTAATTTATTAGATTATAGCGAGCTATAGAGAGAGAGAGAGAGAGAGAGAGAGAGAGAGAGAGAGAGAGAGAGAGAGAGAGAGAGAGAGAGAGAAGGGGGGGTGGGGGGGGGCGGAAGATGAAGGGAAGGAGGCGGAGTGATACCAGACGCTGGGACTGCACGGAAAAGAAAACTTTTTCAAAAGTTTTAGGAGGTGAGAGAGAACCACAGCACCGTGGCCGTGCTGCGGAGGATATTACGGGACTAAACGCTGCGCTTCCCGGCTGACTTTATGAGAAAAGTCCCATCAATTTTGGAGTCTTCTTCCTTTTACAAACTCTAAACTAAGGATGTATTTTTACTAAAAGCTTTGTTGGAAACGCTGGAAATTTTTTCCACAGAAATGGAAGGGAAAATCCAATGGATTATTTTGTCATTTTTATTGTGTATGCATATCGGTGAAGGTAAGATAAACTCATTTAAAAAAATAAAACTTAAAAAATAAACTTTTGCGATCCACACGCTTTCGGGACATGTCAGGACACTGTCCGGTCCGGACAGGTCCTCTTTATAAAGATGAGTCAGGGTAGAAAGGATTAAAAAGCTCCTCAGTTAAAACTTATTTAACAAGAAAAGACTTGATTACTTTAGATGACTTTTGTTTTAGCAGACTTATTTTCTTATCTGCTTTATTCGCAGACAAGAGGATAACTTTCCCAATGATGATGCCCCTCTGAGAGGCTCTGACTCACTAGTAATCTTATTTTCATGGCAAAATATTTCATTTCAACTAAATATTTACTAGTTAAAAGGGCTGAACACAAGTTTTAAAGAAAGTTGCTTTTATTGTTTTGTAAAGGGGCGCCATTGTTGCTCCATGGTGGTTTAAAACGACCATTTCAATACATTTTCTTGGTCTAAACTGATTCAAAATCATAAATGATTGAATTCTAGAAGATTTTTCTGTTAGAATCAATCATTCAGAGTTTCCCAAGTCAAGAAAAAGACAAAGATTTATCAGCTTTGGACTAAGTAAACACCCCACATGCAAGTGTCTCCATCTGCTATCTAGACATCACTATCAGTGAGTTCTTGTTATCTTGATATTTGGCAGACTTAGTGAAAATCTGGGCTCTACTTTGTGTCCCTTCATTCACATTTAGTTAGGATTTATTATCTTAGGAAAGTGTGTGTGGCCTTTAGGATGAGCTTGAATCAACTGAATCTTTTGTGTGGGGTTCTCACCAATTTTCTGAATTTCCACAGGGTTCCGCTGTGTGGATAAATCTAGACCTTGTGAAAATGGAGGAACATGCATAGAGGCACCTTCTCACTGCATGTAAGTAAAACATCTAGAAGAGCTTTCTCTGGTTAAATCCTTCTTGTCTGTTTCGTTCTGGCACCCACATGTTGGCTTGTTGAACAGTATAAAAAATTGATTAGGCCTACTCTGGAAGCATCACCAAGCCTGAACATGTTGAGCTGCAGCACTCATCTCTTGCACCTGTTAAAGGGCTTAGTCAAACATAAATCACAAGTTCTTTTGTCTTTTTGGAGACATCACGCTCTTTTTTTCTAACCAGTGTTTTTCACAGTTCTATAAGGAGGATTATTTGGGAGCTTTATGAACTTTTTATGAATATTTCTTGATTACCACCTGTTGGGCTTTTGGGAATGATAAGGCTTTTGTTTTTTTAATTGATAAGGGGGTCAGGATAAATAGCCTACAGTGTCTCGCCTGGGGGAGTCATTTGCCTTCTTTAAGACCCTTTAGTTTAGAAAACATGCTTGGGTGTTTCAGATGAAGGAGATAGGAAGACAGGTCCTTGGCTGCCAGCTGCTTCCCTCCAGAGTAGTAGATTTATTATTTTATTGGTGAGGGCTTTCAGGTTTATTGCATTGGAGGGTTAAAGTTTCATTGACAAAGTGAAAGAACTTCATTCCTTTGGTAGAAAAATGTACTGTTAGTTGTGACTATTGCATCCTAGCCAATGTGTAACTTGGCTGCATGTGGAATTAGTAACTGCTACCCACATTTTTTTAATCATTAGCTATGGTCAAGATGATTGAGAGTCATTGAGTAAATGTATAATTTCCTCCAAACTGAATGATTTGTTATTTTTGTTCTGTAGATCTGTACAAGTGTAAAGGGAATTCAGGGTGTGTAATTAGCATTCTGGTTCTGTGTCAAAGTAGCATGAGTTTAAAGGTAAAATAATGCTAATGAGGGTGGAACTCACATGTCCCAGAGTGGAGGAGTCCCAAAGCTGTAGAGCAGAGCATGGACTCCTGAGAGTGGTTAGACCAGTACTATGAGTGCTGGAGCTACCCCACCCCTTCCCACGGGAGCCTGCAGAAACGGGAGATCCAAAACAGCAGAAAAGATCCTTTCTTCCCCCAGATACCTGGCTGTAACCGGGCACCAGCGCACCGGGCGTAGAGAAGCAGAGAAGAAAGGATGCGGTAAAATGAGGGCAATGCAGAGGGGAATGAAACATAAAGCAGATACAGATACATGCATTGCCATTTACAAAGAATTTGGAAAACCGGTGGAAATTGAGCCAGATAGAGCTGCTTCCCGAAACTTCACTCATTGTTTTGTAGAGAGAGTTCTGCTTGACGTAAATCTGTGGAATTCAACTTTTGTTACCGGCAACAGCTGATATGGTTATTTTTCATGGATACCAATATATACTGACTTGTTTCAAAGAGGAATATTACTAATGATCATTTTAAGGTGCAACAAAAACATCATCTTTGTGTAATAACCTGTTTTTGTTTTGGTCCTGATGAGTGGTAAAGTCACAAAACCCTCTTGTGATGTTTGAAGCCACAGTGAAAACATTACATTCTCTAATATTGTAAAAATGTACTTGTTGATCACTGAGCAGTGATTTTTTTTTTTTTACAAATTCAACTGCAGTTTAAAACCAGATCCATTTTTAAAGCGTGGATTTCTAATTATACATTTAAGTATAGTTCTGGATGTTGGGCCAGCCCAAGGCTAATTATTATTCTTGACTAAGAGGATTTATAGATTTGTTTCAGTGTGAAATTCTCATGCTAGATCCTAAATCCCTATGCTACTCTGAAATCAAGCTTTAGTGCATCTACAGTTCTTTTCTTGATTTTCTATTGCACATACATGCAACGTTTCCTCCCACACATCTCTGATGTTTCAGTGTCTTAGCAGGTTGAACTTGACAGTGAATGACTGATAGTGTCACTGGAGTGTGGCCTTCAAGGTGAGCAGTCAGGAAGTCCAACTGAAGAGCCTTTGGCGTTCAGCTCCACTGGGAGTGTGTGTGAAGAGGGCCGCTGCAGCGTTGCTGGAGGAGTAATAATTAGGCAGATTGAGAGGGTGTCACTCAGAGTGGATCCAGCTGGAGAGATTGAACTGGGGTAGAGAATGGGTAGATGGAGGCTGAGTGGGAGGATGGGGGTAGTGTGCGTGTGTGTGTGTGTGTGTGTGTGGGGAGGGGGGCAGCGTATAGGACAGCTGGTGGATGTTGTGATGGTAATCCAGTGAAGTCAGATCTTTACAAAGCAAAAGCATAGGGCCAGGTGCTGCCATTGAGCAGTCAGTCGCCCCCATACTGTGAGAGACAAGCTTGTGGAGGAATGAAGCTGGTAGCACCCTGCCCCTGTAGCACATGTTGCCCCTGTAGCACATGTTGCCTCTCTCACAGAGCAGCAGCAAACAGGTTGCTGCTTTCTCTCTCTACACGTTTCCTTTTATCCGAGACTCATCTTCGTCCTGTCACAGATCACAGATTACTGCCATCTCTGTCTTCTCAGATCTGCTAAACTGAGTAAAGATAAACATGGACCATCTCAGACCTGTGGATGCAGTGCTCCTCTGAATGTTATAAATTATTTGCCCTTGGCCTCAGTAGTCAGCTCTTAAAATAAATAGTGGGTGTTTTGTCATGAACTCCAGGACTCTTAAAACAAGATGAAGGAGGACATCTTTGTCTTTGATGAGAAGCAGACCATCTACACGGGCAGTTTCTCTTACTAAAACCATTCTGTTTGACTTTACAAAGACAATACAAGCGGTAGCAAAGCTACTAGTTTTTAATAAAAATGGAAATGTAGACTCCACACTTGTCTATCCATGTGTCTCATTATGGTTAAAAATATATATATTAACTAATAATTAGAAATATATGCACATGCCATGGCATGCATTAACTGAAAGACTCTTGCGAAGAGACAGATTAGATTGTTAGCTTAGCCCACAGCACCTCAGGGTAGTGTTTTCTTTGGCATCTTTATGGTGGATTAGAAAGGAATGCTTAGCGAGTAAGATTCCTCCTCTCCCCCTGCTCCTTTCAGGTTATTGTCTCTATCTCCCATCCATTTATCCTGTTTGCCCCTTCAGGAATGCCTTTAACAATACCATTAGCCTCAAGCCATTGAAAATTGAATGTTTGAAATAACTTGTTTGATTTGCAATTAGTTACTCTGCAATTTTGTGAAGCAGCATGAAGCTCAAATCACTCAAGCTGCCCTGTCAGGCAGACGGATCTGTGTCTGCAGGCCGAACAGATTCAAATGGATGTATTTCTGTCCATCAGGGAAAGAAAAGAAATTAACAGAAGGACATTTGGTTTTGTTGTCCCATCATGTCTTTGAGTCATGTTTGAAAACTGGAAGCTGTGGTTCCCAGGCCCTGTCAAAGGAAGTGGTGCCTTATGACCTCTTTGCTACGCACATCCTGTCTTATCTCAGAAGCTTAAGCAGCTTACAGAGTGTACCGAGGCCTTCATGCTCCTTAGTTTGCTCATCTTTTGCTTCATTTTGTCTCCCCACCACATGGCTAGAAAATAAAAATGGATTCTTCTTTTATTACTTTGGAAGCGTGCAAAAAAAGTTACTCCCTTGCACGTCATACATTTCCCCACATAATGTCACCTTTTCCATTATTGAGAGCTGGCAGTGGAACATCCTGTTGGAATGTATGAACTGCACGCTTATGTAGGGATAAGCCTGCCTTTGAAGTGTTATCCGCTGGCTTTTTGTTCTTTTCCGAAAAACAATGACTTCTGTCGAGACGTTTAGGCAGGTCTGATTGGAATTACTGGAGTCTGCCAGCAAAATTTCCCCCAGTCTCTCCCTCCCTTTAGGGATGGGTCCATCATTATATAAATCAGGAAAAGGCAGTCGCTGTTCAAATAAGCAGACATTCTACAAACATCTTGACTTTAACCAGGAAGCATTTTTCACACGTTTCATCATTTCTGATTCTTTTAGAGGCTTTTAGCCTGAATACCTGTCAAGAAACCTTAAAATATTGTTTTGTATCTGCCACACTTTTTTTCTTTAACATCTCCAGTACTTGTTTAGGTGCCAGCACTTGAGATAGTAAACATTCTCCAGCTGTTTTCCTTAGCTTATCATAAAGAGCCTTTGCCAGTGCCCCATAAAAAACCTCATTCTTCCAGTACTATAAGCATGTGGGGGTCTGTGCCGGTCCAAGTCAGTCACTGTGACAGTTTCTGTCAACATTGTTAAGTGTGGAGTGTGTCTTATCAGATGTTTGCATGTGTCTATTTATTCCTCATTTGCTGTGCAGAAAATATTTACTATGTAGTGAATAGCAACACATCATGAAGTATTTGATGTCTTTTGGAAGCTAAGAGGATGCAAAAGCTTCATGTTTGGTTTCAGACGGGGTCTTTCCAGTTTCAAAGTTCTGCAAAAATCTGGTTTGGTTTAGGTGGTTGGGTGGGGTTTTGTGGTTGAGTTTTGTTGAGAGTGCTTTAGAGGACCTCAACTCTAGGATTCATGCGATGTGGTTATGGGCAAACACATTGCTATTTGAAAAATGTGGATTCTTCCAGATCGACAGAGTAAAAACCTGTTAAAGATCGTGTGCTAGTGAGAAATGAAGTTGTAAAGATTGTGAGCATGTCAAGGATTTCTCAGAGCAGTTTTGCTGAGCTTTGAGAAGCAGAACTCCATGTTTCTGCTTTTTTTTTGTGAAGTGGATCTCTACAGTCTGGAGAAACGCTTCCTTCTTATGAGGATTTGACCGTGGAGCGGCTATGGAGATTGGAGATATTCACATCAGTTTTCACTTTTCTATGATATGCTTCTTTTATTTACTAAGGTCTTATTGTAAGATCTGTAAAACTCGTGTGCGTGCGTGCGTGCGTGCGTGCGTGTGTGTGTGAGTGTGATGATGATGTCTGAAAGCCCTCTGGTCATCTTTTTATTGTTGATGTAAACAAAACTGTTTAAACAATGCTAGTCCTTTGGTTTGTGACACAAACACACACATGCTTTTGGACCTGAATGCATCTGATTACCCAGCTGAACTGGTCCAGTAGTGGCCCTCAGAACTACCTGCACATGAAGGGGGACCCCATCTTCTGAGGTGCTTAAACTGTCCTTATGAAGCCCAGTCTCTCATCACCCCCTTTTTCTCACTCCGGCTCTGCCTCACCATGGGTTACTGTTGCCAGGCTACGGCCCAGGCCTTTAAAGACTAGCTGTTTGGGTCACTGCTCCCCCCCAGCCACCGCCCCCAAACACTTTTATACAAAGGGGTTCTGACTACTTTAGCTCTTTTATTTGAGCCACAAAACATTCCCCAACCCCCAAACTCGCTCTTTGCTGGAGAAGGGAGAGCCAAGCTGAGAAGGGCTGAGCGGAGGAGACTGCTGAAGGGAGGGGGCAAGGATGGGCCCTTGGTGGCCTTGTGGTGTCTGTACGGACTCTCATAAAGGAGAGGAACTGGTTCCTGCTTGTTTGTGGAAAGAGGGGGATGAAAAGAAAGCTGTTATTTTTTTCCACCAGAAGATGTTTCTTTCGAGGAAATTGAAGCACAAACGACTCCGCCAAACGTTCATCTCATGCTGCAGAGAACATGAAATGTTCCCAGTCCAACCAATGTTGATCTGTTGCTGCTTTTCCTCACCTTTGACTTAAGAAATACCACAACAGATAGGGGAGCTGCTTTATTCTTGTTGCTTTGTGGAGCGTGATTGTGTGTGCGAAGCATGTCAGAGATTACAGCCTCTTTGTTCACAGGTGAACCACCTTTTGACCCCTGGCAGAATAGCTACTATTGTGTGGAAGAGGATGAGCTCAGGTTACTCTGCTCAAGTGAACCAGAAAGCAGGAAAATTAGGATTGGATTACACACGTATAGGTGGCAAAACGTACTCACAGAAGTCATAGCAGTTCTGCTGAATGGATGCTTATATTTCTGATTCAAGCATGAGAATCAGAAATATAAGCATCCATTCATAAAGGAATGAAATGTTGTATTTCACACGACAAAACTGTTTTTGATGATCTTTTTCATCTTTCTTCTTCTATGCATTTCTTGGTGGATCTTCTCTAATTAAAATTCATGATTCTCCTCCTCTTCCTCAGAGACTGAGACCGGTTGTAAGTTTCTCCTCTTTGTGTTTGCGTGTGTAGTGACTGCTGCATGTGTTTGCTTTTCTTGTGCAATAGTCCTAAAATATACCTCGAGATTGTGGAATTTCTAATGCATGAGTTTGTGACGGATGACCAGATAGCGAGTGATGTGAGATGGTGTGTGTGTGCGTGTGTGTGTTTGCTAAAAGGCCAGTTCCATGGACAAAACAGCACAGTTGTTTTGGCTTAAAGTCTGGCAGAAGATGGAGATGCCAGACACCCAGAGGTGCTCTGACAGATGTGGACAGATGGCAGGACTGCAGCTGGCAAAAGCCCTCATAAGTGTTGACACGAAGAGATTACTCTGTTCATCTTTGCGCTGAACTCTAGAGTCTTCTCATCTGCTGTACTCTCTTCCTGAAAGGTCAGATGTCAGCAGTCACAAACTATGACTAAAGAGTCCGTTGCACAATAGCAGCCTGCACCTGCCGTTCAAATCTGGCACAAATAGAGTAAAAGTCAGGCAAATGCTTTGATTCTGCCCTGCTGTTCCCATAAGCAGTGGAATCCACAAGGCCAAAGGGAGCCTGATAAGCAGACTTTTCATAGCAGTGTGAAAAATAACCGAGGGCAAAGTTGCATGTCTCTCACAGTCCCTCCGCTGATAGCACTCTGATTTGTGTGTTATGGGAGTAGCATGTTGGCATTGAATCAGGTCTAGACAAAAGAATGTGTGTTTTGGCTACTTGGTTTAATGTTCATTTTTAAGGGAGGACAAATAGTTCATCAGACATTACTGCTATCTTCGTTCGTACAGACCTACCACCTCACATTCATAGCTTCTCATAGCTAAACACAGCTTTTGTTCCAGTCCTCCCAGGGTTTTAGGCATTGACATCAATGTTCACTGATATGCAGAACACGTTTTAGGGTGCGCTGTTGTAGTATTTTCTGTCCATGGAGACTCATAATAGTCCATTATGAATCACAGCTTAAGATTTGAGCTGTTTGGTTTTCATGAACTCTCTATTACCCACAATACAGAAAGGTTTCCAGAAGAATTCGACAGACTGTGTTGTATTTTTCAGCTCTTTGGGCAACTTCTTCGGTACTTTCAAAGAGCTCTTTGTGCCGCATTTGCGTTTCATTTTTAGTGACACCCTAGATTCCAGACATAGTTAATTTGCCTCTAAATAAACCCAGCCAAGCCATGACAAATAGCCATGAGGACCAGGGTTAGGGGAGGAGGGGATCGGTTGGGCATCAGGCTTGCTTGTTCGTCTGTGTTGTTGCCTGGGCAACAAGAATTGTGCACTAGGAGTGAGTTCTGTGTTTTCAGAACAAGGGACCAAGGATTACAGGAAATATGACATGACATTCCTGCTGGCCTGGACCACTCTCATCTCTTTCTCACCACCAGTTGCGTTTTGCAAAAGCCATTTTCTCCTGCACAGCCGCACCACGCCACACTCTGCAAGGCTGACTGACATTATCATCACAATCAGACAGGGGACCTCTGACATATGACCTCTCAGCACGTGAAAGGAGGGAGTAGTTCAGGGGAAAGCCAAGCTGGTGTTTAGAAGTGGTTTTAAAATAGAGAAGCTGCAGTAACTGTGCAGACCATTTGCATGGTATTATAGAAATTATCTTTGGTGTTTATAAATTTTTTTATCTAGAAAGAGAAAAGGTTGCTTTTATTTTTTAAAAAAAGTTGACAAAGATCAGGTTTTTATTATCAATCTAACCTTGAACAGCTTTAGTCTGCTGACATAAGACAGGATCATTTGAGTATTTGCTACATTTTCCTACAGGGAGTGTGGAAAACAAAGAGACAACAACCAAAAATCACTTGTGAAGTAATAAAGTTTGTATAAAAGAGAACATAAAAACCCCGTTGTTGGTTTAAGGGTTTTTCTCATTTTTTCAATAAAGGCGGCCCAGAGCCCAGCTGTCACTGCCCTGCCACCAGCATCAAACAGTCTGTTTGAAGAGGGGGTTTGTCTTCGGCCAAAGGCTCCACGGAGGGTGTAGAGTTACCATCTCCACAAACCTTTTCTGAACTCCCATAGGAGCATTGCAGAGGGCCACAGAAAAGACTGTTCAGATTTTGAGTGCAGCATGTTTAGGTCACTCTTGTCTTCATAACCACTATGTCAAAAGCAGAGTAGAAGCTGTTTTGATCTTCTGCATCTCCAGAGCTTTGGCAACAAGGATATGTTGTGTAAAACAAAGAAGTAAAAGCCTTTGGACAAAAAATCTATTGGAATTTTTAAATTCTAACTCTAAGAAAAGTTCTAAAGATTACTCATGAAATACAACTGACAAACGCTCGTTTTTTAAATGATATTTCATTCTAACACTACATCTGTTCTGCTCATGGATGCTGTGTATAGCCCTTGTCTTCCTTCAAGTCAGGATTTGCTAACAGTTGTAAAACTTACAGACTGCTGTCTCAGGGCGTGTTCTTTTTTAATAAATGGGAGGAAAAAATAAGCAAGATGCGGAAAAAGTGTATCAGTGGAAGAAATGAAAGCTGACATGGTGAAAATGAGCTTCTCCATCTGGAAACAACAGAATCGGCCTCACGAAGCCAATGAAACACATGAAAATGGCCGCCTTCCAGTTTTATTTGTTTGATGTGGCTCTATGTAGTCAGGCCCTGAATAATGTATGGCATGATGTGTTCTTATGAGGTAAACGCAGAGTCATTCCAGGCCCTAGAGGCATTGCTGGAAGTATGAGTCAGGCGTTAGGTTTTGCCAAGGTGACATGGGGACTTGATTACAGAACTTACAGCATGATGAAAATGGAGCTTTGCTTTTGAATAAATGAGTGACCTGTCCTTGACCTGTAGGGCGTGTACTAATGCAGTGTGTCTAAATTTGTTCAGATGCCGTCCTGGATTCATTGGTCCTCTTTGTCAGCAACTGGATCCCTGTCATCGGTCACCATGCCTGAATGGGGCAGCTTGCAAAAGCCAAGTGGTCAATAATATCCCACAATACACTTGTGTGTGTCAAAGAGGGTTCAGAGGTAAGTGTCTGTATTGGAATTATTTGTTTTAAGAAAAGTTTTGTTTTTAGTGAATGCATTTCATTCTCCCATAGGCCAAGACTGCTCCCTCATTGATGCATGTGCCACAAGTCCCTGTGCTAATGGGGCCCGATGTGCCAATTGGAATAACCACTACAACTGCTCATGTCCACCCGGATACCAGGGAAAGAACTGTCGCAATGACATTGACGAGTGCCGCAAGCCCGGCATGTGTCTTAATGGTGGCCGCTGCATTAACACCCTTGGGTCTTTCCACTGCCAGTGCCAGCAAGGATACAGTGGACGCACATGTGAGGTGTCCACCCTGCCCTGTGCTCCATCTCAGTGTCTCAACGGAGGGACCTGTCGCCAGACAAGCGACCATTCGTATGAGTGTGCATGCCTACCAGGTACAACTCTTTTCTATATGTGAAGCAAACACACACGTTGTATTTACTTCTCACAGTTTTCCTTGGCCCTTAGCATGGTGCTGAAGTCAAACCGATTTTCCCAACATGATGACATAGCTGTTGCTGGGATTTTGTTCTGTCTCAGGTCAACTTCCTGTCTGTTATTAATAGCTTCTGATGGGATATGGGGTGGTGGGAGAGTTGAAGAGGCAGCGCGTCTGCCCTCTTCTCCTCTGCTCTTTTCACAACAGAAGGAATTTACTTTATGAGCCTTCTGGTTTCCCACTGGGGAACTGACAGGAAATGTCTCCTGCCAGAGAGGAAGTCATTGAAACTGTGAGAGATTATAAAACAAGCAAACATTGAAGGGAGTGCAGACCTCTAAAGCAGGCAGGGATCACTACCATTACTGGCATTGTGTGGGAAAAGTCAAACGAAGATGTAAACAGTCAGACACCTTCTGAACTCTTTTACTGCCCACGTTACCCCACACGTTCTTTAGTGTGGGAAATGTAACTTGAATATATGTACAAGGAAATGTTTCAAACCTAATGTTTGTCAAGCTTCCATCTGGGTGCTCGGTATGTGTATCATAACTCATCCACCCCCGAATCTGTTTCAGGGTTTGAGGGACACAACTGTGAGAATAATGTGGATGACTGTCCAGGTCACAAGTGCATGAACGGAGGAATATGTGTTGATGGAGTCAATACATACAACTGTCAGTGCCCACCTGAATGGACAGGTACAGTTTATGAAATACAGGTAGAACTGTCTCTTTATGCCACACTGGGGTTTTTTTACCAACATGTTTTACTATTAAAGGACAATACTGTGCTGAGGATGTCAATGAGTGTTTGATGCAGCCCAACGCCTGCCATAATGGAGGTACTTGCTTCAACACCATGGGCGGCCATACTTGTGTCTGTGTCAATGGCTGGACTGGAGATGACTGCAGTGAAAACATTGACGACTGTGCAATAGCGGTTTGCTTCAATGGTGCGACCTGTCATGATCGTGTAGCATCCTTTTTTTGCGAGTGCCCAGTTGGGAAGACAGGTTAGTTGATTTGTAAAGTACTGATTGTGACTTTTTCTATGATGTGATAAAACGAGTGAAGTGAATCATTCTTGTGTAATATTTGCAAAGGTCTGCTGTGCCACCTGGATGATGCATGTGTGAGTAACCCTTGCAACGAGGGTGCAGTATGTGACACCAATCCCCTCAATGGGCGTGCCATCTGCACCTGCCCTGCTGGTTTTGTGGGAGGTGCCTGCAACCAGGACATGGATGAATGTTCAATTGGTAAGTCATTTTTGAGCGTTGCAGTCATAAGCTTATTACATTGATTGTATTTCATTCTCTGCCTTCTACCAACAGGTGCAAACCCATGTGAGCATTTTGGAAAATGTGTAAACACAGAGGGCTCCTTCCAGTGTCAGTGTGGTCGAGGATACGCTGGCCCTCGCTGTGAGATCGACATCAATGAATGCCTTTCGATGCCCTGCCAGAACGACGCAACCTGCTTGGACCGTATTGGAGAGTTCACCTGCATTTGCATGCCAGGTATCCAACCTTATTAAAGACCTCATTAGCTAACGTGCTTGTCTTTAAATGAGGAATTTACTATCAGGAAAATTTAGGAACCTGTGTTTTCACAAACTCCTTTCATTTTGAAGTGAATTATTTTAGAAATTTTAATTTTAATCTTTAAAACAAAATCTGCACATTGAAATCCAGTTTGGACCAGTGCTTCGTTTCAAGTTTAATAATAAATTAATAATCCGGAGCTCATCAGGTCTGAGTTTTGTGAATAAAGTGAAACAACTGATTTGAACTTGACCCTCTAAAGAAACTATCTATAGCTCTACCATGCAAGCCTCAAGTGACTGTTATGTAATGCATTCTCTCCAGCATTGTTGAGATTCTCACAGATCTGTGCCCTGCTATGGACAGCCCAACTGGCTATTTGTTTGTACAAAGTTATAGTTTGGGATGAAAAAGACACAGTGAAACTCTCACGCACAGCCCTACAAGTATCCTGGGGTTTGGGGTGCTATACAAATTAGAGCTGGGAGTTGGGTCTATAGGATTGGATGTGAGAGAGGCCGAGCAGTTAGGGGAGGAGTGTGCTGCGAATACTAATGAGAGGTAGAGTGGTGGGAATGGAGCTGAACAATAGGGCCCCTCTGTGCTCCACTTTGCACCCCTCATAGACACAGTGAGGGAAAGAGGCTTTTTCCCAGAGCCTTCCCCCCACCTCCCTTCATTTTTAGAGACAGGGCCTTCCTCATCACCGTCCTCATCATCAGTCAGCCTGGCAAAGCTCATGTGGAGCTTCTGATTATTTTTGATTCCACGCTAGCTTCACTGCAGGGGCAACGCTCTCATTTACATTCGGTTTTATCTAAAGGAAAGAGCCCTCGGTGGTTTACAAATGCAAAATATAGAACATGTATCTGGTGAATGGGATGCTGAGCTGGGGAGGCGCAGTGCTCCTTGGACAGTAGGGTGTGGTGATTCCAGGTCAGTGGAGGGAAAATACTCTGGATGTTCTTGGGAACTTTTTTCCATTTCATGGCTTAGCAGAAACCCAAAAGTAAATGTGATGTTAGTGAAACATGTCCCATGTATGGTTGTTTATTGGCTCTGCACACATATTCCTCTTAAATAACTTGAACATCACTAAATGCTCATGTGATTTATTCTGGTCTGAACATCCTTCTTTCAGGCTACATGGGGACGTTCTGTGAGACAGACATAGATGACTGTGAGAGTAACCCATGTGTGAATGATGGCATCTGTCGGGACATGGTCAATGGCTTCACATGCACCTGCCAGCCAGGTAAGCTTCAATTAATTATCCTAATCTGAGTTGTTTGCATTAACATCTACACTTGTTAGCCACTTAAAATCAACAAATGTGCAGTGAAAACCCGAAAGCCGAAGTTTAAATGTCCCTAGAACCAGAAGAGGGAGGGTCAGCCTCACCACTTCTGCCTGCTGGTTTATAGAACCACCACTCGTATAAAAGGCAGGGCCTAAAGCCTGCCTACCCTCCTGCATGAACAAAAGCACTATTGTGACCCCTGCTTCCCTCCTCTCTGGAATGTGGAAGGGACAGCAGTCTCCCTCATCCTGCCCTGGTGGTGGTGGTGGAGGGGGACAGCAGTTCTGCTAATGAGATTCTTTTCCAGGTCCGCAATTTACATCTGGGACAGACGTCCCCCACCACCCCCCATCTAGCTATTGAGCCAGTAGAGCTGATGCAGGCAGTAGAGGAGGAGGAGTGCCCCCCTCCAAAAAAAAAAAGAAAAAAAAAACAATCCCACCGTCTCCTCTAAATGCCCCTTTAGTGGCCCAAGCACCAAAACACAGAAACCATTTTGACACTGTTAATCAACTGAGCCGCCAGTGCTCCAATTCACCTCTTGCTGGGCACAGTGCCCACTGGTTTCAAGCCTCTTCAGTTTGCTTGTTTTTTTTTTTTGTTTTGTTTGGTTTTTTTTTTGGATGGGGGGGATACCTTTCACATTTTTGTGATGTTCTAGTTGCTGGTAATAACCAACCAGAATAAGCATTGTTCATTAAAAAAATCATTGCATCTTGACAGATTTTTGCAAATCAATAAGTAAATTAAAAAGTATTTAGATTTGTTTTTTGCATTACTTGCCTGCAAGTCACTTTGGAAAAAAAAACTTTCTAACTACGTGGTGATAGTTTGTTCAACGCTGATTCTTCTGTAAAGATGCCATGTCCTTAACCAGTCTTTCAAGCGCCACTATAGTCAGACATTGCTAATCTTACTGAAGGCCTCTAACAACTGCCCTCTGACCTGAGCATGGACCTTTTCACTGGACTGTCTGTCTGACCCTTAACCTCTATGTTTGCATGTCCCAGGCTTTACTGGCACCATGTGTCAAAACGACATAGATGAGTGTGCTAGCACGCCCTGCCAGAATGGAGCAAAATGCTACGACCGGCCCAATGGGTTTGAGTGCCGCTGTGCTGAAGGTAAGGGTTTCTTCACCTAATAGTAGTTATTAGATAGTTAGATACTACACAGGTCAATATGACTCTCCAGACAGAGGAGCAGATGATCCTAAACCACTTATCTGGTCCGTACTTGGCATTCAGTGTTAAGGTGAACTATTTCTTTGGATGTCGGCTGGCTGTGCAGACCAAGCTGAGGCCCCTAATCCCCCTCTTTCCCTCATTGGCTCCCAGGATCATGGGGTCACTGAGGACCAGCAGTTACTATGAAAGAAGATGTGGTCTTCACCCCGACATCTGTTCATCTCTCAAAAGCTCTTACAACACCTTATGTTGGGTTTAGCTTCCATTCCTTCATGTTTGAAAACACAACCAGAGACATATTTATTTGTACTATGTACAGTTTATCACAAAAGCTGTACGCACAAGCTGTGGATAGTTATGTTCCGATAAATATTATGTTTGTTAGTAACTATGCCTACCAAGGGGCTTGCTTCATTGTTTCAGTGACCAGCTGCCTGGTATTTGTTGTGTTTGTGGGCCCCTTCTGCAGAGTGAAGTGGCTCTGTTACGTGGTGCTGTCCATTGTTCTCTCCACCACCGAGAACAAAAGCAAGACTGGGAGGCCTGTGTAGGGCCCTTTTTACTGCTTTTCCCAACTTAACATTTCACTAGACACATACCACACAAACCAGCAGTTCCTTGCCCTACAAACGGACATCGTTGACATAGTAACCACAGTGGTCAGAGTGCAGATTTGAGGGACTTTTTTATGAAGAATAAAACTAAATAAAAAAATTCAACATAACAATGGGCAGTTTGTTAAAAAAAAAAAAGACATCGTGTTACCAAGTGGGGTCTAAAATGTAAACATTGAAATACAAAATCTAGTAATTTGTCAGCCAGGAAGTAATAATTAAAACAAAATTTTTTTTTTTCATTTTAGGTTATGAAGGACGACTCTGTGAGAGCAATATCAACAACTGTCAGCCTGACCCATGCCATCATGGTACTTGCATAGATGGCATTGCTAGCTACACGTGTAGTTGTGAGCCTGGATACACAGGCTATCGGTGTGAGAATCAGCTCAATGAGTGCCACAGCAACCCTTGTCAGAATGGGGGCAAGTGTGTGGACCGGGTCAACAAGTACATCTGTCAGTGTCAGCATGGAACTTCAGGTAGGAAGCAAAAGTTCTAGAAACAACAACACTCACTTCATCACAGAATGAATGTTCTGAATCGTTTCTGTTGATTTGAGTATTTATGAAGATCTTCTCAATCCAGGCACAAACTGTGAGATAAACTTTGACGATTGTGCCAGTAATCCCTGCGATTATGGCATCTGCAAAGATGGGATCAATCGTTACGACTGTGTCTGCAAGCCTGGTTTTACAGGTAATGCTATTTGAAACTGAAACTACTAATTTCAGATGATGTAAAATCAGTTCATGTTGACAAAAACACTTTGTCTAACATCTCTCACACCAGGTCCCAAATGTAATGTGGAGATAGACGAGTGTGCTTCCAGCCCTTGCAGGAATGGGGGAACGTGTGTTGATGAAGAGAATGGATTTCACTGCCAGTGTCCTGAAGGATTTAAGCCCCCTTACTGTTACTCCCAGGTGGATGAGTGTGGCAGCAGCCCGTGTGTCCATGGTTCCTGCAGAGATGACATAAATGGGTATGAATAGTTGCAAATTTTCAAAGGAGATATTTGGCATAATCAGACATGTGGTTCATTCTATAGGTTTCCTTCACCAGTAGCCTGTCCAGTAAAGCAGGTTTAGCTTATTCAGGTTATCCAAAGGTAGTCAAGGCAGCCTTTATTTATATAGCACTTAGCAATTCAGTGTACTAGTCAGGATCCTTAACAATGAAGACTGTGCTAAGTGGTATCATGACGCTGGTTTAGCAACTCAGGAAGTCAACTGAGGTCAGTCTGAGTGTAGAAATGTTAATTGTCCTTGTAAAACGAGTTGAGCTGGCATCCCATTACAAACATCAGAAAAAAGCTGCAAATTTAACTTATATGAGAATTCCAACTGAAAGCAAAAAATAATGAGCTTCTTAATAAAAAGAAAGAAAAATGTACTGGTTTAAATTCACTGGTATTTTGTCAGCCAGTAAATAAAAGGTGTTAAATATGTCAGGAATTTCTGTTTGATTTTATACATTTTATAAAGTTACTATAAAAGTAAATGTGAACATAAAATTGCCATGGTGATGCAGCTCAGTAAGAAGTGACATTAAAACCGAGAGCCGGACCTAAAGTTAGCTGGCTATGCAGCTGTGCTGCTTCATTGTTCACTTTACATACTAGCGTCGTCAGATTTGTGATTATAGTTCTGTTTCTAGTTACCGCTGTGACTGTGAACCTGGATGGGTTGGAAAGAACTGTGACTTGGACAGAAATGACTGTTTGCCAAGTCCTTGTCAGAATGCTGGTACATGCATTGACCAACTCAATGGCTTCACCTGCAAGTGTCGGCAAGGTTTCAGAGGTGAGAGGCTGAAGTTTTATTCAAAGAACTGTGCACTGAAAGCCCTCTGCTTCCCCCTTGTGGTGTATAAAATATTTAGATCCATTATTCATTTTACAACCACAAGATTTAGGCTTGAAAATTCAGCTTTAGTGATACTGTTTTATTTATTCTGTTCACAGGGAATCTCTGTCAGGTGAACATCAATGAATGTTCTTCCAGCCCTTGTCTGAACAAGGGCACTTGTGTAGACGGAGTGGCAAGTTTCACCTGTCTGTGTGAGCTTCCCTACAGTGGACCCACTTGTGCTGAGGTCCTCACACCTTGCTCACCTAACCCCTGTGCAAATCATGCGGTCTGCACCCACACACCAGACTATCTGGGCTATCAGTGTAACTGCCAACCTGGATGGCAAGGTTAGGAAACTTTGCATTTAGTTATTTAATTGTCTGTCCGTTTGTTGTGAAATTTTCTGCTTAGAGGCTGGACGCTAGATTCTAATTGCACCAATATTTTTGCAATTTTCAGGTCAGTTGTGTAACATAGATGTAAACGAATGCTTGTCAAACCCCTGCAAAAACCGTGGGACTTGCACAAACACACTGGGAGGATTTGTGTGCTCTTGCAGAGCAGGTTACACTGGGCTCACCTGTGATACAGACATCAATGACTGTTTTCCAAGTAAGTAGCCTTATAAACATATGGTGAGGTGTTATTAAACCTGTCTATGTTTGTCAATTACAATTTATGTATTTGATTTAAGTCATTTTCTTTCCCTGTGGCACCAGATCCCTGCCTAAATGGAGGTTCCTGCACAGATGGAGTGAACTCTTTCCACTGCAGCTGCTTGCCAGGTTTTACAGGCTCCCGGTGTACTCAGGAGATCAATGAATGCCAGAGTTCTCCCTGCAAAAATGGAGGCACCTGTACAGACTATGTTAACTCTTACACTTGCACCTGTCTGCCTGGCTTCACTGGCATCTACTGTGAAATCAACACCCCTGATTGCACAGAAAGGTTTGTGTTCAAAGCATGGAGATATATTTCTAATCTTGTGCATTTACTTGGGCTATTTGCTGCTAATTTTACTGGAGAAACTTGAAATATTAACTAAACAATTTTACTCGTGTCCACAGTTCTTGCTTCAATGGAGGGACATGCACAGATAAAATCAATGGCTATTCCTGTGCCTGTCGCTCAGGCTTCACAGGCTCACACTGCCAGTATGAAGTCAATGAGTGTGACTCCCAGCCCTGTCTGAACGGGGGCATGTGTCAGGATGCGCTGGAGTCCTTCCGCTGCTCTTGCCCCAGGGGTTACACTGGCAACCGGTGCCAGGTACATTCAGTCATAGATGCTTTAGTCTAAATAGGTTAATATTTTTTACAAATTAATTCTCAAAGTTTTATTTATTATGACTCTCGACCATCTAGACACCAGTTGATTGGTGCAGACGTTCATCCCCTTGTCAAAATGGAGGACGTTGTCGCCAAAAGGATGCGTCTTTCATCTGTGACTGTCTTCTTGGCTGGTCTGGTCGATACTGTGACATCCCAAGAGTCTCCTGTGAGACAGCTGCACGCCAGCGAGGTATTTTTATCCTCAGTAAAATTGATCGTTTTGACTATGTGCTCCAAGTGAATGGAGTTCATTTTTAATCTCAATCTTTCTAATTAGGGATCCAGACAGATGTTCTATGTCTCCACGGTGGCCACTGTGTGAACGCTGGAAATACCCACTTCTGTAAATGTCCTGCTGACTACACTGGAAGCTATTGTGAAATCCAAGTGGACCAATGTGAGGACAAACCGTGTCGTAATGGCGCCACCTGCAGGTCATATGTTGGCGGGTATCAGTGTGATGTGAGTCAAAAATCCTTAGTGTTGCTTTGTTCTTCTTGGTCAAAAGTAGTTAGCCACTTCTCACTCATTTATCTTTTCTCATGGGTTTATTATGTGCTTACGTTGCAGTGTATGCCGGGCTACACTGGGCGGAACTGTGAGATTGAAATCAACGAGTGCCAGTCTCACCCGTGCCAGAATGGAGGCACTTGTATTGATCTGGTGGGACATTATATCTGCTCATGTCCCCCCGGCACACTGGGTAGGCATTCATATTGCAACAGAAACCTGTGCTCATTACTAAAGACATCTAACGTTTTATGTTTAAGAAATAATAGTAACTAATGATTATTATCTCCTTTAAAGGTGTTCTTTGTGAGATTAATGAAGATGACTGTGCTCCACCTCTGAGGTTGCGTGGTGCTCCTCCAAAGTGCCTGAATAATGGAACCTGTGTGGATAGAGTGGGTGGTTATCGCTGCAATTGTCCCCCTGGTTTCACTGGAGAACGATGTGAGGGGGACATAAACGAGTGTCTCTCTAACCCTTGTAGTCTCTCCAACAGTCTTGACTGCATCCAACTACCCAATGATTACCAATGTGTCTGCAAGCCTGGCTTTACAGGTGAGACAGCGTCCCATCTCCCTGGCTCATCACTGGGCATCCTGTTTGTGTTAAATGAAGAACGTTGGGATTGAAATGTTACTTTGATGCATTGCTTTTAGGTCGGAGGTGTCAGAACAGGTTTAGTGTGTGTGAGTCTCAACCTTGTCAGAATGGAGGAGCCTGTTCTGTGACCAGCAGCTCTTCCCTAGGATATACCTGTACATGCCAACTTGTGAGTTTACTCCTCAGCTTGATTTTACAATGTGACAATTACAGCTTCTATGCTAAGTTTAGATTCTATACTCACAAACTGCTTCTGTTTCTTTAGGGTTACACTGGTCCAAACTGTGAAAGAAGCATGTCCTGTCGAGAGCTGTCCTGCTACAATGGAGGCAGCTGTGCACTTACCACAAGGGGGGCACGGTGTAGCTGCTTGCCAGGTTATGGTGGGCCTCAATGTCAGCATCGCACTAATGAAGGGTGTTCCTCCCAGCCATGTCAGAATGGAGGATTGTGCACTGAAGAGACTAGTTTCCCATACTTCCACTGCCAGTGTTCCAGTGAGTGGACGGGCAAAAGGTGTGACCAGAGGTCTGAGACCTCATGCCCTCTGGCAGACTGTCATAGAAAAGCCAATGATAGTGTTTGTGACAAAGAATGCAACACACTTCCTTGTAGTTGGGATGGTAACGATTGCTCCCTGACAATAAACCCCTGGGCTGACTGTGCAGACCCTCGCTGCTGGCGTGTTTTCAACAACAGCCAGTGTGATGAGTCCTGTAACAACGCTGCCTGTCTGTATGACAATTTTGACTGCAAGAGCAAGGACAAAGTTTGCAAGTGAGTTTGCCTTTACATTGAAATGTATTTGTCTTGTTTATATTGACTTGGGAATACTTAACCTGATGTTTGTTTTGTCTCTAGTCCTGTATATGAAGCCTACTGCACGGACCACTATGCTGACAATCAGTGTGACCAGGGATGCAACACAGAGGAGTGTGGCTGGGATGGCCTAGACTGTGCCGATAAAACTCCAGAAAACCTTGCTGATGGGGCCCTGGTTATAGTAGTCCTTTTACCTCCAGATGAGCTTCTTCGCACTAGCACAGCTTTTTTGCAGAAATTAAGCGCCATCCTGCGCACTTCGGTGCGCTTCAGGCTGGACAACAATGGAAATGCAATGATCCACCCATACACACGTAGAGAATCACGACTTAAGAGAGAGCTACAGCCTCAGCAGGAAGTGATCGGGTTAGTGAAACACACAGTAAATAGAAAAGTCTTTCCTGTGAAATGTACAACACACAAATGACTTTCTCTGTTTTTGCTGTAGGTCCATTGTCTATCTGGAAATAGACAACCGCCTGTGTTCTAAGGACCTAGAGGACTGTTTCACTACAGCTGATAGTGCTGCAAAGTACCTAGGAGCCCTTTCAGCTACAGATATGCTCAACTTCCCCTATCCTCTCAGAGAAGTCAGAGGTAAGTGTTGCCATAAAAAAATACTAGTAGTACCAATGAGACCATATATATAGAACATATAAACACTGATTTTTCTGTCTCCACAGGTGAAATTATTACTACAGTGGACCCCATACCTCCGTGGGCCAAGATGATGCTGGCAGGGATCGCTTCTCTTTTTGTCCTGATAATCCTTGTGTTAGGCATGTTGATTACTCGTAGGAAACGGGAACACAGTAACCTCTGGTTCCCTGAAGGCTTCTTTCTTAAGAAGGAACCCAGCAGTAACAAGAACCGCAGGGAGCCTGTGGGTCAAGATGCCCTTGGAATGAAGTAAGTTATTTGTTACTTACCTAAATTGTAAATAAAGTACAGTTTGGGGCTGTTTTTAGATTCTGTTTTGAATTTGACTCTTTCTTGGGCCTTACGTTGTTACATATGTTGATCTATTAACAGACACATGCCAAAAACCATTGATGAATCCCTTCTTGGAGATCATAGTGATCCTTGGACAGACTCAGACTGCCCTGAAGCAAAAAGACTTAAGGTATTTCACACTACTGCTTTACAATTAATTATTCTCAAAAATACACACATGCACAAGACTTCATGTTGTCAAATCTGTGTGTTAATCCAGGTTGAAGAGCCCAGCATGCTCTCAGACTGTGAAGATACAGTGGACTGCAGACAGTGGACACAGCACCACCTTGCAGCTGCAGACATACGTGTACCACCCACAATGGCCCTCACACCACCTCAAGGGGAATTTGAAAGCGACTGCATGGACGTTAATGTCCGGGGCCCAGGTTGGTAGTTGAAGCTGTGATTTGTAGAAATATTTCATACCTTGTGTATTCATCTAGTATTGTGTGCACTTGAGTGAACCCCCATGTTTTGTTCCAGATGGTTTTACACCTCTGATGCTGGCATCATTCTGTGGAGGTGGCCTAGAACCTGAGGTGGCAGAAGAGGAAGAGAACGAGGAGTGCTCTGCCAACATCATCTCTGACCTAATCTACCAGGGTGCGTCTCTTGCTGCCCAAACCGACCGTACCGGTGAGACAGCGCTCCACTTGGCTGCTCGCTACGCCCGTGCTGATGCTGCTAAGAGACTGTTGGATGCTGGGGCTGATGCCAATGCTCAAGACAACACAGGACGCACACCATTACATGCCGCGGTGGCTGCAGATGCACAAGGCGTCTTCCAGGTAATCATAAGTGAACTGCTTCCTGGTTGCATCACAAATGCGTGTAACTCCATTTGCTCATGTGAATGAATTACTGGACCTATTTAATTCAGTCTTTTTCATCTGTCTAGATTCTAATCCGCAATCGTGCCACGGATCTTGACTCCCGTATGTATGATGGTTCTACTGCGCTGATCTTGGCTGCACGGCTGGCCGTAGAGGGCATGGTCGAGGAGCTCATTACTTGTCATGCTGATGTCAATGCAGTTGATGAACTGGGTAAGCATTTGGAATTTTGTTACTCAAGGTATAACTCTCCTGATGCAGATCTTGCATGATAAAATATATTTATGTTGATACTGAAACGACTGATAGGCATTCACACTGTTGCTGTCTTTTTCAGGTAAGTCTGCCTTGCACTGGGCTGCTGCCGTTAACAATGTGGATGCCACTCTTGCTTTGCTGAAGAATGGAGCTAACAAAGATATGCAAGATCTGAAGGTATGCCACAGTTTTACCTCAACAATGCATCAGCAGTTTCAATAGTGAAGAATCGTATTTGCTTTGAACAACTTGTTGATTTTGTTGTACTTTTCGTCTGTTCTTGCAGGAGGAAACCCCTCTGTTCCTTGCAGCACGAGAAGGCAGCTGTGAGGCTGTAAAGGTGCTGCTTGTACACTTTGCAAACAGAGAAATTACAGACCACATGGACAGGTTACCAAGAGACATTGCTCAGGAGCGCATGCACCATGACATTGTGCAGCTTCTTGATGAGTACAACACAGTAAGGAGTCCCCAGAGCCACGGAGGGGCTGGACATCAGCTTGCTGGAGGGCACACTCTGTCCCCACTTATGTGCCCTCCCACTGCCTTCCTCACAAATCTAAAGAACACCCCACAGGGCAAGAAGAATCGTCGACCTGGGGTCAAAGGTTCCAGCCTGGGAGGCCAGCATGCTACTAGTCTGAAAGAGTCAGTAAAGGCTCGCAACAAGAAGCTGACCCTGGACATGCAGAGTGCTTTACTGGATAGCTCAGTTACTCTGTCCCCAGTTGACTCACTGGACTCACCCCATGGGGGAGCTAGCAACGCTGGCTACATCACCAACCCCACTTCTCCTGTGGCCATTCAGTCGCCAGGGCTTTACCACACTTCCATGTCTGTCCCAAACACCCCAATGGTACATAGTAGCATGATGGAAGGGGGTGGCCCATTTGCTGTATCTCTTGCTCAAATCAATGACCTTGGAGCTGGAGCTATGTCCTTGCAGGGTCGCATCGCTATGGCTTCAGATGTCAATCATGGCTATGTGCTGAGTTCTGGCCAGCTGGGGGTCAACATGGGCATGGTCAGTCCTGTCAGTATTCCCTTTGACTGGCACAGTCGCATCCCTCCCCCCTCCCAATGTGGTCAGCAGGTTGTGAGTATGGTGCAAAGTAGCCAATCAAGCATGCACCCCCAGAGCCCCGCCATGCAGCAGCAGAACATGCTGATGCACCAGCAGCAGCTATATCGCAGTCCCATGCTGCAGCCTACACCTGTGACCTCCACACCCACTATCAGTCCAGTAAAGCTGCCTTCCATCGCCGAGCAACAGCAACAGCTCATTAATCACAACATCTCCACTCAGCAAAGCATCGCTCGCATGAGCTCTTCCACTCCACCAACACCTCAGACGTCACAGCCCCCGCCTTCGTTCTTTCAGCAGCAGCAGCTTCCTCAGCAACCCCCTCAGCCGCAGCCTCCGGCTCAACCCACCCAGGGAGCCGTGCCACCAGGCCAGCCCACTCAGGCTCTTCCCCCACAGCCAAGCGGCAGCACTGCAGGGAATGAGGATTATCCGACCCCTCCCTCACAGCACAGCTATTCATCAGCAGTGGATGCCACACCGAAGCATTACCACAACTTGCCCAGTGAGCACCCTTATCTCACTCCTTCTCCAGAGTCTCCAGAGCACTGGTCCAGTCCCTCTCCTCACTGCGTCTCTGATTGGTCAGATTCTACGCCCAGCCCAGCAGTTGCTGTCCCCAACCAGACCCAAATTACCCAAATCCCAGAGGCCAACGGCAAGATGCAGGTGTTTGCATGAAGATCTTTATGGCCTTAACCTGAAAAGGGACCTGAGAGAGAAAAATTATGTGGACTGGCTCCCTGCCTGTCTGTTTTAATCCATCAGTCTGTTTCCAAGATTTTCTTTGGATTTGACTTGATGATGTGTATCACAAGGACCGTCTGCCGGTGATTTTTGCAGAGGAAAAAAAAACGTAAAGGGAAACGTGTGTTGTCTGAAAGAAACAGCAGACAATTTAATGAAGTAATTCTGTCACAGATGGACTTATTTTTTATTATAAAAAGAAAAAAGTATATGAAGAAAACCAAGTCTTTAGTTTTAAAGACTTAGGGACATTTTCTTGACAACTAACAAACATTTTAAAAGTAGATAAGACAGATAATGCTGAAGGGATTTCATTTATTTTTATTTATTGTTAATATCTATCTAAATGGCTTTTTACTTTTCTTTCTGTTCTAGTTTCTCATGTGAACTGTCATCAAGATGTTAAAATGGTTGTAGCAAATTCATTTCAACATTTGCTCTGCAGTAGTGGTGTTTGATTGAGTTATGGTAAATATTGACTTTCTATATGAGTATTATGAGCAAGAATGTAGATGAGTGTCTTCGAAGCACTTCAAGCCTCACGGGGCAACATTGGACGACAGTGGATATTTATAATAAAAGAGGGCATTTAATCTGTTTAAATTTACATTTAATCTTTAATTTGCAAAAAGGTTTTATGTGTGATGCTTCTCACTGAACTAAAGAGTTTTTACTGCCAGCCTTCACTTGTTAAGCATCCTTTATTCTATTTATGTTCCCTAGAGAACTTTTTGGCCTGCAAAATCAGCCTGTCCTCATATTTTCTTTGTTTTTGTCTTATGCTCTGTATATTTGTGGAAAACCATGAATACCTTTTTCTTTAAAACAATACTTCAGATGTATTAAGCTATGCTTATATCGGCTGCTATTTTATATCTCTCTTCCCTGCAAACATTCCTACATGTTTTCTGCCTTGCTTTGTTTGGACGCAGTGCCTTTACGTGGCATCCAACAATTCAGAACCAGACAACAGACTGATTGTAGCTGTTGAGCCCATATTCTAAAATGGACTGTCAGTAGACGATTGTGTTGGTGCCCTCGCCGTTTCTGCTTGCATCTGTGGGGGAGTGGTGGTCAGTGTGAGGGTGTGGCTGCTGGACTGTGACTGCTGATGCCCTGTCACTCCTCAGGGAGGTGTTTTATGGCATGCAGAGGGATGGTTCCCCTGCATCGACAGTAGATACCAGTCCAAGAGCCATGGAGATGCATCTTATGATTATTGTAAAAAGAGAATGAGGAAAAGAACACTACTGTGTAGTGCTGCAACCCCTTTTTTTTCTTTACTAAATTCAGAGATGAGGGTCTCCTAATTATTCACAGCTTTGGTTTTTTCATGTAACCTGAGCATGTAAAACAGAGTTTGTTCTCTTATGCACATTTCAACAAAGTTCTTTATGATTAAAGTTCAAGAACGTTACCTTTGCATTTTCATCTCGCCAGAGGGGATGAAGTAGCACACCGCTCTAGCTACTAGCTACTAGCTGTGGTGACCTAAACACTGCCTTTAGTTACGTCATAAACTGAGTTTATCTTTGTTTTTAATGTTTTATCTCCATTATAGAACCAACCATTGTTCTGTTAGACCTGGGAAGTGTGCTATTGTTCAGTCTAATTTGCATTTTACTTACATGTTATTTCTATTTTTTTATTTTTTTGTTCGTTTGTTCTAATTTTATATAACTGGTCTTATAATTTCCCCACCAGGTCGCACTAAGTGTTTTGTAAATTCACTATTTCAGTTTGTAAATATATTTGTTCTGGGTAGATCCTTGCTTGAGAAGTCTTATGTTTCAAAAAAATAATTGTTATGTACTAAAAAGGACAAAAATAAAGTGTATTTCATTTAGCATTATTTGAAGCCAAGGATTCTGACTGATTTATTGGTTTGAACACTCATATAGGTTATTGTGAGAGAGAGAGAGTGTGTGACTGGTTGTTTGTCCCTGTGATGGACTGGCGACCTGCTCAGGGTGTCCCCCACTTCTCATCTGATGACTGCTGGAGATGGACACAAGCTCCATGACCCTAGTGAAGAAAAGTGGTTCAGATAGTGGGCGATGCTGGCAGAGGATTCAAGTGCCCGCCTCACAATCGGAAAGTTTCAGGTTCGCACCCTGCTCAGTCTGTCGCTGTCATTGTGTCCTTGGGCAAGACACTTAACCCACATTGTCTGGTCAGAGGGACCGGTGGTGCCAGTGTACAGCAGCCTCACCTCCATCAGTGCGCCCCACTGCAGGTGTAGCTACGATGTAGCTCATCATCGCCAGGGTGTGAATGTGACTGATTGTGTTGTAAAGCACCTTGGGGGGTTGTAGGACTCTGGAAGGCGCTATATCAAATACAGGTCATTCACCATAGTGAGTGAGAGTGAATTATGCTTAAATGTCTCTTGGTTTGTTTATGTGGGTTAAAACTCAGAGGATTTAAGTAAAGTATTCAAACACAGATCTTTCAAGTTAAGATGTTATTTTATGTTTAGACATGTTCAGCTTGTTTTAGTTATTTCACAATTTCACTAAAATGAATTTGCACAAAAATTTACCGGTCAACCATTTTTTACTGTGATATTTTCAACATAAAATATTCAGTCAAAATTGAGAAACTACCAACAGAATCTGCATGAAAATGTTTCTTTATCAAAACAATAATATAAAATCTAATGCAGAATCACACAATTGCATTTTACAGTCTTCTGGTGGAACATGGTTAAATAGATGTCAATAGTCTATCTGCTTGTTTTCTCAAATTTAAGAACAAAACGTCTTGAGCTTTTCTATGACCAAAAAAAATAATAAGCAATGAATAAATGTGATAAATATTCAGTGCATATCTACAGAAAATAAGTAAAGCGCTATTTGTGCTATGATGAGGGAATTTCTATTAGTGAGTTTACTAAAATGTCTTGAAGGAAGGATGACCAGTAGCTGTCAATCAAAAAAAATCCATCCCAAAAATTACTGGAGTTCATTTGCACAAACAGATAAAAGCCATCTTTGATCAAAATCACTTAACTTTGTTTTGAATGAGATCCAGAGGTGCCCCCAGAAAATGTTGATAAGGGTGGCCAGACGAGGCCAGAGAAAATTTTGGGGTGGCACACCAAATTGGTCCCAGTAACTCTGGGAGAGTTTAGCCTGTGGCGATGCATTGCATGCTCCTTTATTCTTTTTGATTAAAAAACTACGCCTCCAAACACTTAACTTAAATACAAACATTTCAGAAAATTACATTTCAGTTATTTTAAATTTTCAAAATGTATTTTTGAATTTAATTTTTTTATTCCTGTTGCTGTCGTCACAAAAGACTATGGAGATATAAACTTTTTTTGAAAATGGTGAGCAGCAGAAACATATATACATGTTTTTAAAATTCTGATTATTTATTTACTCATTAATTGTATAATTTTTTTATTGGGTTTTACATTTATGTCTTGATTAAATAATATGAATTTATGGTTTGAGTCAACATTAACATGATTTATTAAAAACACTGGTCTCCCCTGGGGTGGCCAGCCATTTTCCAGGGGTGGCCATAGCCACCCCTGGCCACCCTTTGGGGGCACCACTGATGATATCCCCTGAAGAAAATAATTAAAGAAAATTAAAAAGCATTTTTGTTCTGTTTTTGCAAATGAGCTCTTCATTTCTTCCCTCCTCTTCTCTGCAGCAAGCGCAGAACACCAAGAGTGGCATTAAACACGCTGTCATGTTTAAATATCATCTTATAGAAAGTGTCCAGAGGCAGTCTGCCGGTTGGATCTGCGTGTTTAAGAGCAGTCATGGGCATGTATAGACGGTTGGTCTGGTGGCGCAGAGGAGGCTCCTTCGCTGTGATCACTTTCATTGTTTGCTAAAAGTTGAAAAATAAAAACAATTTCAAATCTTGCCATGGTTTCATATTGAGTGTTTCAGGCTGAAATTGAAATGTAACAGTCACTACTTGCCTCAGCTACTTCTTCCGGTGTCTGGCCTAATGCTGTAAAGATCTTGTGAGAGTAAGGCAGGTAAAGTTCACGGAAGATCCTGGCAGTCTCCTCGTCTGTCTCAGACAGATCCATTTTTTCTGCCTCTTCATACAATTTTCTTTCAAATTGTGTAATCACAGGTCCGGGCTCCACCAGAGTAATCCTTGAGACAGAAAAAGGAAAAACATAAATCTAGGACTGTCTTACTGTAGCAGGTAGACTGTAATCCTACCAGTGTAGACGTATTGATAAATACTGAGATGTCTGTAACACTTTACAATAATGGTCCCTTTATTAATGTTACTTAGTGCATTATTAAGCATTAATAAACAAAGGATTCCCTTTATTAACGTTCCTGATGTTAACTATTAAGTCCTTGAGGTTAGGACAAAGAGCTGGTGGGGCATCTGCTTAGTAATGTATTTGTTAATTCTTTATTGAATAGTTTATTATTGCTTATTAATGCCTATTGTAAAGTGTTGCATATGCAGAACAGGACATGTAATCACTTGGTGTTAAATTTCATTGCTTGCACTGCCAGACTTTCACAAAATCCTTCCACTGCAAATTTAGAGGCGGAGTAGACATCATTGAACAGGAGTCCTGCATGGAAACGTAAAGCGTGGAGAGATTTTAGCACCATCTGAACTATATTGGTTTTATTTTAAATTTCACACACAAACTAGCATACCCTGTAGTCCCATGACGCTGCTCATCACCACAATATGGCCTCCCTGCCGCTCCTTCATGCCTGGCAGCACCTCTTTCACCAACCTGGCCAGGCCAAAGAAGTTGGTGTCAAAGAGCTTCTTCATCTCAGCGATACTTTGGCATTCCAGAGGGCCGATCATACCGACGCCTGCGTTGCTCACTGCAAAAACGTTTTCTATTAGTGAAGTCTACTCTTGAAGAACTGATGTGAGATGGAGAGGTGACAGACCGAGGACGTCCACATGTCTGTTGGGCAGGCTGCTGACACACGCCCTGATGGAGGCTTCACAGCAGGCATCTAACTCTTTGATCTCCAGGGTTTTGTTTAATGAGCCACCAGCTGCTTTCTCCAAAGGCCCCCGTTTCCCAAGATCCCTCATTGTGGCGACCACTGGCTCAAACAAAGGAACACATTTTAGTAGCTACAGTTACTCAAATCAGACAAGTTTCAGCAGAGAAAGGAGAGCTGACCTTTGAAACGTTTAAACTCATCTTTGGCCAAACGCACAGCAACAGCCAAGCCAATACCAGAGGAGCAACCGGTAACCAGAACCCTCCTGGTGGTCATCGTGCCTGACCTCTGACCTCAAGGCTTAGGAAGACTTGTAACAGATGTGATGATTAAATAAACAGAGATTAACATAAATAAAGAGATTAGGTCAGATTACTGTCAAATCTTGTCAGGAAGTGTGTATATCATTTTTGTGGTCATTTTTAAGAATAATAAATATAATGATTTATTTGCAGAATCACAGATTAAACTGGCACAATAGTTAAATAACCTACTCAGGAGAAGTCATTAAATCCACAGTAAAACCAAGGTCTGAGTAGAAAAATCACACATTGTAAGTCCAAACCTAATCGAGGGGAGAAGTTTGAATATGTTTAGTTTCATCCTACTAACCTGTGAAACGAGCAGCACTGATCTAAAACCCTCCGATGATCAACACTAAACAGGGCAAGCACATGCTGCTAGGGATTACTGAAATGGGTCAGGCCTACTCAGTATGGGAGTTGTAGTTCTTTGGCAGATTAAAAGGAACTACACAATAACAACAGTCCAATATTATTTCTGTTGGACTTAATTAATATTATTTTGCTGCTTGTGCTGTCACAATTTGGTTGAATTGAGGATTTTACAAAGTATTCCTTAAAAACAAAAATTAGTCAGTCCGCAAGCAAGATGCTTTTTTATTCAAGTGTTTTGTTTGTTTTCTCTAAGTGTGCTATGAGCCAATCCTGTTCCTGATAAATGTCCCAGCGTCAGAATTTAAAAAGGTCACACAGAGCTGCACTTTCCCAGACTGGCCACAAGAGGGCAGACGCGTCATTCTAATGATTATGAAACTCTGTTTTTATCTCTGGAAGAGATCAGAACACAGATCAAGTCTTCCCACACACACACACACACACACATACACACACATGCATGCACACACACATGTGGAAATACACAAGTAAATAAAAGAAATAAATGTGAATGTCCCACTGTGGGATCAATAAAGTCTATTCTATTCTAAGAGGTATTTTAGACATTACTATATTTATGTGATGCTGCTAATCACAGGCCTGTGTACTCTTGAAGGGTAACAGAGCTTTGTCTTTTGGACACAAGCTCATATGCTGGTCCGTTTACTGTGATACTGGCTCAGTTCCACCTCTCCCAGGAGGCCACAACAATGAACTAACTTGCACAAAGATACTCCTCTTTTATAATGAAGTATCAACTGTGTGGGCCATATAAAAACATACTAGTGACAAAACGATGACAGTAATATAGCTGATTATTGTTTATAGCTACATTAACATTTTATTAAAACAACCTTGTTAGACTTCATTCTCTGTGCTCTTTGTTTGGTAAAAGGGTTAAAAAGTAAGAGTAGAAGTGTGTATTAGGTCTGTGTTTCATAACAACAGCATTTTTTTTCTCCAGAGAAAGCAGATTATGAGACAACCTATTGTGCTGACTAAAATGATTTTCTGAGTTATAAAACTTTTCTACAAGAAAAAAAAAACTGGGTGTCTAAACACTCCAGGAAGCTGGCAGTTGCATGATTTTTGCTTATCTTTAAAAGGTTTAAAACCTAAGATGTACATTAAATTCATCTGTAATTTAGACTATTATCATCTCCTTTAACTGAATCGGCAGTAATCCATTTACCAACCCAACCTGAATGTGTTGACCTTGTGCATCGAAGCTCTCGTCCAGTGAGTGTAAGGGTGTGAATCAACATGTTGGTGAATAAATCTTCTTGGAAAATGGACCCAACATCAGAGAGCTGGTGTCCTACAGGGAAAACAGCAGGTATCATGTGGATTTTAACAAAGGACGTCACCCATGTCTCCTTAGTTCCCTTAAGAAAGCCGTGCTCACAAAGATGAATTATTATTCCATTTTATTCACGTTTTTGTCTGCTGTGAACCAGATCTAAGGGGGTCACATCCACATTTCCATACAATGTAGTGGTAAATGATATTGCATGAGAACACCGTGGTTTTTTCCATGTTCCAATAAACAGAAGACTTTGTTAGGTGATATGTGTTGATTTTTAAAGCATCCATGAGCATGTTTTCAGTTTTATTACTCTGTAACATAAACCGCAGATACATTCATCCATACCCAGACTTTAAGTTTAGCCAGGGGTCTAGGGCACTTCTCCAGTCTGATAACGTTTATAAAATTCCATATTTACTTGAAGTTGGGTACAAAGAGATTGAATGTTTATTCTTCTTCTCTACAAAATTGTACTTGGGTTACAAAACGTGCAAAGGACACAGCAGCCCTTCCCAACTTCTCATGTTTCGGTGGTGATTTGTTCACCGGTCTTCACCCTCCACTGTCTGGTTTGAATTAGGAGTTCAGGGAGGAGCCAGGCTACCTTTCATAAGCAGAAAGGGATAAATACTCCGTCTGCAGCAGGCTGAGATGCTTTCATCATTTCAGAACACACAGAACGCAGCAGAATGACTACCATGATGTAAGTAGTTTTAAATCAATAATTATTTTGGCAGACACAGTTTATTTTGAGACATTAATCAGAGGTCAATTCTTTCAAATAATCATGTTTTTATTGTAAAAGTAGGAAAACTAAATGTGTGTTTCAGGCTGTACCTCTCAGCTCTGGTAGGCTTTCTTCTGGTTTTAACAGCTGATGCTGTAGTCGGGTAAGAAACGTTAAATTATTCCCATTTTATATCTTATTGCATGAACAGTTGTTGCTCGTGCTTCTATTTCTGAATCAAAAGTCATTTTTAAAAGTTTTTTTTCTTCCTAATTTCACAGAAACTGCTCTCAACTAGACTTCAACACAGAGACAGAACAATGCCTGTTGTTTGATCTGATTTGTAAAGGCGACTATGAGGTGAGTCTTTGCACAGGAAAGGTTTCAAATTTTTTCAGAAAAAAAAACAAAAAGGTTGTGAAAGATCACTTTGTGTTGTTTCAGGTGCGCCACTACAATTCTGCAAAATGGGTTACAACGAATGACACCTCCTTCGCCATAGAAATGATAATGCTGCAGTCATTTAAACGGCTGTATAGCTACATCACTGGTGAAAATGAACAGGGTGCGTGAATCCTAATTTTAATATTTGTCGTATGAGAGAGAGCTAAGATTAAAATCAAAGTAACTGGATTATTTTCTGTTTTTTTTTTTTTTTTTATTTTGTTTTTTCATGCATGATTATTTTATTTTTAACATCTTTGTTGTCATTTCTGTTTCAATTTCAGGCAAAGAGATAGCAATGACTACTCCTGTTGTTATAAAATCACCTGAAAAGTACTTTTGGCAAAGAGGGGTCTACACAACGAGCTTTTTGCTGCCAGCTGAATACCAGAAGAATCCGCCTAAACCTACTAATAACGATGTAATTAAAAATGGCCGGGATGATGCTTTAATTTGCATCCTTTGAGCAGATAGTAACACTTGTCTGACTTGCAGGTTTATATCCAAGAGACCCCAGAAATGAACGTATATGTGATAAGTTACGGAGGGTGGATTTTGAGCATCACTGATGCCTATAATTCCTGCAAACTCGCCTCTTTACTTGACTCTGCTAAAGCAAAATACAACAGAGATTCCCACTACTCTGTTGGATATAACAGGTAATTGTTTTAAAATGTTTAAAAATATTTATCAACTCTTGGACTTTATTTTTTTAGTATGAAAATTGTGTGCTTCTCCTTGCAGCCCGATGACTTTAAAGGACAGACACAACGAGGTGTGGTACGTGGTTGAAGGTGAGCCTGTCTGTCCCAGCAAGTGAGTGATCTAATATCCCCTCCTCCGGACCCGATGAGGCCGACTGCACAGCAGATAAACAACAGCTGAGCATTTCCTCAAGTCAAATATCAAATATAGTAATAGAAACATATTGGAGCACATGAATATATAATGTAAATTCATTCATTTAAATTTTTTTATATATTATCCATTCAGATTGCATTCATTTATGGACAATAAACTTGTGTTCTGCAATGATTCGTTTGGTGTTTTGCAATTTTTTTGAACTTCATTGTAAAACAGCTGAGTTACGATGAGGTGAAACCTGCAGATCACACTCCAAAAATAAAATTAAAATCCCTTTAGGATCCTTCAACCAGCCTTTCTAAACAATGAAAACGTTTGACTCTTTAAAATTCCTTTTAGAGTCTATTTAAGGAAAAACAGTCCCTGGAAATAAGAGGGAAAGGTCAATTGTCAAGTCATTAAAAAAATGGGATCCCTATTTTGAATTGAAGTTTTATTTTTTTCATGCATGTTTTGCAGCCTAACTTTGATCTTATTTGTTCTTAGATCTTGGTGATAACTTAGATCAGTTATAATTTATTTAGTTAAACTCCTTTACTTAAACACTGTTACTGATAAAACTCCGGAGGCAGTTACATTTAATTTTGTAATATTAATCCACTTCAGGATGACACATGCCACTTATCAGGGCCGGCCCTAGGGCATACTCAAGTTAAGCGACTGCTTGGGGCCCCTACACCACCAGGGCCCCCCCAAGAGCATCAAGATAGCATGAGAAAGTTTTTAAAAAATTTTAATAATATAAACTAAATTATATTAAACACATAGAAACCGTTCATATAGTATTTTGTATAGCGTCATTTGTGTCATACAGTGCCTTTTGTTTTGTTGTTTTTTGTAGCGATTGCACGTTTTATACACATCTGTTCCAAATTTTCAGAACAGAAAATAGTATACTTAGCTTGTTTACTGTAAATTCAGTGCTTGTCTGCTGATGTTACTTTCAAGTGTTTGAATTAATATACATCAATTAAATAACACTATAGGAAAACCTGCTTAGGGCCCCACAAAGGCTTGAGCCGGCCCTGCCACTTATTATTTATTATCATTATCGTTAAGGTACAGGTATAATTACTTGTGACTTTATTATTGTATTCCACACATAAACGAGGGATTGAGATGTTCTACAGCAGGAATGAACCCGTTTTTGATGACTACTGTTCTCTCTGCAGTGTGTTAGCCGCTCTTTGGTCTTGGTGACCTGAAGGAGTCCTCCAGAAATTGTCTTTTGACCAATAATGAGCTTTAAACACAACTCTACAATATTAATGACACTTCAATGTGTTTTTTAAGTTTTCCTGAGAACCCTTCAGGGAGCTCTAATCTTATCTGCTGAGCTTCAGAATTGTTCATTGATACATAAAGTGATACAGTAAGTTTCCAGCAGGTGGCTATTGGTCTGTCATAAAGGGGGCTGGTTAGCTGGCTGGTGTGATGACACACTGACTGGTTAGGAGTGTCAGTCAGGAGAGGTTTTATGACTCTCACTGCTGATCAAAGTCCAAATGTGGGCCTCAAACAAGCGTCAGTCCATCTGAGCTTTCGGGCCTGACCACCTCGGGGCTTTTCTCTGGCTCTCCTGCTGTCTCTGTCTGGTCTCCTAACCTCCAGTACAATGAAGATCAAGCTAAGCTGACTTTCAAGTTCATGTCTCACCAGCAAAAATGGACATACCTGGTTATTATCCACAGCTACCTCAGACACTAGTCCACCAGTCTGGTAACATCTCAGAGGATCTGTTATTGTTGGAGGGATCAACAACATGTAAGTACTGGATGGAGGAGCTCTGAAGAGACTTATTCAGATGTATGTAGGGGAATGGTGTTGGTACCTAAATGCATCTGTGTTCTGAAAGCTAGTCTGGAAGCTGAACTCATCCATAAAAAATGTCTTATGTGGAAAATCAAAAACCATGATTGAAGCTTTCATTTAAAAACCAACATGAGTTTTCCACCATGTTTAATTTTAAATTTTGGTAGACTGGTTCTGGGGATTGTGCAATGGTCATCTCTGTAATCACAGTAAAGCAAATCAAGATGAGTGATAAGGCTCTGTCTGCAGCAGAAGGATGGTCTCACTGTTCAGCAGCTGGGTCATAAACCTCATTAGATGATTCCGATTTGAGACCAACTCCCTTTGGTTTACTTCATCACTATAATTCAACAGGTTTTGACTCAGATAAGAAAATGTGGTACTAATAACCTTGAACTTTGGTGTTTATCATTGTTGGCATCAATGCTCAACACTTTGAATGAATTAATGAACTTTGATACCACTTTCCTTTGTGCCATAATAAAAACTGAACATTAAATTTACATCCCTGGTGCCTAAAAGGTATTTTTTCTTATTAAACCGTTGATTGTTTTGTAGCTCAGGAACAAAAGACAGAGGCAGCCAGAAGGTCAGCAGAGTCAGAGGAGAGATGTCCCATTTGTGGTGACAAAGTATCAGGATATCACTATGGACTGCTTACCTGTGAGAGCTGCAAGGTGAGGACTTCATATGTTGTCATGCTTTAATTCTAAAGATGTGTGATGGTAACATTATTTCAGCATTCACGCTGAACTGTCTTGTAGGAACACAAAGAAACAAAGCTCTTTCTCTTGCAGGGTTTCTTTAAACGATCGGTGCAGAATAACAAACACTACACATGCTCAGAGCAGCAAAGCTGCCCGATGAACCTCTCCCAGAGGAAACGTTGTCCTTACTGCCGCTTCCAGAAGTGTTTGGCTGTAGGCATGAAGACAGAAGGTGCAATAAACGGCCTCCTTTACAAGAAGACAAATAGTCATTATGCTGTTCATTTTATGTTCTGCTTCACTGTGATATACAAGGTCATTTCTGCCTGATGACTCACCTAAGAAGTAATAAACAAGTTTTGTAATGGTCTGGATCATATTAGATAGTGACGAGGAGTTGAATCAACATGATCTCTGAAAATGGAATAGACTTGTTATTGCTTTTAGACCTTGCATTATCTCAATGTGATGTGGCAAATCCATTAAAATGTAGTTTTTGTTCTTTCATCAGCTGTAAGAGCAGATCGTATGAGAGGTGGCAGGAATAAATTTGGACCTCTATACCGGCGGGACAGACAGATGAAACAGCACAAGGCAAACACTGATCCCTACAGGATTAAGATGGAAACTACACAAATACCAGAATCTGCAAATGATCCTCGACGGATAAGCAGCCACACAAGCGATCCATCGTCTTCCAGTGCTGTTCAGTTATCTCGCATTATGTATCCAGCTGGAATGGGACATTTGAGTGAATCCACATCTCTGGACTGCCCAATCAACCATCACAAAGTGCTAGCTCCTCCATCCATGTCTTATCATGGAGTATACTGCACTTTTCCTGGATACCCTCGGGACAAAGGAGAAAGAGAGTTCAGCTACAGCCCAGCTGCCCTGCACTATCCAGTGCATTCAACCCCAAATCATTTATTCATGCAAAGAAGCATGTCAGCATCTCCCCACTGCCCCACAACGAGCTCAGCCATCTTTCTCTCCCAGGCTCCCACTCAGACTCCAATCACGCCCACTTTAACTCCCAACTTCCTCAGTCAGCTCATGGAAGGTGAGCAGGATGAGGCCCAGCTGAGTGCCAAAGTCCTGGCTAGTCTGCAGAGGGAACAGGCCAATCGAGGGAAACATGACCGTCTAAATACATTCAGCATCATGTGCAAAATGGCTGACCAGACGCTGTTTGGGCTTGTGGAGTGGGCCAGAAACAGCAGTCTATTTAAGGAGCTCAAGGTAATAAAGCCTCTTCGACCAGAATGAGAAGCAGTTTTTTGTGGCTGATGATGAGCACTTATGGGGGGTTGGCAGTTATCACCACACTGGATGTGTTCGTGTTTCTCAGGTTGAGGATCAGATGGTTCTGTTGCAAAGCTGTTGGAGTGAGCTGCTGGTCCTGGATCACCTCTGCAGACAAGTCACTTACGGCAAAGACGGCTGTATTTACCTGGTCACAGGTCAACAGGTGACGTTGCAAAACCCTGCTTTTATGATCATGAAATCTATCTTGTGTTTTATTTTTGTTGTTGACACAAACGTGATTATCATCACCATGTGCTTCATTCTGATGCAGATTGAGGTGTCAACTATTACTTCCCAGGCAGGAGCCACCCTAAGCAGCTTGGTATCCAGAACCCAGGACCTCGTGTCCAAAATTAAAGCACTTCAGTTAGACAGGCATGAGTTTGTTTGTCTTAAATACCTTGTTCTATTTAACCCAGGTGAGATTTCATTCATATTTACAACATAAAATCGGATGTAGCACGTATGAAATCTGAATGTGCATGCTGCTTTTATACGTTCCTGCATCTGTTTGTATCTTTGTGCTTAAGATGTGAAGTCTGTGCATGGCCGAAGGAAAGTGGAGCAGACTCAAGAGACGGTAAACAGGGCGCTAATGGAGCACAGCCAGAGAAATCACCCAGGACAATCAGACAAGTTTGGCCAACTTCTTCTCCGGCTGCCTGAAGTACGCAGCATCAGTCTGCAGGTTGAGGACTATTTGTACCAGCGCCACCTTCTTGGAGATTTACCCTGCAACTCTCTGCTTGCGGAGATGCTGCACGCCAAGCACAACTAAGAAAATCTCACGCTGGAGTGAGCCAAGATTGCTGCTGTAAACTTTCTTACCTAAGTCACATTTTCACATTCAACAATGCCATCTTCTTTCCTATAAAGCAGCAAAAGCTTCAAGTTTGTAACATAATGCATGTTTTACTCATGCCGCGTGGAAAAGTTTCCTTTAACAGTATTATTGCAACTATAGTAATCTTGCAGAATTATGAAATGTAAGCTCAAAGCTTTATTTGGCCACCAGTACAGCTCAACTGTTAACAGGATTAAAACTGTTTAAACTTAGTGATAAAATAAAACAGTTTATTCATTATTTTGATAGTTACAAGTTTAAAAACACCCTGTAACACTGTCAGCAGTAGAAAGTTACCCACACATCTAAGCTAGCTCAAATTCTAATATGAATATAGAGGAAAATAAAAATGATTATGAAAGCAGATGTGTATGATTTAAAAAAAGATTTTATTTTAATGGTCCAGTTGCCAAGGTAGGTGATGAAATGAACATACGTAATGCGCTGGCACGTGATGTAAAACAGGAAAAACAAACATCAAGACAGTTTCTATGAAATGGCAATGTGACACATAATTAACAAAATAAAAGGAAAAAGTAGAGCCTGAAACTACATAACAAATGTCATAATTCAAACAAAAATAAATACATCTCTGGGTTATGCTTCTTGGGGAAAATTGCACAGAATCAAATTGCTGTGTTTGCTATCACATCCTAAACACCTAAATACAAACATCCAAGTGTTTCACATGCACTCATACAAAAGCAATCACCCAACAATATCTTTATCTATTCGTGCTTTTAGCATTTTTCCTACAGGAATCACCTTCAAAAACGTCACGTTTCTTGGAGGCAGTCAGTGATTTTAAAAGAAGACAGCTGTGTGGTGGCAACAGTTGCAGTGCTGGAAGGTAAAGAGAGCATAAAGCAAATTTCTCAAATTTTCTGACACAATTGACTTCATCATGAGAAACTGTGGGGTTCATTTTTGTTTTCTTTACTAGCATGGACAAAGAAAATGGAAAGACAGAGAACTTTTGGCATTTTTACATTCCCCAGTTGTACATGAAAAGTCTCAAGAGACTGCATGGTAGATGAGGGCTGTTACAGTCCAGAACGATCCTTCATTTAGAAACCTACTGTTTATATGCCAGGACACACAAACAGGGAATAACGCATTAGGAAACAGACTCAGTGACCTCGAGGATTTAGTCATCCAAAAACAGTTTCAAGACGTTCAGTTTTTCAAATCTTCATTTTCATTCATTCATTCATTCATTCTCATCTCAAACATACCAATGCTTTTAAGCAGCAGGCTAGCTTATTTGTAGCTTACACAGGTCAATCCATGTTTTTTTTTTACAAATCATTGTCCAAAACAAAATAAGTAATCAGCATTCAGTATATATTAAATCAGCATTTATTATCATTTTCACACAGAGCTGTATCCAAGTATTGACAAACATGATAAAGCCCTCCTTCATGTTTTTTTTCCCGAGACGAGCTCAGTTTAACATTTCCACGAGAAAGTAGGTAAAGTTACATGAAATTAAATATTTATTTTTCAGCTCCCAATGACTCAATCATGTCGTCTTGCAAAAACATGTCAAAAAAGTATAAAAACATCCTGATGTCTACAGCTGGAGGGGTTTGGGGGTGGGTGCACAAACTATGGGGCACAAGCTGTTTCTGAGTGTACAAATCTACTGGCAAATAAAGTAGCCACCATTAGTGCAGCCCCCAGCCGGACCAGCCATTACTGTGGTCTTTTCTGGTCCTGGATAGAAGGTTAGTGTGTGCCTTACATTCATACAGGAGCAGCATTGCCTGCCATTAAATTTCAGCTGAAATCTCTGATCAGACCTGAGCCACTCGTCTCAGCAGACCAAAGAAAAAGACTTGAGCCCTGGAAGAAGAAAAGGCATCTAAAGGAAAAGCAAGCAGAGCTGAGAGGGGGACTACTTGTGCCCAAAATATTGATGTGTGGGCAAAGGCAGTGTGGTCGTCCCCCCCTTTTCTTAACTAGGAGTGCAAAAATGACTCAGGCATGGCAGGGTAAGGCAAGGCATGAGGAAGCAAGGGAAAGGGAATTCTTTATCCAAATGAAATCAGCCATGTGATGTCAGAAGCTGTGAAGATAAATCCATCGGCTGACTGAAGGAGTGAATGACTCGTCCTGTTGACATGGGGTTTTCTTAGAGGCCATGTTGATCAGTCATGCTGCCTGCTGCTAGTATGTCTGAACTATCTGAAGTGCCAGATCGGCCAAACTACAGAAAAGTAAGAGTCAAGTTGGGAGTGGAGTCCCTGAATAGTAGCGTCCTGAACCTTTCTAGGGGTGCATCTTCATTTTGGGGTGCTAAGCTTTTTGGGCGTTCCTGGGCGTTTCTGCCAAAAGTGTCCAGGAATGGTGAAGGCGTCAACGCTCATGGACATGGTTTTGGACGGGATGACGGTGAACTGTTTGCGGTCAGAGCTGTACTTGTATATGGATTCTACCATTTCAGGAACGATGACTCGAGGGCCAATGCCAGTGAGCCGTACCATCTCCTCAGTTTCAGGGTTCATGGTATAAACTGCTCGGAATTGGCAACTGGTATCTCTGAAGAGGATGAGGAAGTGATTGGCTGTGCTGTTTTCCATTTCCTGCAGAGGAACAAACAACAGATATAAGGTGTTGTTTGAAATCATCAGCCTCTTCGTTAAAGTGTGAAGAACCATGATCGTTTACCTCGACAACTTTGTTTTTCTGGGGTTCGTTGACCTTTCCAGCCAGACAGCAGCGAGTGATGGCATTGTGGATGATGAACTTGTTGGACTTAAAGCTTGGCTCCTTGTATAGCTTTGGTCCTGCGAGACACAAGGTTTACCCATACGGTCCACTATTCTAAATAAAACAATTTCATTTGGACAGTTTCTTAGTTTGGAATTCATCACTGACCTGTGTATTCTGGGATGGAGGCTGGAGAGGAGATGGTGGAACCAGTTTCCCAGTCTTTATCTCCATTCTGAGCACTTCTTCGTCCGGGTGACATTAGCCGTGACCGAGAGGGGGAGTGTGAACGACTAGAAACAGTAAAAATGAGCTCAGTCACTCAAATAAAATGGTTTCATTAAACTCTTTAAGCCTCTCTAAATGTATTATTATCAAAAAATGTATTTAATGTTTGAAGGCTATGTTATAAAGCCCTTACATTAGGACATTTAATTATCTGTGTAAAGGATACCTTGGAGATTTCCTGACACTCAGACCTCCCGAGTCATTTGCCACAGAGGACAGGTTCATGGTTGAGTGGGAGTACACCTTGTTCAGCCGTGGGCCTGCATAAACAAGAGGAACGGAAGAAGCTCCGAGGTTAAAAACAATGCATGTTTAGCAAAAACGTGAAAAACTAAGAATTATAAACACTCATTTTATAATTTAGATCAAATTTAGAAATAAATGCCCAAATATTCTGTTTCTTTTTTATTATCTCCTTAAATGAATTTATTTTACTTGTAAAAGGAAAGCAACAAACTCATTTAAATTTGTACAAAAGGGAAATGATGCATCTCTAGAATGGAGATGAATATGTACCGCCGAGGTTTCAAATAAAAATAAAATGGTTCTAAATAGCCAACATATTTACCCATAAAACCCTTGGCAGGGCTATTCGATAAGACAGAGTCATCTCTGAACACAGTCTTGGGTCGTTGCTTCTTAACTCCACGGACTGTAGTGGGTTTCTGCTTCAACACTTTGTCCAGGTCCTCCATAATCTTCAGCTGATGTCGCCTCTCATACTCCTGCCTGGTAAAGTCCCCTCTGCGTTGGGGAGTCCCTTCTGCTGGTGGGGTGCCTGATCCTGGGGGGGTGACTGGAATTTGAGGGGAATCTTCACCCCAGCCTTTGATAATCATCCACTGAGGTTTGCTAAATACACAAAGAAATATGGTGTTAAACTTTGAAATGCATTAAGCTAATGTTATGAAATAATGTGGCTCTGGATAGGATGCTGTTACACTTTTGCAACATCAAACCGATCAAATCCTCTGAAAGATGTTTAAGGTCGTCTCTCAACTCTGTTATGAATGCAAATATGTAAACAACTCACTTTGATTCTTTTTCCTTCTCTTGCTCAAGTTTGCGCTTCTTCATCTCTTCTGCTCTCTTCTGCTGTTTCTCAAGCAAAGCCGCTCTTCGTTGGGCCATCTCATCCTCTGGCCGATGTCTGTCATCCTACCGATAAAGTTAGAAAAAAAACAACAAAACATGAATACAGTCACAAAGTATTTACTTTGAACTTTTCCTTATTAAAACACTCAGATTCAGTAACCAACCTTGAAAAAGAACCCAACCCCTGCTTTCGATTCTGGCTCCGTTCTGTCACTCATTGAATCAGAGAGAGCATCAGGCACTTGATCTTCCTCCTCCTCATCTTCTCTTTGCAAGGAAGACAACGAGATTTCTATCAAACTACTGCGTTTGCCATTCAGCATCCCCGCAGGGGCTTCACTGTCGAAGGAGCACTCCGATGGCGCACCGGAGCTGCAGCCTCCACTTGCAAGTCCGTCCTTCTTTAAAGGACTACGGGAGGCCCCCACCTCAAGGTCCATGCTAAATATACTTTGTCCATCAATTGAGCCTACTTCAGACTGGGCATCATCTGAAGGAAGAGGAGGTGGGGTAGGAGTTTGCAAGGGTGTCAGTGAAGGCGTGGGAACAGGAGTTGGTCCAGATGAGCGCAGCTCATCCAGGTTAATAGTGTCACCTATAGAGAAAGAGGATGAAGTCTGGACTTGGGATTGCCATGGATTTACTCGGCGAAGATGGGGAATGCGGTCCACATTTTGAGGTGGAGTGAGAACCCTCGACAAGCTTGGGACCTTCATGTCCATTTGACGACTGTGTTTTGGGCTTTTAGGAGGTACAGACTGTGCTCTCCTGTTCACATGAGGAGATTTTGGAGGAGTGAAATGGTTCGTCAACTTGTGTGATGGCGATGGAGAGGAGGAAGTTGAACTGAAACCCCGGGTGGGTTCTCTTGACAGGCGTGCAGGAGGTGGAGCAGGGGTGGAGGCTTTAGTGCTGGCAGGAATAACCCAGGATTTGTTGGTGGATGCAGCAGGTTTCTTCTTGATAAGTTGATTCTGCTGTTCAGTCAGCTTCTGCATGTCACTTTGCAGGGAGGACAGAGCTGCAGTTAACTTGGACACAGCGTTGTTATAATCTCCTACCATTTTTTCAGGAGCTACCATTTTCTCAGCAGGTGTCCCAGAGCTTTTCTCTCCTGGTGTGTCTGCCCTGTCTTTGGTCTGACTAAACCTACGTCCTCCATTCACATTACCTTCAACCTCCAGAGAGGGGCGCCGTTTATCTTGTTCTCTCTGCTCCTCTTCCTCCATCCGAGCAAGCCTTTCCTCCAAAGTCAAGTGTGCGAAATCTTCTTCTGTGGATGAGGTTCTGCGCTGACCATCTCCTTTCTCCTCAGCATCATCCTCATTCTGCTCTTTTTTTAACTGTAGAAAGGCACTCTTCCCAAGTCTTTGGCGGTGCTTTGCAAAAATGGCCTCAATGCGTTTCTTCTGAGCTTCTATGGCTTTGCGCTTCTCCTCAAGCCGAGCTCCAAGCTCAGTCATCTCATTGTTGAGTTGTGGGCTCTTGCTTGGGCTTTCTTCAGACTTCTGGGCCCATGTGGTCAACTGAGGAGAAGATGGGTCACTAGTTTTAGGAGAATCCAAATTCTGTTTCTTTTTACGTTCTGCAAAGCTGGTCATCTTCACCCCACTGTCGTTCACATCCTGACTATGGCCCCAAGCAGAGTTTGCATGTGCAGCTGGTGTGTTTGGAGTGGACTGGGCTTTTGGCAGTTCTTCTAAGGCATCCGAATCTACACTGCCATCTCTCAAGACCGAGTCATCATCCCGTGAACATCCGGAGGTGTTTCTGCTACGAGTTGGCTCCCTGAACTCTCCTTTAGGCTGGTACATGATTCCTGAGTGTGTTGGAGCAGAACAGCTGATGGGTGCCAAGTTGCCGCCGTACCTAGAACTAGCAGGGTCATCAGGAGAGTGGAGGTAGAAGCCATCAGGAGCACCATCAGGGTGCAAACGAGGCTCCATCTTGCCTTCGTTGTGAATAATTTGAAGAGCTTCCTCTATGGTAGGCAGCTCTCCTGTCTCACTGGTTCCAAGATCATTCTCTTCTTCTAGCCTGGGAATACTGGGAGACTGCGTGGCCCAAGATGCTCTCTGTGGAACACTGGGTCCCGGGGATTTACCAAGCAAATGGCTGAGGTCTTCAGGAGGAGTGTAGGGCACATGGACCATGTTATGTCGTGCCGGATTGAGTTGATCTGAGCTCACAGAGCGGGTTATGACAGGGTTTCCCATCACTATGTCCACATCACTATCCAGGCCAAAGGGAATGCTGAAGGATACTGCCGACAAGGGTCGACTAAAACAAAAACAAAACAAGTTTGAGACAATGTGTTCCTTCGACACAATTTATGCATTGAACGTGTTGGTCCAACCTGAGTGGTTTCTTGCTCCATGTCTTTCCAACTCCTTCTATATGAGACATTGAGGTAGACTGAGTCAAAGATCCTGAGTGCAATGGGACACACAGACATGTAAAGGCATGCAGACCACAGACAGAGGTGCACAAAACAACCAAACTAAATAGGAATGGCCGGAAAAATATAAAACACTTTCGTAACAGAAAAACACAACAACTAAAAAAATGAATTAAAGGAAAAAGTGAACCAGACTAACAAATATTTCCGTTAGTTGATTTGATATTGATGAAGTTGTCTTTACCTGATGCAGGGGAGGAAATGGGGAGGAAGGGCTTCTTGAATATAGAAGGGGAAGTACTGTAAGATGAATAAATATAACTTTAGTTTAAATAAATACACTCAAGAATGTAACAGACAGCATCTGCAGCAAAGGAGCTTAGAAAGGCTGTGTACCTGCTACCACTTGGTGTCACTGGTGCGGATCCGTCTTTAGGAGGAGAAAACCAACATTAGGACCCTGACATACATTAAATGTCATCTCAAAGGAAATCTTGCACACCGTTTACAAGGAACCACAATGCAGGGACTCTTACCCAGAGGTGGAAAGTAATGAATTACATGTAATTGAATTACTGTAATTGAGTAGTTTTTTTGTGTATTTTGTACTTTTTAAGTAGTTTTTAAAATCTGTAATTTTACTTTTACTTAAGTACTTTTTTTTGTAAGTATTGTAATTTGCTACAATTTTATTCTTATGTGTTACTGAGTAAAAAAAAAAAAAAACAACATTCAGAAATGCTGTGTCGGCTGTCTGACTGCTCCATGGTCAGCACTGGATGAGTGACACAGAGAAGAAAAAGTTAAAGTTAAAGTCATCATCACACACTGGTGAAATTACATCTCCGCATTTGACCCATCCCCGTGGTGGGGAGCGGTGAGCTGCAGCTGTGGCCGCGCTCGGGAACTATTTGGTGGTTTAACCCATAGATATCATATAAACACTAGATGCCTTACCCGCGCTGTTCGTTGATTGGACGAACGTCCCTAGGCAGCGGCCATCTTACCTCGGACAGCTGCCCCCTTTCGTAATATTGGTGTCAATGGTGAATGTACTATTTAAATAACCCTAACTTGCTCAATTTTCAACCAAATTTCAAACGGTTTGATTTGTTATAAACGCCAGAGATGTGGCTGTAAAATATGATGGATTTGGCCCGTTAATTTAAAAATGTTAAAGTATGTCCTATCAAGCCTATGTGTTATAAGGTTTGTAATAATGCAACCCGCTTGTAAATCCGTTAATATTTAATCGAGTTAAGAGTGTTTTTGTTTAAGTTGTTCACTCACCTTCCATCTGCTACCATTGAGACCGGAACGTAAGCTGTCCGAGGTAAGATGGCCGCCGCGTAGGGACACTGTCGACTCCCAGTTAAGGCATCTAGTGTTTATATGATATCTATGGTTTAACCCCCCAATCCAACCCCTTAGTGCTGAGTGTCAAGCGAGGAAGCATTGGGTCCCATTTTTTAAAGTCTTTGGTATGACCCGACCGGGACTCGAACCCTGATCTCCCAGTCCCGGGGAGGACACTCTACCACTAGGCCACCGGAGCTGCCGAGACTGCCGGAGACAGCCGAGACAAGAGCATAGACATATATAAATGTAGAAGCCTCATTATGCACTTTGATAGTGATCCAGAACTTAATGGGTCTAATGCTGCGTTCACACCGGCCATAAAGTATGCGTCGCCAGCGTCAAGTTTCAATGTTAAGTCTATGGTAAGGCGCGTCAGAGCTGCGTCAAAGTCCTTGCGTCGCTTTGTGAGCGTTGGGCGCGTCAAAGCTTGATACTTTTCACGCTTTTCAAGCTTTGACGCAAGCGTCAAAGCTTGCAACGCTTGCAACGCAAACGTCAAGCAAGTTCAGCTAGCTGAACTTTCTGCGTCGCTTTACAAGCGTCAACCAATCAGAGCGCCAGTTGATACGTCACAGCAGAGCGAGGGAAGCCATTTGCAACTATCGGGAACTGTATGACCCGTCTTGCTATGCTTACCGAGATCGGAATAGAAAGGACCTTGCTTGGAGGAAGATTGCTAGAGAACGCAGCGTGTCGGGTGAGTGTTTTTTCAACGTTTATGCCGCCATTGTCTCGATAGGATCCGCCATTGTTGCAAACATCTGACAACAGAGAGCCGCGCATGCGCTCTTTCCTCCCTTCCCCTCCCCGAACGCAAGCTGCGTCAACGCAAGCTGCGTCAATGTCAAAAATATATAGGCGTCAAAAACGGCATGAAGTATGCGTTGTTTGACGCATACGTCAAGGCCGGTGTGAACGCACCATAATGGTGTCTATGTGTTTATGTCTATACTGGATTAAACCNCGGAAGAGCTGCAGACGCTAAAGGTGAGTCATGCAGTGCATCGCATTTACGGGAGAATTTGTGTTATGAGGGATGAAGGAAAGAATAAGAAACACTGACGGACTCCACTTGGATGACTGGATGGATCATCTAAGAAGATCAGAGCTCGTGAAAGGGAATGAAGTGATGTCTGTCAGGACTTATGACTGTGACCATAACTTAATTTGATTTGCTGGTTTGCAGTTTAACTGCCTTTGTACTTTAATGTGCATATTTGTTCTTTTCATTAAAAACAGCTTCGAGATTTATATACCCTATTGTCTTTTTTTAATTATTCAGAAGAGGCTGTCCTCATACAGTCAATAAAGTAACTAAGTAATTTTTACTCGGAGTACATTTGAAATGAGCTACTTTTTACTTTTACTTGAGTAGATTTTGAGACAGGTAATTTTACCTGTACTTGAGTACAAATTCATTAAAGTAATTATAGTTTTACTTGAGTAGAATATTTTAGTACTCTTTCCACCTCTGCTCTTACCTAAAGTGTCTTTTGGCTGAACAAATTCTGGTCTTTGAACTTCAAACCACCAAAGCAGCTCTGACAGGAAGCTCAGCAAATTCCGCTAAAGGGTCGACACACAATAAATCAGACACTGGTAGTATTTTTTGAAATAATGCACCATTCAGCCTGGTGTTGAGGAAGTACCTGAAGCTCCGGAGGTGTGTATAACATGTCCTCAAGTGTTAAGTTGCAGCAGCCCTTCAGACAGCTGTCACAGAATTCATGGATGACTTGCAGGTTGTGGAGGCTGTCTGCTGCAGACATGGAGTCCTTCATGTGAATGTCTTAAAGAGAGAGGTTAAAAAGTGTTAGATGTCCACTTCTAAGAAACAATTTTATAGTGCATGCTGGAATTCTTTTCTACCTTCAAGCCTTAGTAGCCCAGGGCAATAATAATGTATGACTGCAGCAACAGCACAACCGCTGGACAGATCCTGGACGTCTTTCACTGATGGAAAGATGGGCTTCACTTTGGATTGAAGCTTATCCTTCCTGTAGCGGAGCTTTGAGATAAAACAGGAAAATCACACCAATGTGTCTAAATACATGCAATCTATTCAAAGATAATGTCAAGCTTTTGAAAAGCATGTGAGTTTTCTAAACACAGATGCATATTATTAGATATTAATGTCAATATGAATGTGACAAACAGGAAATATGTTAAAGTCAAGCAAAGGGGGTGAGTATGAAGGAGAGAATGGCAGAAACAAGAGAATTGGAGCAAAAGCATCAATGGAAAGTAGGTCAACTAAGAGTGTCAGGAGGACAGGAGGGGGAAAAAAAGAGAAAATGTTCAGGTCAAATTTTAACATACAAGCAAACAGCCCATTTCCAGCAGGATTCGTTCACTAAAAGCCTCCCCGTTAATCCCTAAAGGACACAGCTTTACCCCACAGCAGAGAAACCAGTTGTACATGGCAAGTTTCTGTAACTGTGAGTCATGCACCACTCATGTTTCCACAACAATGCCTGCAACACTCCCTTACTTTAATACTGTTAGCTCAAGTGTCATTCAACGCAAAGATTCAATATACAAAGCAGTCCGACACCAGGACAGGGGGAAACCAAACGTAAAGAAATAAACAGACCTGATTCTATTTTGGCTGAGATATTTGATGAAGACATTGGAGGGATGGAGGGATAGGGAGAGGAGGCAGAGGAAAGGAGGGAACTTACAGGAACAAGTTTCCAATACCAGCGAGTAGGACACTGAGAGCAGAGGAGGAAATAATAAGCAGAAAGGAGAGAGGAATGGAGAACAGGAGCACAAGGACAGGAATTAGGCCAACAGTAGAAGAACAGGACAAACCGGAGAGGGTTGTGATGACAATACTCTCTTCAAACTGAAAGAAAAGTGTTGATTCAGCTGCCTTGTATCTTAAAAGTGAGCACTTCAACTTGCTAGCCTGTAGAGTAAGAGGCCTACGCACGCAGAAACAAAAATAATAAATAAAAAACAAACAACAAAGCAACTGACTAGATATGATGTACTTCATAATAAGAATACTTCAGCCATATTTCCCCCGATATAACAACAGAGATCTGCGGGTATGGAGCCATTCCATACCAAATTAGCAAGATAGAGAAAGGCATCGTGGCTTTTTAATTATTGATTCTTATTCTATCGTCCTTCCTTAATGCTGATACTCATCACAAACACTTCCTTTGATGAGTCTGTATTCCTGTTTGTTACTCCCCATCTGACCTAGAATAATATTAGCTGTACCTGAAGCCACTGGTTTTGAAATAACTGCTGCCACCAAAACTGCAAGAATTGTCTGGTCACACCCTTTACCATTTGTGTCTGTGGATTTGGCTTGTTTTTGCACCATAACCTCGTTTCATTAGAATAACAAAGGTTTTAAATGTATGCAGTCCTCACCGAGGGCTCAACAGGTTGGGGTTCTGAGACTTCCTGCGATGCGTCATTGTGCACACCTTCAGTACGATCCCTCAGCTTCTGGTTTAACTGAGGAAATGGTAGGAAGACGAGTCAGAGGGTGTTGGGTTGTGTTCATATTTAGAACTTGTGAAACAGTGTCTGAGTTTGTGAAGCTAAACAGATGCTAGCTGCGTGTGCAGCAGGAGGCTGATGACATGCCTAAACAATGAGTCATTATTGACAAATTACAACAACAGTGAGAACATTAAACAGGTTTTATTTTGCTGAACTGTTCCTTACCACATCAACCCAGTGAAGTAGAGCATCCTCCCACCTGGAGGCTTCACCCAGTAGCTCAACAGAACCACGTGTCCTGACTGCAGTCACCGTCTCCATGACGCCGATGGTCATCAGGGCATCTATCAGCGCCAGATGAGCACTCTGGACCAATCACAAAGGGAGAAAGAAGAGGAACTGAAGACAAGAGCTCAGGGTACAACTAATCAGTTTGCATTTACATAATGCTGTCTGACACTTATTATAGTCTGAGCAGTCTGTTGCAGCTGTGCCATTGTTAACCAGCTGTATCCTGTAGAGGTCACTAGAAGCCAGCTGTGAGTCAGCCCAAGCTCTGATAAGAGTCTCCAACCAGCAAACCGACACCAGTAGATGTGGGTGAACTTTGGACCCACGTTTGTACACTCATTAAATCATTAAATAGGCAGCAGGTCTGTAATATGATAACAAACCTATCTTAGGACCGTCATTCCTCAGCTACTTTCCCTTTAATTAACATCTGCAAAGCCACGTCCTTTTCATTTTGCACAGTAATGTATTCTAAATGACTCATATGTAAAACACACACACACAGGATAAAACGAGAGGATGTAACCAAGTCATCAGAACTCAACAAAAAGAACCTTTACTAAGCAGCGTCTGTGACTGAATGTGATATTTTCAGTTTGATATGAATCCCTCTCTGGTTGTAGATTTTACAAGTTAAATAAAAAATAGAATATGAATTTTTTTTCAACATCAGATCAAACTATTTCATCAAGTCTAGGAGAGACTATTGCAAAGCTTGTGCAATTAAACAGGACATGTTGACATGTACCATTATTATCAGCAGCTCAGTTAAAAGACAATTATTCTTTAAACCTGTTTGAGCACAACTTTAGACTTTGCTATGATTTTAAAACTTTCAGATGAAGGTCGTTAAAGCAATGATAAATTATACACCGAGTTTTTGCCTTGCCTTTTTTAAGAAAGAAAAAGAACCCTCTTCAAAGTTTTAATAATCTCTCCGATTAAAACTTAAGTTCTTTTTTAACAGAGATGAAAAGGTAATAAAATACAAACAGTGGGAATGAAAATGATTTGCCTGCAAACTTTTTCTTTAAAAGAGTGGTTGAATGGGGTATAATTACAATTGGAAACTGCTCTTTGAGCCTCTAAAAAGCATATCAAATTTAGTTGGAGCTTAAAATGTCCCAGGACCCTGATAAATGGCCAAATAAAACACAAGGCTCATTATAAAAAGACCTGTTTTCTCTGCCCACTCCACCTGTGAGTGTGTGTGTGTAGGGGTGGTGGTGGTGTGTTTGAGTGTTGGGGGGGATTGAGTGTCGATTCCATACACATGAATACGTAGATGCGCCATTGGGCGCTGGAGAGCATTGCCACCATATTGGATAGGTCCCTCACTAGCTAAACACTACTGGAATCCAAGTAGAGTGAGTAACTATGCCTGTTTTTTGTGCAGCCTACAGTTGTAAAATCGGTGCACTATTGAAAACAGATCACGTGAGATTACTATTGACTTTTCTAGCCTACCTTTTGGGATTATATAATTTTATTAATTTTATTTTATTACATTATGTTTATATTTTAACTATTATGCCATACCATATGTCTGATTTTGTGAAAAAGCATAATAAAATGTGTTTTTTAGTTGAGTAAACACCTTCCTCAGTAGAAATAAATGCACTGGGGTTGAATGGAGACCCATCCAAGATGGCGGCCCGCCACTATGCCACTTCAAATAGACAGCGCCAGTCCACGTCCACGCATCTACGTATATGATGTCTGTGATAGATTTAGCCAACTGGGAAAGGGTTTGATGAGACAAGTGAAAACAGAAACTGAAACTACAGTCAGGGTTTCTCAGTAAGTCCCCACTCAAGCAATGAGTCAAGAATGAGTGTGCAGCAAAGAGCAGCTGCTTGCAGAAGGGTTGCAGAAAAACAAGGAAGAAAAATAACGCACCGCAAGCTGTGGCTCTATCTGGCATTCATTTCTGGATTTTACCAGTATTTCCTGGAACCTGAGTGGTGAGTGCTTGTTTTCTCTCTTTCAACAAGGCTGTTGCTAGCTGAAGCTATCAGCTCAGAGTGGTGCTAACAGAGGCTCAGCTTACCGTGGCTCCGTGGTGGCGTTGCTGTGACCAGCGTGTAAATACTGCTGACGCTGAAGTGGGTTGGAACATGTAGATGTAGCAGGAGTGGCTACCTTGTGACGTGTTATCACAGCTTTGCTCAGAACAAAAGTTCTTCTCTCACCTTTTTTACATTTCTAATTTACATAAAACATGGCTTTGACTTTTTGGTATGCTACCAAACAACAACAACAACAACAAGGATGATGCTGGTTTACATTCTACTGCCTCTTTAAGCAACATCAATTCCTTTTTGAAGGCAGTTTTTGTTGTTGGTATATGATGCTGTAATTTATCCTCTTTATTCAAGAACATTTGCAAGATCTTAATAATAATAATTAGTCAAAGACTTAAGTTCCCAAATAACATAAAACACAATGTCTGGCTCCTAACAAACAACACACATTTTCTTTCCAAACTCTTTATAGTACCAGACAGCAGCTGGTGGTTGTTGAGCTGTGTGCACGAGTTCTGCATGTGTGACTGCCTACTGAACCCTGCTGTAAAGTGCTGACTAGGACAGCCCCTGGACTGGGACGGACAGGACAGGACAGGCTATGCCAGCTTGTCAAATACTGTTGGGGCAAGCTCTGTGGATGTGCCACAGTCATCCACTGCAAACAGAGTGGCCCTAACTGTTCTGGCCTCCAAACACTGTTGACAAAATAAAGGTAGTTGCTTGTGAAACATGGTTTGACATATAGCCTATACATGGAAAACACATTAATGATCTTTACAATTATATACCATTAATAGTAAATACAAGCTACAAACTGATTGGGAGTGTTATGTTTGCAGTATAAATTGGGGAATGATAGCTTAATATTGTGATAAAGAAAATAGTAATTTACTGGTTTAAAATATATTGTCTAAACTCATAAATTGTACATTAAGCATATAGTTTATGTGAAATTCTTTTACAGATATGTTTACAGTTACATTCTTACATGACTCGACATTAGAATTGTTACTTTGAGTCATGTTGTATGCTTCATAAATAGAAAACATACCATTTGAATCAGTTTGCTTTTATCAGTCATTAAAATCTCCTAAATATTGCGTTTTAACAGTACATAATAGCAATTATTCAAGGCTGCAACACATTTTTCCATTTGTTTAGGGTTGGAGATTCAGCAACTAGAAATATGACAGTGAACATGTATGTCTCTCCTAATGAAAGTGAGAATTATTACTCTGTTTGTAGAATTATTAATCAGAAGAAAGACTGTGGGATAATTCAAGATCTAAAAATGCATAATGAAAGAGGAGGAGTCACCACAAGTAGATTTCCCACTGCAGGCCCAGGGGAGCTCGCTAAGCTAAATCACAAGGCTCCCTAATGAGAGTACAGAGAGGAGCCACTCGAATACACAGCTTCGAGCCTGCCAGATCACCATAACAACCAACCAGCTGACCCACAATGCACCTCAGTACAAGCCCGACTGCAGAACTGATCTGTGCTCCTGGTTTAGTCCTGGTTCTCAGCTCAGAAACATCCAAATACCTCTCAAATACATCAAAGAGGTTAAAAAAAAAACCAATAACACTCAAACGATAAAACCTTTACAACCTTTTGGCGAAAGCCGGTTGCATTCATCAGCATATTTAACAAAATAAAGGCATCGTGTTGATCATCGCACAAGATTATGAGGGTAAAATCTGATTATGGCTGAGATATGACTTAACCCCATCCCCCTACCAAGCCTTGTGCCTGTTGATGGGGACACAAACAGGGGATCAAGCAGGCCTGGGGCCCAGCAAGGGATTTTGAAAAGGAGGTTAATACTCATTCCTACATGAACTGGATGTTTAGACAAGGAAAATCACACAGACTAGATTTACACTAAATGTGTTCAACATGCACTCGATAAGTTATCATGATAATGGTTAGTGTTTCCGGTGGCCTTCCACTTCCATTTGATTTAGGCTCTTGACCAGGAACCCACTAACAAAACACTAATGACAAAACCGGAAGGATAGTTACATTACATCGTCACAGTGGAAAACAACATTTAATCCAATCTCTAGTGCAATCAATACCCCCTACCCAGCCTGTTCAAGGTACGACTGTTACACTTTTGTTGTACCCACCCACCTTTGGCAGACCTGAACAGGAGAGCTGGCGTGGCAAAGCCAGACGACTAGACGGCAAAGCTGTTAAGTAATAAGTCATTCTGGCGATTTCAAAACAGCATCGAAGGATTGCATTTTAACAGTTCTCTTTGTCTGGATAAAACACAACTGTACACAATTCAATGTAACCCTTCTGAGTAGAAAAGTGTGTTAATCGTGCATTTCATATGATGCATGTTGGGTACATGGTGAGTCACTGGCATGATGTCAACCAATCATGAATGATGACGTTCAGTCTGTATACTAGATTATGTCTAATCTTAAAAGATCTTTATCCTCAATCTGAGGAGTGATGGGGGTTGGGACACTGCAAGAAAGCCAGATATCAGTAGGGCACAGACTCGACAACCTCCTGAAAACTAATAAAACTAGGATTACGACTAAACTAAGAAAAACATCTTTCTCTCTTTAACAAGGAAAAGGATTCCAAAATATAAAAAGAAAAATCTTCAGCTACATATGTGGGGTTCATGCAATCTGTCTGAAATTACGAGACCACTAGCTGAGGAACTTTTACAAGCAGTGGCTAAAAACATCAACATGATTTAATGTACAATAAAAGTAATGTTTCTCCTTTTGTTCCAATGTGATCATAACAAAACATTTAGGACTCTGGAAGGCACTATATCAAATACAGGCCATTTACCATTTAAAGTGACGGTGTGTATTTTCTCTGGCGATAGGGGGCAGTACACACCTAAATCAATGCAAGTAAGTGGTATTTTTGTGTTCGGGTAAGACCTTACCAACGGATGGCCATTAGGGTCAAAAATCCCTGGGAGTGCAATTTTTGATTGAGTACTTCGTCAGATCGTTCAACCTCCAGCAAAATGACATCAGACTCCCTTTCATCACTGGCAACGAGCAAAGAGATAAATGTTTAAAACAACAACGTTTATGAATAGCGAAAGTTTTGTAACCGCTTGTTACAAATCTGTAAATGCTTTTTGTCCTCACAGGCTCCAGTAGAAGGAAACATCATATATGTAATGTGGCGTTACCCAGAGACTTATACCCACCCCGATGTATTTTAGACCCGATTTTTATGGTTATATGTTACAAAGCCGCCAATATTATTCAACAACTGGGCATCATTTAATTCATTTTCAACAACAAGTCGATGGATATTTCCAGAGATTAATGGTAAAAACTACACATCGACACTTTAGACATCAAACAAAAACGGCATTGAACAACAATAATCACACACTATCTGAGATACACAAATAAAGCATCAGAGATCACTTTTTACCTGTCAGTAAAAAGCATAACCTTAATATTCATGCGTGATAACTGTATCCTCTAATCTTCACAAAATGTGACGCTTTAGTAAACAGCAGCCCTGTAGCAGATTGCTGCTGCAAAGCTGTTTTACTGGCCAGGACCCACATTGATGCTCCATCCTTGTAATACTGCAGCATGACCCACTTTCTTTGCTTGCCACATGAGCTGCAACACCAGTCACTGGCAGGCAAACTCCAAAAGCTGCCAATGGAAGGATCAAACACCCAAAACAGCAACCACTAACTGTTAACACTGAGTTTAAATATCAAGACTTAAAAATGAGAAGTGGCATGGTCAGAACTGGAAACAACTAAGACAACTATATTAGAAAAATATTAACTTACAAAAGAATTGGCCATCATACATGACAAATACCCATGTAATTCTGCTTTTATTCTCATTTTCTTGATTCCTTTAGTTCAAAATATTTGATGTTATGAATATTTTTGAAGTGAAACAGAAGAAGAACCAACAAAACATCCGAGTACCTGGCAAGTTTCAGAACATTTGTTAAATACCTGTAGGCAGAATAATGCACTACGCAATATCCCTAGTGTATAGACGTGCTAGTATGATGGAGAAAAGGTGTATAAAATAAGAAGTGCTGTGTGTGTGTAAATAAATCAGTAGGAAACAGATTTTAATCTCATTGTGGTTAAAACAGCTTTCCAGTTTTGTCAATAAAATAAAGCAAGTTTGTTATCTCACCCAGAGCAGACAGAAGGGGAATGTGACGTGCAGATTCTAGCAAAATATTAGAGTTAATCTTCATTATATTGATGTTAAAATGAACAAAGGCAAAAATCTAGAAGGATACTAAAAAGTATGAGGAAAGAAGATAATAAATAAAGGAAAATCCCGCTTTAGAAGAAGTGTTTTTATTACCTTTCTTCCTGAATGGTTTTAGCTAAGCAGAAGCCTTATCTGTCCACATTTCAAGCTTGTGATTTATCATCACAACACTGTTTCAGCAGGATGGTGCTGGCTGCAGAGCCAAGCAGACAACTGCAGTGGAGCGAAAAGTGTTCACCTGACAACATTCTCAACAAATCCCAGAGGAGGCCAGAGCTTTAAAGCAATCTATATGTGCATGAATCTAGATAGCCTGGGCACTGCTGTTTTTATTATTTGTGTAAAGAGAGTGTTTACAGAAATCATTTAAATTTTGGTTGGAATAATATGACATGAAAGGGGAAAAAAAGCACTACACATTCCATTAGAGATAAAGCAGCCCTTCCTAATCATACCAACATTATTCCACGTTTGAAGGCAAGATTAGTACTCTACATTCTCAAGGTGACTAAATTGAGTCTATATTATGTTGCAAGAAAAACAGACCTACAGAGTTCTTTTGTCACGAGCTAAGAGGACAAACCTGTTTCTCTAGCTTTAACTCACTGAGCCAGCTTGGTGTATTCACTCGACGCGGCGTCTAAAGTTTCACCAGAACTGTTTAGCTATTGTCTTGATCCAGACCATCTATTGTAAATAGACTCTGACTCCCTCTCACACCCCGAAAGTAAAGTAGTCATGCCCTTGTCCTCGCAGCTGGAACCACTCATCCTCTCAGATCAGATGAGGAAACGTTGGGGGTTGGGATGAGGGCTGAATGACTAGGGGTCTTTTTGATGTCCTTTAATCCCTTGAATCAAAGCATGAACAAGCCCTGCTGTTTATGCAGACTCTTGGATATCAGAATCTGGTTGCACTGGATAAACCTCAAGTAAAAACTGTTTTTGCTATGGTGGTAGGAACAAGCTACTTATTTTGTGCTAGTTTTTTAAATAAAAAGGTGACTCTTTATTAATCCTGACTTTACAATAAGCTGGAAAGCAGTTGGGTGTTGGATGAGATGTGGCTGTAAAGGGGAGTGGACACATATCTAGGCAAACATATGTTTAAATATGTACTTATGATGAGAGATGATGAGCTTTTATTGTTTGCATTGCTTTTATCTTGTAAAATATTACACAACCCTTGTAGAAAAATGCCAAACAATGTTGGAGAGAATGATTTCGGCTTGTTTCAGACATACCATTTTGATGGGTTTATGTCGAAGGTCTGCATCGGTCACTGTACCGTCCTGGTCTTTGGTGGCTACACCCCTCTGAGCAAGGAGCTGCAGCAAGGCGCCATTGTCTTTGGGCTGTGCCTCGGCTCCAGCACCTCCAAGTAAAATGCTGTAGGTGCGGCAGTATAGCTCTGAAGACTGAAGGAGACGCGTGACTGGAGGTTTAAGATGCTCCTGTTCATACTGGTCACAGTAGAAAGGGTCACGTAGCTCTGCAGGGACATTTTCTATTAAAATGAAAGAATAAAAAACAAACAGATGGACTAATTAGCTTTTTAAAACTATTAAAATAAATGTTAATGATTGAAAACCCCAATGAAAATGAAGAAAACATATACACAAACACAACAAAAAACTCTAAGAAGGTAAAAGTTTGTCAGACAACGGTTTTCCTCGGTGTATGGGTTGCAGGAACTCTAGAGGAAAAAAGTCTAAATTTAGGATCTGCAAAACACCTTCAGGTGTATTCAATAGACTCTGGAGAGTCTCAAGCTGATTTCATGAGGTCTTGATGAAATGTCTGTAACACATTTAAGCTAAAATACCACAGAAACACATTTTTATACTTGGAACCAAAAGGTGAATAATATTTGTGTTTATATGTTTTTGTTACTGAAACATCTCATGAACTATTGGATGGATTCTAATGAAACTCCCTGAAAGCAGTCACTACACAAACATCTACAACTGATAAACATTTGGATTTAACCCAATTCAGGATGTCTAACTGATCATTAAAATAAACAAAAATGAATATAACTGGATATAATCAGTCAACTTCACTAAAGGGGTTGCGGTACTTTCAAGTACAAACAGCAAAAACCTGTTTGAGTCGATCCTGTTGCTCTGTTGAGAAAACATCTCCTGGACTATTGGGAAAACTTAATCCCAGAAAATACTCTTCAGATATGCATCTACAACTGATTATTTTTATATCAGGCCAGTTCAAGGTAGCTATAACTCTGTTTTACAATCTAAAATGTGATGTAGTCACAACATATACTCTGATATACTCTTGCAATATTGAGTGAGATTGAGAATTTCATTTTCAACAGTTGCCCAAAATGCTTAAATCTCCATAATTTGTCAACATAAGGAGGTGCATCCATTCAAGAAGCACTAAGACTTTGATATTAACATAGATTTACTTATTTCAGTCAGTTAGTTTCATAAAATGTGTGTCTTGACTCCTCTTTTCATTTATCTTCCACAATATCTGCATCTCTTCACATTGTTAGAAGTCAACAACCCTTGAAGATCATTGTCTGAAAAAGCATTAACAGGTACCTTGACAGCCCAAATCAGCGGACATCAAACTGACTACTGAACAAAACATTTCACTTTCAAATACATTTATCTCACCTGCAGCTCAATCATAGACCACTTGTGTTGAACTTTGAGGGACAAAGTTATATAAAACTGAAAAAGGCTTTTAAACGGCACAAAAACACCATAGTAACAACATCAAGCCCAATGGTTAAACACCTGTCAGTCAGGTTTTATTACATCTGCTCTGTGTTGAATCTATTAAACCTAGAAGTTGTTATTAGATTATTTCTCAGCAATTTGCCAATCACATGGTGGCAACTCAATGCATTTAGGCATGTTGACATGGTCAGGACGATCCGCTGCAGTTCAAACCGAGCTTCAGAATGGAGAAGAAAGGTGATTTAAGTGACTTTGAACGTGGCATGGTTGTTGGTGCCAGACGGGCTGGTCTGAGTATTTCAGAAACTGCTGATCTTCTGGGATTGTCCCGCACAACCATCTCTAGGGTTTACAGAGAATGGTCAGAAAAAGGGAAAACATCCAGTGAGTGGCAGTTCTGTGGGCGACAATGCCTCGTTGATGCCAGAGGTCAGAGGAGAATGGCCAGACTGGTTGGAGCTGATAGAAAGGCAACAGTAAGTCAAATAACCACTCATTACAACCAAGGTATGCAGAAGAGCATCTCTGAACGCACCACACGTGGAACCTTGAGGCAGATGGGCTACAGCAGCAGAAGACCACACCGGGTGCCACTCCTGTCAGCTAAGAACAGGAAACTGAGGCTACAATTCACACAGGCTCACCTAAATTGGACAATAGAAGATTGGAAAAATGTTGCCTGGTCTGATGAGTCTTGATTTCTGCTGCGACATTCAGATGGTAGGGTCAGAATTTGGCATCAACAACATGAAAGCATGGATCCATCCTGCCTTGTATCAACGGTTCAGGCTGGTGGTGGTGGTGTAATGGTGTGGGGGACATTTTCTTGGCACACTTTGGGCCCCTTAGTACTAATTGATCATCGTTGCAACGCCACAGCCTACCTGAGTATTGTTGCTGACCATGTCCATCCCTTTATGACCACTGTGGACCCATCTTCTGATGGCTACTTCCAGCAGGATAATGCACCATGTCATAAAGCTGGAATCATCTGACTGGTTTCTTGAACATGACAATGACTCAAATGTCCTCCACAGTCACCAGACCTCAATCCAATAGAGCACCTTTGGGATGTGGTGGAACGGGAGATTCTCATCACGGAGTGCTGCATATTTTGAAGAAGCTAATATTAAGAAATTTAGATGATTTTTGCAACGCTTTTTGCTCCTTTCATGACAAATGTGTGTATATTTTACACATACATATATAATAGAAGTGGACACACGCTTGACACACCCACTCTGAAACTGGTTTTTCAGTATTCAGACAAAACCATTGAGTTTGTCTCTGAGCTAACCTTCTCAAATTTAGTATCTCATTATTTAAAGTGCCTTCAAGAACTTTGAAACTAAAATACTGACATGCCTTAAACTATATACCATTTAAGTCTAAAACTGCACAACCAAACAAAGTGATTACCACAAGGGTGTGTCATTAAACTGTTTTTTTATAGTTATGCAGTGACTCCAATGACATCAGCCACTAAAACAGCTTGTGGTGGACAATCCCCCATTCTTTGTCCATCTCTCTATTAACTATAGTTGACAAGTAAATCACGTTTGATTTTACTTTTAAACTTATTATTAGGTTGCTTTTATCTATATTTATTGATTGTTTTTAACTGTACCTGTTTTAATATCATTATTTTGTGATTGTTGCCTGTGCAGCGCTTTGGTCAGCTCACATGCTGTGTTTAAATTGCGCTATATAAATAAAACGGTATGGTATGGTATGGTATTATTGTGTCAAAACTATCACAGGTAGATAATCATAGGCTTGTGTAGGTATAAGTAAAAAAGAAATAACTCCCAGAGCGATGTCCTGAAGTGGAGGAAAAATCTCCCCAAGAAGGCAAAATAGGATGCAAATTCCGCAACTCAGAAAGATGAGAGATCAATATGAGCATGATTTCCCTATGAAACAGCCTTGCTGTGAATTATGACTTTCTCTATGACATTAAACCAACGTTGGGTAAAATTTAATCCATACACAACAGTTCAAAACTTGTTTTGTTTTCTTAAACCACATAAAATTCCACGAATAATCACTACAAAAATAACACATGGTCATGTAAAGAGAGCTAAACTGAAAGTGGAGCTTCAGGAAGGAAGAACTGCTGTTTCAATAAATAAACTACTAACAAACATTTAAAACACATTCTTGTGTGTTTGCTTGAAGTGGTTCAAGCTCTCTGTGACTTTCTCAGCTCATGAAGCCAGTCCTTATCTGCTGCTTTGAGTGAGAAGGCAAAAGTCAAACGTGTGCAAAGTTTATTGACCAAGTATAATCATGGTGGGTGAGCTGTTTAAGTAGACACAACTTGCCATCTAATACATTTTTAACTCAAAAGTGTAAAGCTTCACACCAGCTCAAAGTCCGTGTTCCAGCTGACTACCCTCTTCCAAATTAGATAGACGGAAAACCAACTGAGGTGATATGCAAAATATAAAAAACTTTCTAAAAAAAACTCTAGTGGAAATGATCCTGCTTACCGCCACAGCTGTAGTCACCTATCTAAACCGACGTGCACGGTTAGATAACAGGAGCCGTGCTCTTTTTCATTGACTGATTGAGTTAGTATACTGGTCATGTCACAATCATCATCCTGCAGGAATCATGAAACAGAAGAAAGTTTGCTGGAACTGAGCATTTTTAACAAGCCAAGTACTTGTGTAGTACAAAGTCTGAGAAATATATCCAAAAGCCACTCACTCACCCTTTTAAGCAGAAAAAGAAACTCTGGCTAGTCTGATTAACAGTTTACACTGAACGGCTTCCTCGTTAGTCAAGCTGCTGACTGTAAATGTTATAAAATGAAATAATTTATAAAAGAACAGATTACCATAAATGAGTAAGATAAGCATCTAAGCAGAACTCTCAGATGAAGGTTCTCTTCTATGTGTAGTGCTAGGCAACATAATCAAAATGCTGATATGCCACTTTAGGAAAATACTGATAAAAATAAATGACTCTGCATTCTAGACAAAGGAATTTCCTCTCTAAAAGTACTTGGAAAATGAAATTTGAAATAACCTCATCATGTGTTTGAAAAGCTCAAAAACGTGTGATTATTGCTCTTATTTTTAGAACAAAGCAGGTACTGTTTTGTTGCCCCAAAACAGAGCTGTTATGAGAATATTAACGTCTCATTTTCTGTAGAACCGCTAGAACCAAGTGAAATGCTAACAAAACTAATACATCTCTTACATTTTGAAAGAGACGGTCTTGGTTTAATTAGATCAACTTAAACTTCAAGGATTTTGGTTAATTTGTTGCACTGAGTGGCCAACATTAATGTCTACATGTTGATATTTAAATATTCAGTGTATTATAATTTAAAAAACAGCATTTAGTGCATTAATATATTTTCATTATGAGCTCAGTAGGTGAAATGGCATCAACAATCCTTTTATTGATCACTGAACCAGCACTAAAGAAAAAGCAAAAGGACACTTAGCACATAGTTTCATTTTCACATGCATTTACGGGTCCACTTATCATAAACATGCCAATCCCAACAGCCCAGTGTATCCTGTAACATTAACACAGAATTGCAACACACTAGCTTTGATTGCATTAAAGACACATTCTGCAACTTTTACACCTTAAAATAATGTTTTTTGTAAAGTTTTGGTGGCATACCATCATCTATTATGTTCATTTTTGGAGCCGATAGTGTTATGAGGTCCCACGTCTGTTTACCGCACTATACAGTTTATGACCCGCGGTCTGCTGCCGGAAGTACTGACTGCGTGTTGCTTTACGGCACTATATGGCAAGCCAAAGGGGTTAAAAAAAAAAGCACGCATTCTAAACGCGCATTATGTCCGCCAAAACGCGTGTCTTGAACGCGCGTTTTGACGCCAAAGGGGGCAAAAAATCTCGCATTCTAAACGCTCACATAACGCGAGTTTAGAATGCACGCTTTTTTTCAGGGTTCCTACAAGTTTCTTCAAGTTAAATTTAAGTCTTTTTAAGATCTTTTTAAGACCATTTATTTAAAAATGTAATACCTATTTCACGGCCTTACCGTGTGTTTTGGTGTGTTGTCTAGTTCTGTTTCCCATCTGATATGTATAGTTAATTCATATTTCATTGTACAAATTTCACATTTATTTTAGTAACAATTTAGGTTGTATTTATATCACTCACTCATCTCAAAATATATCTACATATATCCACATATGATCTGTAGAAATTAATGTACTTCATTAACATGTTCAGTAGTAAGCTACTGGAAATGCTAATAACATTTGGGGATTTCTCTTTCTCTTGAAGAGTTCAAATTTCACAATAAACCTGATTGTGAACGTGCTAACTGCCAGCATTAGCGTTAGCAAACCTGCTCGTGGATTGATGGTTGATCCCAAACTTTAGAACGTGTTTGCCTTTTACAGCATTTTTTGTCTTTGCTGTTTTCTTTATTTTCCTCCATAACACCTAGATGACCATGTTGTTCACCAGTAGAATGTGTTCAGGTTGTGGTGCGTGAAATGAATGAAGCCTGGTAAAATGATTTGAGGCATTTATTCAAACCATTCCAGTATTTGTTTTAGCTCTAAAGTACAGCACAATTTTTAAGACCCAGATATCAAAATTCAAGACTTTTTCAAGGCTTTTCAAGGTCTTATTTTCAAATTCATAAATTTAATACTTTTAAGCCTTTTTATGACCTTGTAGGAACCCTGTTTTTATCCTTTTGGCTTGCCATGGTAGTATAACATAGACTCACGGTTTAGCAGTGGCAGATCCACCAAAGAAAGCTAGAAATCCCTTATCAGAAGAATATAGGAAAAGAAAGAGAGAACACGATAGAGCAAGAGCAAAGACCAGAGTTAATATTGGGCCGTCTTTTCCTCACTGGAGAGCTTTTTTAGAAAGAACGGCATGAACTACGGACTCTGACCTAGCTGTACTGCTAATGAATAGGTAAGTAATAAATTATTTCACTGGGGTCATTGTGTTTGGTCGGGAATAAAATTGTTATACAGTCCTGATAAAACTATTTATTCAATGTGCGCAAAATGAAAAAAATTTGTTTTCATTGTTTTGCCTGACATTAGTAATGTAAACATGCCTCTTATGCGCGCGAGAGAGATTTGATTTTACGACAGTGACGTTACGCAGCAAGCCTTTAGAGGGCAACAGAGACCATATATCCGCAAAGTTCAGGAGTGTGCCTTGAAATGGCCAATGCAGACAGACGACATCCTAAGACTGAAAGTGATACATTATGTGTGAATTTAGAGAAAACAAGGTAGCACTGGAGAAGATGGAGAGATTATAGATATTCTCAGATAAATAAATGGAAAACAAGGCCGGATCTCCATCTCCATGTAAAAATATGTAATACTTGATGAGCTGATAAGTAGTAAGATTTGGAAACTGATATTTCGTATAATAAAAATATCAAACCATTCAACTCAGTAACTGTGTCCTGGGGGTTTGTCTTGGAGAGTTTCATAGATTTTTCAGCAAACACTAACGTACGCAAATGTGTTCCTCCGGTCCTTGTCTCCTGATGACCTACCATAGCTACACCGACTTGAAAGGGGTAGATTAACTACACTAGCAGGACTTCGGCATGATCCCACAACAATTTTGTTGCCAAATGTAACTATAAATGTAGTGAATCAGTAGGAAAAGTACAAGTTGTTTTATTTCAGAGAAGTTAAATAATACAGGGAGTGTAACACAAACACAGCTGACAAAAATAGTGTGAACTTAGAAGTGTTGAACATGTGATTGTTGGCCTCTCCCGTCCTAAACAGGTAATTCTTGAGTTTCATTCCAACATAATGGCCCACACTAGCTTGAGTCATCCTCAGCCGATCAGTTAAGTCATGACACAGCTACTTTCAAAGGTTGATTATGGTTTAACCACTACCCATTTGCATTGTATTAAAAGTATATGAATGTTCATGACATTACTCTAGATAAGAGGTGGTCAACATGACTGTGAAGGATTAGAACATGTTGCTGATCTGCCAGAGAAATAATAAACTTAAGGGCACATTCATCCATTGCTCTACTGTAAAATTATGCAAACTGATTGAAATCTAGGCTAAACCGTGGTGCAGTTGGTTAGTACAGTTGCCTTGCAGTAAGAAGATCCTGGGTTTGATTCCCTGCCGGTGCCTTCCTGAACGTGAGATTGCATGTTCTCATGTATGAATGGATTTTCTCTGGATGATCTGGTTTCTTCTCATAGACTAAAAGCATGCATTTTAGGTTAACTGGAAACCTTGAGTTTGCCCTGAGTGAATGTGTGTGTGTAAATTAATGGTTGTTTATTTTTAAATGACCATATAATAGAATGGCAACCTGTCCAATGTGTATTTTGCCTCTCACCCAATAAACACTGAAGATGGGAACCAATGAACCTCGACTCTACCCCTAAATTAGGATCATAATATTACTGTGAAAAGTTCATGAAACAATTTTTTTTATGTTTTTCATTTTTCATGTGCCTACAGAAAATCCTTCCTTCCTTCATTGTCCTTCCCTGGAGAAACAGGAAAATGAGTGCAGCTCATTGGTTTGGCCTCTTCAGACACATTTAAGACTTCACATTAGATTAACTGATGATGGTGAAAATCTGAATAATTTCACACACAGGTTTTCTATCCTTTAGGATTTTAATGCAAACCTAAATATTTCAAATTTAAGCCTTTAAGCAGATTATCATCAATAAAACTGATTTATTTTAAAGAAGCTGATATTAGACAGCAGAGGTTTTCCTAAATGTCTGTTTTTGTCATCTAGCCTTTGATCGTTTTCTTTTTTAAAAGATCTTTAAGTCTATCACTCTATGAGCTGCAAACACGGTTTCATTCTGAATTCCAAAGGCAGTAAAAATGTCCTAATTTAGTTAATTGACCTTGAAAAGCTGAGATAACCTAGTCTGGCTCCTGCTGGGCTATCTGGCCTACAGAACTGAATTTCTGGGAAGGAACTTGGTGATGTCACCTTGAATTTGCATGGCAGTATCACCAAGGCCGCTGAGTCGATTAAGAAACAAACTAAACATTATCTCACTGTTTGTTGTCATATTCCAGTGCACTGGCACCAAATGACTTTGACCAATGGGTGTGGTTGAAGCTCTTAAATGCAGGTTGCCAAAGCCAGGACCTGCTTGGGGCTGTATAACAAAACTCAAAACGAGCCATATTTGTGTCCTTTTTTTAGTAGCCTGTGTATTCTCCAGGTAATAAAAGTTAATTGAATTGAACAGGGTTATGTTTTTAAGCCTGCCTCTGGGTCCATTAGCTCGTTCTCACAAATGCTTATTTGGGTGTCTCCTTGTGAAATCTAATATTTACATGTAGGCTTTCTAAAAAAGTAAACATGTTATCACATCTGGGACCAAAGCTGACAAAGTTCAACTAACCTAAGACTAAATAAAGTCCCATTAATCTCACTTTTGCTTTACCACTTTTACATTTGATGCATTTCACATCACAAAAAACTGATGGTTCATCATTCTGTCGACTAAAAGGTAGTGGACAATTTGAGATGATGTCGAATAATCTCCTATAGCTCATCCAAATTATATGCGATGGAAGAACATGAATTAGAAACCAGTGTTGGGAGCTGTTATTCACACAGAATAAGCCTGCTTAAGAATATAAACACCCTGCGCCATGTAGCCGGTTTAAAAACAGAAGCCTGTCATTTCAGACCTCGGTTAGCTTGATAAGGGAGGCCTACAGGAGGACAAGCAGAGTGAGAACAAATGACATGTGTCACAAACACCGAATACAGCGAGCGTCCTCTCTTCTCATGCGGCTCTTTGTGCTAAAAAATTGCTGAACTATCCAAACACACTGCAATTCCACACACGCATGTGCTTTCTGCTACCATATAAACACTTTGTTGGAAAACAAAAGAATGCATTTCTGTCTAACACAACTAACCTAAACTGCTTGAAGGCACCAGGCCGTGAACCAAAACCTACCTGAACTGCCGTAGGACCTCGCCAAAAGCCACCCGACACTTGCGCATATTTTTGATTTAGTGCAGTCATACAAATCCAATGGCTTTATGTCTGGGAGCACAAAAGTCTTCCTCACGGCAGGGGAGTCCACCATAGCGAATCTGGGAAATGTTGGAAAGCTATGCTGGCAAAAAAGGGATTCAAGACCGTATAAAGAAAAAGAATCAAGCAATCATTCTTCTTTTTTTAAGAGTATTCCATACGACCGCAGCAGCAGGGTTGGGAACACGGATGTGGTTTCAGGTTTTCCTCGGGAAAAAAAATATCCGGCCCGGTCTTTCTTGCGCTTAAGCCTGTTAATGTGTGTTTTTAAAGATGAAACGTCCACTCGGTTGTGTCATACAGTTAAATAAAGGTACGATCCGCAAGGTTGTTACAGAAAACCGGAGTATTCCCACTTGTTTTTCCCCCTATTCGCCCGCATTGCTGTGTTGTCACTTCTCTGTACACAGCTCCACTTTGGTCCGGTCTGTGAGTGACTGCCAGGTGCGCCACACTCGCCCCGCTCTGTCAACCCACCATCCAATCAGAATTGAGCCTGAGCAGAGAGGGCGGGACTTTCCTGTGGACGCAGACAGCAGGTACAGGTGTGGCGTGAACTACGCTACAGGTGCATCTCGTATATAGGTGATACCTTTTTTCTGGATATGTCTGGAAGTGAACAAATGACGTTTCACTAATTAAGGTAAACATAGCTTTACTTTTAATAGCTAAATAAATGCCAGTACCACGGTGAGTACATTTATCCAAACCATTCTGGTTATTAAAAACGCTTAACTACAGATTCACAAATAGAAATCAACGTGTTGTCTACAGTTTGTTGCAGAAGAGGGATTAAGAAGCTACAATAAATATAGCTATAATAATGTTGGCTGCCACTTTTAACCTGTGCTTTGTTTATTATTCAGTTGTACTCAAGTTGTCATCAACATTCAAAATAGCAAAAGGTGACAGTAGAGGGCCTTTTCCATGTAATGTTGCCTAAAACGTGCAAAAGTATACAAAATAAAAAATATCGTTTATACATGTTCTGTGTACATTTGTTGAGCAATCACTTATGTGTTTGCTTCTAATAAGCTGGTCTCAGAAGTGTTTCCAGATTGAAAAACCAGAGTGCCTCCTCACATGATCTTCAAAATTGCTAGAGCTCAGCAAGTGGTCCACTGCCATAACTTTGTAAGAGGATTACCTCTCAGCTATTTTAATCTAATTATGAAAGAAACAATTATTCCTCATTTGAACATTCAGGTTGAGTCATATGAGCTAGAAACTTAAACTACACACATTGGACACTTTAAATGTGAGGAATTTGTTGATGGAATATCAAAAAACTTTGGTCTCAGGGTTGAATTGCATACTTGGCCCAATTGCATTTTAAAAACACTACAGGCCACATATATAGAAATAAGAGAGCCAAGAAATCTTGCAATTTTCACAGGTTATGTTCAATATTAGCATTTTATGGTTTAAGATTATACATACCTCTCATTTGATATTATGAACTGATTAAACATAAACCTGTTACCTGAAAAGTGAAATTTATTCAACAGTTTGACTTTATTTGGAAAGAGTTCAGACAACTACCAGCTTTAGATACTAAACCCATGAAAGTCAGACATTGGATCTTCACTAGGACAGTTTTCCTTGTAAAAAACGTTTTCCCTTTTTTTTGAAAAAAAAAAAAAACTGAATATTTACCACATTTAATTTTTTAACAAAATGTTTAAAAATGTCAAACTACATTATAAGTAAGGTATAGTTAGCATGCAACTGTACATAACACATTCTAAGACTCATGCTTGAATTTCAGTGACACCATGTGGCCAAAACTTTTACTGAATGGAGTTCACTGTTCAAATGCTTTTTGCTGTTTGTATTTTTGTCAAAACAATAAAAATGAAAACATTCATTTTTCTTAACAAGCTACTGAAAGATCACTGGAGAAACAGCAGTCCTGATATTTGCAAAAATCAGTCATCCTTAAGTCCTCCAAAAACAGCTGTTGGGACACTCTTCTGCTCAAGCTGTACCTCTGTAAAGTTCAAAATCAAAAGACAGATGCATTTTAATGAGAAAACATGTCAACACAAATATTTAAACAAGCAATCTTTCCTCATTTTACTGTGCTGAACACACACCTTCTGGTCCTTGATCATCATCCTCGTCCTCATCATCCTCATCAATGTTTATCTCATCAGGATTGGCTTGTTTGGCGAGCTCGGCCAACTCACTGCGAGACGTGTCGCTTCTGTATTAGTGGATAAGAAATATAGGGTGTTGTTTCTTCAAGACAAGGTCTAGCATTCCTTGAGATATCCTGTGATCAATTAAAAAAACTTAATAAAAGAGTCACAAACCTGACAAATAGAATCTTCTCCTTGGGTTTTGGTTTGTCTTGCTCAGCCTCAGCAGCAAGTTGCTGTGCTTTCTGCTCCAACATTTTCATATCATCTATTCCCATCTGACCAGGTGCAAGATCGGAAACTGAAACAATAAAAAGAAGTGGACAAAACAGGAAAAATTGGTTTAAAAAATTTATTTTTTCTTATGTTGCACCAAGGTATATCATTAAGAGACTGGACAAATATGGTGCATGATAAATAACCTGCACTTGTCAGAGGACTCCAAAGTGCTTTACACTACAATGAATCACTATCCATTCACACACACATTCACACGCTGGTGGTGATGAGCTACAGTGTAGCCACAGCTGCACCTGGGGCACATTGACAGAGGTGAGGCTGTTGTACACAGGCACCACCAGTCCCTCCAACCACCACCAGCAGACAAGGAGGGTGAAGTGTCTTGCCAAAGGACACAACAGCAGAATTCCCTGCAGGGAGCTGGGACTGATACGGCAATCCTCTGATTACTGGACAACCTGCGCTACCTCCTGAGCTACTGCTGCCCCCACATGCCATAATGTCGATGCTTGAATATCTCATATAGCCCACATAACGCATTGCAGTGCTTAGTATAAAAATAGGATGAGCCTTTATTTGAATTGTGTCAGAGTTGTCTTACCAGTGCCGGTGGAGCTGGTGGTAGCCTTCAGCATCTGAGAGGACATAAAATTGACCTGGGTGTTGTAGGTAGCCTGAACACTGCGTTTGATCCTCAACATCTCTCTAATGGTGTCTTCATTTCCATGACGGATCTCAAACTCTTTCCAGGTCTGCCAGAAATGAGCTGTCACCTAATGAACAAATGAAAGAAAGAAAAATCATAAATATAAGAAAAAAATAACAGAAACCAAGCCATCTTTCAACATTTTTTGCCATTTTGTTGAAGTTAAGGTGAGTAAAGTGGTGACTCTCACCCTTGGGTCACAGATCTGAGAGCAGTAGGAGTAGATGGCTCTGCCCCGGTCAATCTCACCAAGTTTGCTCTCCATGTCAGCAAATCGCAGGCACATATCCCTTGCATGCTCGTCGGGAAGGACCTGGGTGAATGTATATTTTTATCTCAAATTTTAGTCATTGCAGCATAAAAAAGTATCAGAGTTGGAACATAAAAAGGATTATGAACCTTGTAATTTTGACAAGAATTTTCAGACAAAAGACTAAATGAAGCTACGTTCTAGGAAAAACAGAACTCTACCTCAATGGCCTTCTGGTAAATTGCTCTGGTATATGTAACACCATAAATTTCAGCTGCTCTTTTAATGTAGATATTAAACATATGGTGTCTCTCTTCTGTTTCCACAGCCTGCGTTGCTCTTTCATAGACAGCCATGGCATGCCGAGCCAGTCCATACTCCTCCTCCAGTTTGGCATACAACAGATAAATAGCTGAATAGAAAAACAGTGTTTCAGTACATTTTATAGATGGTTCTCACACACCCAAATTCTTGGCTGAATTTTATTTTTAAAAAAGTATTTACTCTTGGCAAATTTTGCAGGGCAGCCATCCAGGGCTTGTTCAAATAAATCTCGAGCTCTCTCCAACTTCTTTCCCCCGTAACGATCAATGAACTTGGTGAGATAGGTGTTCCAGATGTCATAAACATTTGGCCACTTGAAGAGAGCAATCCCTCGCTCATATGCCTTAGAAAAGGATAAAAATACGAAAATCAGATGCATGTAGGATCTGGGGATTTTTTTTGCTGTTGTTTTATAATTGTATAATTCTGATGTTTTTTTTTATATGTTCTACTTTGGACCTGGAGTCTGTAATAAAGTTAATCAATCATAAAAGTATTTTGTAAAATTGTACTAATAATTTGCAAATGAAAAGTTTACCTTAAAGCTTTCTTCAAAGTAGTTGTGTTCTTCAAGGAACATGGCATAATTGATGATGATTTGTGGAGTGGCGATGCGTAGATCAATAATGCGGTCATACACTGCTTTTGTAGACTGAGGATTCAAAATAAAAATAGAGAGAATTACGCTTGGGAACAACAAATGTGTACCAGGGGTTATCTGCTATTTGATTGTACAGATTTGTTTACTACAATATGCAACTGAAAACATAATAAACATACCTGGAAAGTGCCAAGACTTTCCTCCAAGTCTGCCAGCATAGACCAGACCTTCAAGGATTTGTAGACTCTGTTTTGGACTGGCTCAGACGAATCAAAGTACTCTGCTTTCTTTGATGGGATGGCTGTAGCTTTCTATTATAGATCATTAAAATGGAGACAGACTTACAAATGTACTCACTGTGTAGCAGTAACACATCACAGATATATCTAATCTGTGCTAATTATTGGAAAAGGTAATGTGCTCTTTAAATTGCCAAATTATTTCAAGGGTTTACTTTACTTAAGTGTCTCTTGCTTTTATCAATGAGAACTTCAATTCGTTTTTGTGAAAGCTTTGATTTTTGAGGATCCTTTAACTGCAAACTTCACACTATGCACTTGATTTGGTTTAAACACACATTTACCCACATGACTTTAGTTTTCGTGCATGATGTTACACTTAAAAAAAAGTAAATGTTATCCAGAAAAAATAACTTTTAGCACTGCCAGTAATACTTAATCTGACAATTGTAATTGCTTTTAAATAATCTTTTTTCTACTACCATCTTGCCAGATGCCTTATGTGTGCTCGTTTTTTTCCTCCACCCTAGCTGATTGATGCAGACGGTCACCCAGCCTGAGTCTAATTTTGCTGGTTTTCTCTGCTGTAAAGATTTTCCTCTCTCCACTACTACTACCACTACTACTACTACTGCTACTGCTACTACCGCTACTACCACCACCACCACTACTACTACTGCTACTACATGCACAGGAAGTGGGAAAACTGAAGTGAAGATTCAATTCAATGTTTTGGTTTTCTTAGCTAGAAAACTTGGTGAAGTTATATGTTATTTTTATTACACCATGGACTGTAATAATTTGGGGAAAAAAATAGGATCATTGTTTGTTCATTAAACATATTTACTTTCGATTCTAATGCCTTGAGGTGAAAATTTTTGTTAAATATTTCTTGTAGATTCAATTAAATATATAAAATAAAATGCACTATGACTTTGTTACCCTCAGTATGCGTAGTGCCTGATCATAGTTCTCGTGGCGAAGCTCCATTTCTCCATATTCACACCACACTGCAGCTAGGTCATCTACCTGCTTGTAGTTCACTTTGGTAGCCTTCTCAAAGATCGTTCTAGCCTGTTAAAAGACAAATAATAATAATTAAAACACAAATGTTTACCTCGAATTCAGGAGATCATTACTTGCGAATGAACCTCACTGGCTTACATCATCTAGCTGATCATTTTCCTCATAGAATTTAGCAAAAGAAACCCAGAGAGCGTGAGGCTTTCCAGTAGCCTTCATTGAATCCACTGTTTGAACAGCTTCTGTGTACGTGTTGATGATCTGCAGAGAATAAGTTGTGCACATGTGGTTTCTGAAAATAGTTTAGTTGAATTCTGACCAGGAAAAAAAAACCTTACCTGCCGTGGGTTTCCGTCATAAAGTTTTACTCGCTTGTGCCACTCATGAACATTATGTGGGTTCTGCCTCAATAGTACACTGTTCAGCAAAAGAGGACGCCGAGCTATTAGCTGCTCAAAGCGTGCCAGTCTGAGCTCCAAGTCTATGTCATCTGTTTGGAGAATGGCAACACAAAGGCATTTATAAGAAGTGTGTTCTTGTCGATGTTAATTCTTTTTCACTCTTAATGAATATGCACAAACCTTCCTCCTCCTGACCCATCTCAGCAGTAGTCTCCATTTTTGCAGCAATCATGCTCTCCTCAAACTGGGCATAACTATCAAACACTTGTGTGAAATCCCTGACTGTTACCACTGTGAGGATGGCTTCCTCATACACATCCCTTGCCTGAGAAAACAAATAAATCAGAAAAAAGTTTAATAAACCTGCACATCATGCATTCAAATAACTGACCAAAACTAAACACAATATATTTTTTAACAGTGATTTATGAACATTAATGAAAGCTCTTCAGAGGGAACACACTTTCTCAAAGTGGCCACTCCGAATGTAATAGTCAGCTAGAGAGCACCAAAGTTTTCCAAGTTGATCTGTGAAGCGTGTGAGACCTCCACGTATGATAGCTCCAACATTTAGAGAGGTCACTTTATCAGGATTCTGAGAGATCAGGTCACAGAGCTCATGCCACAGCTGGAAAAAACAACAAAAACAAAAATTACAAGTTAAAAAAGGGCCGTTGGGGTTTTCTGTGAACTTAATATGCACACACACACACACACACACACACACACACACACACAGTAGGGTGCTTGAAATGACAAAATCTTACCTGATAATTGGACTTGCCCTCTTTCGACACAAAACTTTCATCATTAACAACTGCTCCTAGTCGCACTGCTGCTTCATCCAAGCGACCAACAGACTTTAAGTAGTCAATGTATTCTTCTGCATTCTCTGGAGAGAGCTATAAACAAGACAGTATATTCTGAATTATGTGAACAATTCTTTACCTAAAATTTGAAAGTTTAATTGAATTTTCCTGTACCCAAAATAAACCTGATGAAGGTAACTGAATTTAATTTGAAACATTTTCAAACAAAATGAAAAGTCAACTTTCTTGTGAAGTAAAAGTAAAATCTTCAGCAAGACATGGGTTGAACCATGGTTGGACCGGTCATCAGTCCATCACATAACATCTGCTAAAAACAGAATTGTACATTATGATCTCACCTTGAGGTACCTCCGATAGACCCGGATGGCTGTCTCAGGTAGGGGCAGGTTACGGACAAAGCGGAGATATAATGGCCAGATACGTGGATGCTGAGTTACAGGTAGGGCTCTCAGTGCACGGTCAAATGTCCGTCGACTTCTAGTGATCTTGCACTGAGACACAAGGAACTGGCAGTAATCAAGCCATATCCTAGGCATCTACATGAAGAAAAGGTTGGTTGGTTAGTTATAAAATACAACTCCCACATCTATGCTTATAGCAAAAATGCTTCTAATCGAGTCATCAGTACCTTGTGCATGAACACCAGTGCCCTTTCATGACAATTATTGACCTCTTCATAGGTTGGCTCAGTTATGCATTTCCCTTTGACTTGTTTCCTTCTCTCTCTCAGGTAATTGTACCACAGTTTATAGCTGTAAAAGTTAAGAAGTTGTTAACAAGAGACAGACCACAAGAACAGATTTAAGTTCAATATTTGTCTATCTGAACAATGTCAGTGTATGGAACTATATATTTTAATGATGTAGTCACATTAGTAATGCTTGGTAAAGGGTCCAGCTGATTAAAAAGTCCCAAATACATTGTTGTACTTCTACTCACAGCAATTAAAACAACATCAATGTTCATGTTTTCTTTGCGTTACCTTCCAGGTAGTTCCTTCAGAGCGCGCTCATATATCATGTTGAGGGTGGCTTTAGGTCCATTCTGTTTGAATTCAATGTAACGCATCCAACACTTGACCGAGTATGGGTTCCTGATAATCTCCTCTTCATAAGGAAGGTCGTCATCCTCCTAAAGAGGGAAGCCATCAAGAATCACGAAACAGTGACGTTACGTAAAGCTAACATTGTAGCGCGAAAGCGCAGAATTTCTTAAGAAGTACTTTACATGTATAGTAGATTAAGTACGTCAAATAAACAATTACTACTAAAGCCCCATAATTCCAACATCATAAAAAAACGTATGTTTGACTGCATATATTTCTGAACTTTCAAGTTTTAATGGTAAATCTGCCATGATCTCAGACAGGCTAGCAATACGTAAAAGTTATTGGTTGTTGTAACGAATACTAAAAATATACTTTAACGAGTAACTCACAAAGATAACATCCGCTTTTCCATTTATGGAAGGCATTACTTCGCAGAGAAATCAAACTTCTTCACTTAAAATAATCCTAACTTAAAAAAAGCTAAGCTAGTTTATGGACTCGAAACGTGAAGCTCTCCTAAACTTCCGGTACCGAAATACGCAAGCGCACTCAAAAGGACTACAACAACCATAAAGGACGACAGCGATTCTTCTTCTTCTGTTCATTCGCGGTTAGTAAACGACCACCGCCACAAACTGGTATCTCGTGGGGATGACAACAGTAAATCAAAAAGCCGATAATGCAGTAAAGTATGAGGGGCCGTGTAAGCCATAATTTATTCTGTTACTCTCACATGCATATATTCTCCTCACACACGCATACATTCTTCTCATACATACACACATTCCACACTCATACACATATATATTCTTTACACACACACATATATTCTCTGCACACACACATATATTCTCTGCACACACACATATATTCTCTACATACACATACATATATTCTCTGCACACACACATATATTCTCTACACACACACACATATATTCTCTACACACACATACATATATTCTCCTCACACACGCATACGATCTTCTCATACATACACACATTCCACACTCATACACATATATATTCTTTACACACACACATATATTCTCTGCACACACACATATATTCTCTGCACACATACATATATTCTCTGCACACACACATATATTCTCTACATACACATACATATATTCTCTGCACACACACCTATATTCTTTACACACACACACACATGTTTTCCACACACACACTTATATTGTCCACTTACACACATATACATACTCTTCACATTCACATACATTCTCCCCCTCCCTCCCTCTCTCTCTCTCTCTCTCTCTCTCTCTCTCTCTCTCTCACACACACACACACACACGTTCTGGTTTGACATTATAAGAATATCAGTGATAAAATATATATGTGTGTGCAGAGAATATATGTATGTGTATGTAGAGAATATATGTGTGTGTGCAGAGAATATATGTATGTGTATGTAGAGAATATATGTGTGTGTGCAGAGAATATATGTATGTGTGCAGAGAATATATGTGTGTATGCAGAGAATATATGTGTGTGTGCAGAGAATATATGTGTGTATGCAGAGAATATATGTGTGTGTGCAGAGAATATATGTGTGTGTGTAAAGAATATATGTGTGTATGAGTGTGGAATGTGTGTATGTATGAGAAGAATGTATGCGTGTGTGAGGAGAATATATGCATGTGAGAGTAACAGAATAAATTATGGCTTACACGGCCCCTCATAGTAAAGCACATCTTAACATACATCTGGAAGGTATTTAAACATTTCATTGACTTTTTAAATGTGTTTTTGAATGAATGAATGAATGAATGAGTGTTTATTCTAAATGTACATTTCCATTATACTTTTTTCTTCTTAGAGATGAGAATTAAAAATAAAATAAAAAAACAATAAATTATAATAGTAATAAAAACAATAACTTTTGAATAAAATAAAGAAAGAAGAAAGAAAAAACTATCTTGTGGGGATCACAACAGTAATTCCAAAAGCCTATAATGCAGCAAAGCACATCTTAACTTACATCTGTATTTCAACATTTCATTGACTTTTTAAATATGTTTTTGAATGACTGAATGTTTATTTTGCAGTATGCTTTGGATCATTGTCCATCTGGACTGTAAAGCTCCGTCCAATGAGTTCTGAAGCATTTGGTTGAATATTAGCAGATAATATTGCCCGAAACACTCTCCAGGAGGCAGTGGCGCCCCCAAGGGGTGGCCATGGCCACCCCTAGAAAATTGTTGGCCACCCCAGGGAAGACCAGTGTTGATAAATCATTTTAATGTTCACTCAAAACATAAATTCATCTTATTTATTCAAGACATAAATGTAAAAACCAATAAAAAATTATACAAATGAGTAAATAAATAATCAGAATTTTAAAATATTTATATATGTTTATGCTGCTCACCATTTTCAAAGAAAACGTTTATATCTCCAGTTTTTGTGTAGACAGCAACAGGTGAATTAAACTAAAAACAAATTCTAAAACAAATTTTGAAATAACATTTCAAATAAATGTGAAATGTATTTTTCTGAAATGTTTGTGTTTCTCAAATTTGAGTTAAATGTTTTGGATGCATATCGTTTTTTAATAAAAAAGAATAAAGGATCATGCAATGCATCACCACAGGCTAAACTCTCCCAGAGTTACCACAAGGACCATTTTGGTGTGCCACCCCAAAATGTTCTTTGGCCCCGTTTGGCCACCCTTATCAAAATTTTCTGGATGCGCCCCTGCCAGGAGGTAGCTGTATTTGTGTCAAAGTCAACAATCAAGAGAAGACTTCACCAGAGTGTGTACAGAGGGTTCACCACAGGATGTAAACCATTAGTGAGCCTCAAAAACAGGAAGGCCAGATTACAGTTTGCCAAATGTCATCTAGACAAGCCTTCACAGTTCTGGAACATCATCATATGGACAGATGAGACCAAGATTAGCTTGTACCAGAGTGATGGGAAGGGAAGTGTATGGAGAAGGAAAGGAACTGCTCATGATCCTAAGCATACCACCTCATCAGTAAAACATGGTGGTAGTGTGATGGCATGGGCTGCCAGTGGAACTGGTTCTCTTGTATTTATTGATGATGTAACTGCTGACAAAAGCACCAGGATGAATTCTGAAGTGTTTCAGGCAATATTATCTGCTCATATTTAGCCAAATGTTTCAGAACTCATTGGATGGCGCTTTACAGTGTAGATGGACAATGACCCAAAGCATACTGCAAAAGCAACTACAGAGTTTTTAAGGCAAAGAAGTGGAATGTTATGCAATGGCCAAATCAATCACCTGACCTGAATCCAATTGAGCATGTATTTCACTTGTTGAAGTCTAAACTGAATGGAAAATGCCCCTAGAACAAGCAGCAACTGAAGACATTTGTATTAGAGGCCTGGCAGAGCATCAATAGGGATGAAACCCAGCATCTGGTGATATGCGTTCCAGACTTCAGGTTGTAATTCACTGCAAAGGATTTGCAACCAAGTATTAAAAAATGAAGGTTTGATTTATGATTATTATTCTGTCCCATTATTTTTGGTCCCTTAACAAGTGGGAGGCATTATGCAAACTGTTAATTCCTACATTGTTCACCTGATTTGGATGTAAATGCCCTCAAATTAAAGCTGACAGTCTTATAGCACATTGTTTCATTTTAAATCCATTGTGGTGGTGTATAGAACCAAAAATGTTAGAATTGTGTTGATGTCCCGATATTTATGGACCTGACTATATTTCCAAGCTTCCACTGTTGAGCAAATCACTGGAGAAATTTGTCTATATTCAATTAATGGACTTCCTGAATGAGAATGAAATTTTCAATCAGGCTTGAAAGCATTGCATAGTCCTGAGACAGCACTGGTGACAGTCATGAATGACATTTTGCTTACCACTGATCACAGCAATTTTGTCTTACTTATTTTGCTTGATCTTACTACTGCTTTTGACAAGGTGGACTATAATGTGTTAATGGACCGCTTTAGACAATATGTGGAGGTTTCAGGTTTGGCTTTGGAGTGGCTCAGATCGTACTTTGCAAATAGAACAATTCCCGTCAGGATGGGTGGCTTTTTGTCTGCTTCCTCACATCTCCCTTGGGGTGTCCCTCAGGGTTCTGTGTTGGGACCTCTGCTGTTTTTGATCTACATTTTTTCGCTGGGGGATATCTTCCATAGATTTGGTATTAGCTTTCACTTATTTTTGCTGATGATTGCCAGCTTTAGCTTCCCCTGAATGCGGAAAATGACTGATCACTGGGTAATCTAGTAGACTGCCTGTCTGAGTTTAGGAGATGGACATTGGGAAAACTTTTGTGGCTCAATGAGGGGAAGACAGAGGCAATCCTATTCGGGCCAAATGGCTGTGTTGATGTCACCTCACATGACTGTGGACCATTCAACTCAAGGGTAAAAACATCTGTTGTAAACCCATCCATCCATCCATTTGCTTCTGTTTATCCGGAGTCGGGTCGCTTAAAAACAAGAGGAGACAGGGTGTTCTCTGTGGCAGGTCTGAAGTTTTGGAATGAGCTACCCTACTCTGCAAGGGCTTCCACTTCAGTGGCAATTTTTAAAGTTAGGCTAAAGACATTTCTATATGACCTGGCCTTTATTTCTGACCATAAGTCTATTTTTCTTGCAACCTGTATGTTGTTTTCTTGTGTTTTTAGTTTCTCTTAATCATGTTTTGCTATTTTATTGTTTCTCTGTACAGTGCTTTGGTTTCATCCTTGTGACTGAAAGGTACTTTATAAATAAAGTTCGAGTTGAGTTGAAAGTCTGAGATGGGTGCAAGGGAAAACATTCAGAGTTGGATTTGGCAAAGTGTCTCAGTTATAAATACTTTAAGAATTGTGATTTGTGGATATGAAATTTAGCCACCAGTTGTTCAAAGGAGGCAAATGTTCCATCAACATATAGATCATAGAGTGTATGCCTTTATTAGCCCATCCATTAAAGCTACAATGGCAAATTTGGAAAACAAATTAGCTGAAATGTTTTTTTCATGCCTCTTAGCAACGTTCTAACATAGTATAGTTATAAATATATTGTGGAGATTAAAAATACGAAGAAAAATCAATGAAGTTGTTCTCTCCCATTTGTCTTAACTTGGTCTGATCGAACCGCAGAACTTCCGCACTTCCTTGCATCCTCCACTCATTACGCACTCACGTATTTAGCAACAGAAAATAAAGCTTGAAATTATAAATAATTAGAGCTGTGTCATTTTGATTGACAGGTGTCTGATTAGCTGTCAGTGCTAGTGCTAGCAGCTTGCCCTCCTGCTTGTTCCAGGGAAGGCCTCAGCCTCTGCCTCACATTAAAAGTGTTACAGCCTAGAAGGCAGAGGGTAGCAGAATCACTCAACCACGGTTTTCTGTCTGAAAGAGCCCACCAACTTCCATTAAATTTGGTTAGCTCAGTTAGCTCGTAGCTACATTATCTGAGACTTTGCTGGGTGTCAATTATCTGCCCCCACCCTCACAGCCCCGCTCTCAGCTCCATTTTTGCATTTTACGGGAATGACAAGATGCATGACACAGCCAAGAATGCGTTGGTAGGAGCTGCTCATTGGGCTTCAATTCGGCCTTTTAACTCATTAACTTCCAGCCATTTTCTGATCAGAAAGCCCCTGACTGCCAGCGTTTTTGAGCGTTTTTACTGTTTTTTGAAGAGTCACAGAATATTGTGCTTATATGCTGTGGCATATACACAGGGTGGGACAGCCCTCTGGGAGCTGAGTGCATTTGAGGCATCATGCCTCCCCTACTCATTATAGATGAACTAGGGGCAGCCTCTCTTGTTGTAGTCTGTGGTCCCTGAATATCTTCTCTCTCCAACATTTTAATGCAAAAAACACTCAAGGTCTATATGCAGGAAAAGCCAAAGACAGATCCTGCCAATGATGCCAGTGTAATAAACTTTGCTTGAACAATGGTGTTTGCATCTGATGAAAATGGTAAATGACCTGAATTTGATATAGCTCCTTCCAGAGTCCTAGAACCCCCCAAGGCGCTTTACAACACAGTCATTTACTCATTCACGCACCCATTCACACCCTGGTGGTGATGTACATCATAGCTACAGCTGCCCTGGGGCACTCTGACGGAAAGCCACAATAAGTGTGGAGTAGACCAGCTGTACCAAAAAAAATAACCATTTCTATTTTTACATATAACTAAGGCACCATACAGAGCACAGACCAAGGTCACAACAAGTCCATTCATGGTTGGAGCCAGGCTAGCAGCTCAATTAACAGGTGGACGGGCTCCACACCAAGCCAGGATAAACCACACCCCCCAAAAGGCACTGAAACCCACATACAAACACAACTGCAATCACTCAGCCACTCTGTTGTAATCAGTCTCAACTCACTCCTTCCCCCTCTCACCAGCTAACACTACAGTAGTACTAAAGCAGAAATACTTGTTTTGCTAATTTTCAAAATGCTTTATAGTTGCATTTATATGCCATCATTATAAGTAGTAAAACCATATATATGTTTTATTTTAGACTACGTTGAGACAAAAACAAGTGTTCAGACCCATTATTATGTTCAAGAATAACAGTGAGAAATGTTTTTAAAACTGATCATTGACATCATTTTTAAGTCTTTTCTTGACAGCAGGAGCTCCAATAAAGATTTAGAGTGCTAAATGTACTAATTTTTGGAAGGTTTGAAAGAAATGTGTGTCCATATAAATTTGGACATTTTGTCTGAGACTCAGCATAGCATAAATCATTCCTTTAAATACAATAGTTGAAACAAATACAATTTCAAATGTTATGAAATAATAAATAAAATCTTAATTCAGTAACATAAAACTGTCATCATACCAAAGAGAAAGGGTTGATTTCACAGCCTTGACAATAAGATTGTTCTCAACTCTAATATACAGTAAATCAGACAGACAGACAGACTTTATTAACAGACACAAAGGTCCAGTACAGACAAGCTCAGATACAACGCCTAAAAATAAATACCTAAAAACACCAGACTAAAAATTACATAAAAACATCAAGTAAGAACCATAAAATAGGCATACAAAATACATGAGCACATTACAGAGATGAAATATACAGATTAGACTACAAAAAGTAAATAAAATAAAAAGAGAACAAAAGGAAACATATTACAAAATAATTTGTACAATACTTTATATGATATATATACATATCATGTAAATTATTGTACAAATTATTTTAATTCCTCTGACTGTTCATCTAAACTGTTGTTTATTGTTTTTACAGACTTTGCCAGCGACGTATCAAAATCAAAGTCACATACCTTTTCAAGGACAGTAAGTTTCCATAACAGCAACAACACCCATTTTATGCAGCATGAGGATAAAGATCTTTGATATTTGAGTGATACTTATTATAGATCTTCTCTCAGCCTGGTTGACAAATGTTCTACTCCTTTTAAGGCCAGGTGCAATTCCAAATGAACTTTATGGAAAGGGCCTTACATTCACTTTTATTAGAGGAATATGAGATGGGCCAGTGTGCTGCAACCATATACCAGCACCACTTGGGAGCTTCCCCAAAAAGAATCTCTGTACTTGGCCATGAGCACGTTGATTTGCATGGGTAAGAAGAGACAACGTCTTACTATAAAATGATCCAATCTCTCTTTTAAGTGTGTCAGAATCTAAATTTGATTGTGCAAATTATTTATTGGAGAAAAAAGTAAGAAGTTCAGAACATGCATATGCTTTGAACAGCATCTATTTTGGGGACATGCTTAGAAGATTAGTGTCAGACTTGAGAAAAAATCAAATGCATCTGTGAAACATGTTGTTCAAGATTACTACTCATTAAGATAACACTCTCAAAATTAATACATGTTTATGTGAAAATTCGTCTTCACAATGTTAAATTATTTAACTGGCACTTATTCAAGAAAAGGAAACAGTGTTACTACAAAGAATTGAAATGTGGACAACACCTGACACTTAACACCAATGACATTTAAGGACATTTTACTCAGGGAAAAGAATGTATGGGTTCACAAAGGAAGGTCAAGGAACAGGTCCCTGAATAGGCTTATAGAATATTTTAGATTGTTTAAAATTCCATCCTGTTTCTGTACAAGCTACTTAAGAAGATAAGATACACAACATTTATATTATTTCAGTTATGCAGTTTGAAGCTTTTTATTTACTTATTTTCTTTACTTTTGTTAATTTAATTGGTCTTTCTAAACTTTTGTTCAAAGTTTACTCAATTATTTAAGAAAATAATGATAACGTTTTATTGTAACATGATTTATAAAGGTAATGAATGTTATATAAAAAATAGCAGACTAATCCTGAAATGTCACACGATGGGTCTTAAGATGACAGGGATGCTTGACCAAATCGAGAGGCGGACTGCTGCTGACAAGACAATTTCAGCCTGTATAAAAGCAGCAGCCTCAGAATCCTCAGAGAACTGAAAGGCATCCATCACACAGGTTAGTGCTTTCTGTGTTTACATCAAATGATTTGTTTTGCTTTACATTTCTGATTTCATGCTGTTGTCAAGTCTAGTAATGTGTCATGAATAATATGAATATAAGATAGTTATTTGATGTTTGTAAATACTTGTTTAAAACACTTGTCACAATTAGTAAGGCTGTACTATGGGTGCTTTTTAACAATTGTAGCAATTTTAAATAAAAGCTTTTTGCACAAATGTCAAAGTTTAAAATAGACATCAAAGATTCTGAGAAGCATTTCAAGACATTTTATGTTATATGGCAATCTTTCATTAACAGCATTTTTGGACACCACCAGATTTTGGCCACTCAGCTGGGATAAACTGAGGTAGGATGTTTTTATTTTATTTTTAGAAAACATTTAAAACTTTATCACAATAAACAAATAGTAAGTAAAAGTTGTATTTTTTAGTATCAACAACGTGCCAAAATGAGCACCGACGCTGAGATGGAGCAGTATGGCCCTGCGTCTGTTTACCTCCGCAAGCCAGAGAGAGAGAGGATTGAGGCTCAGAACACTCCGTTTGATGCTAAAACAGCCTACTTTGTGGTTGATGCTGATGATATGTATGTCAAGGGTAAACTGGTGAAAAAGGAGGGTGGCAAAGCCACTGTTGAGACAGCTGGAGGAAAAGTAAGTGAATATATTTTTGAACAATAACATTAGATATTGTTTATATTGTGTATAAACTTTAAATTTAGACAGTTGTCTTCAAAATATTTTTGTTTAGTCTGTCACCGTAAAAGAGGATGACATCCATCCCATGAATCCTCCAAAATTTGACAAAATTGAGGACATGGCCATGATGACTCACCTCAACGAGCCTTGTGTGCTGTATAACCTCAAAGATCGTTTTGCATCATGGATGATCTACGTAAGTTTCTTACCTAACTTGAGATCAGAAAGAACACATACACAGTGATAAATAAAAATACTACGTAATTAAGTTATCTTTGCTTGACTGAGTTCAAAAACAATGACTTATGTCAAATCCAGACCATGATTTGAAGCAGGAATGTTTTTTTCCAGACCTACTCTGGCTTGTTCTGCGTTGTCGTGAATCCTTACAAGTGGCTTCCGGTGTACGATGCTCAAGTTGTTGGGGCGTACAGAGGCAAGAAGAGGATTGAGGCTCCACCCCATATCTTCTCAGTCTCTGACAATGCCTATCAGTTCATGCTCACTGGTATGATATGTTTATCCCTAGAGGATGAGATTATTACATGACACATTTTTTTTATGTATTTAACATCTAATGAAATAAAATCTTTATTTCAGATCGTGAGAACCAGTCAATCCTCATCACGTGAGTAAAAGATAGTTTGCTAAACCATATAAAAATGAAGCTGAGTATTGAAACTCTGTCTTTTATACCTCAGCGGAGAATCTGGTGCTGGAAAGACTGTCAACACCAAGCGTGTCATCCAGTACTTTGCAACAATTGCAGTGACTGGATCAAAGAAGGCAGAGTCAGCACCTACAAGCAAAATGCAGGTAGATAGGAAATTCCTACAATGAAATAGTTTTTGTTTATAAAATACTCACAATAAAGCAAATGGGTGAAATTTATCTTTTAGGGTTCACTGGAAGATCAAATCATTGCAGCAAACCCTCTGCTGGAAGCCTATGGTAATGCCAAAACTGTGAGGAATGACAACTCTTCTCGTTTTGTAAGTGATAAAGGAGCAGAAATAAACACAAGCGTTTTGAGTTGCATTTCAAGAATGCTAATAACATCAGTGTGGTGTCTTTAGGGTAAATTCATCCGAATTCATTTTGGAACCTCTGGAAAGCTAGCTTCAGCTGATATTGAAACTTGTAAGTGACTTTACACCCATTCAGGAACATTTGTGTGATTTTACACATGAACGTTGCAAGTCTGGAAAAAACTTAGAGATTCATTTCAAAATATTTTGATGACGAGTAAAGAATATATAGATTTCTAAATTTAAATTGTTTCTCTTAGATCTGCTGGAGAAGTCCCGTGTCACCTTCCAGTTGTCTGCTGAGAGGAGCTACCATATCTTCTATCAGCTGATGACAGGCCACAAGCCTGAGCTTTTGGGTACGTTAATACTGCAGAATGATTTAATGAAATAAACAAAAGTATATTGTGTTTGAACATTTTATTTTAATTTCTTTACAGAGGCTCTGCTGATCACCACCAACCCCTATGACTATCACATGATTAGTCAGGGTGAGGTGACAGTCAAGAGTATCAATGATGTGGAGGAGTTCATTGCAACAGATGTATGTTTATATTAAAGGGAGAAAAAAGAAAACAAAAAAGGGTCAAATTATTCACAGCTAAAAAATAAATTATTAATTTCCATTGTAGACTGCAATTGATATCTTGGGCTTCACTGCTGATGAGAAGATCAACATCTACAAGCTGACTGGTGCTGTGATGCATCACGGCAACATGAAGTTCAAGCAGAAGCAGCGTGAGGAGCAGGCTGAACCAGACGGCACCGAAGGTAATTGTAGATGTTGATCCTATATGTATACTGTTAATTTTTCACCGGTTCATACTTGATGTACATAGCTCAAGTTTTTCCTAAAATGAAAAATTCTTGTCACGTCTGAGTATGGCTGAACAGATTTTAATTTACTGATGATTGCTTTTTTTCCCATTAGTGGCTGATAAAATCGCCTACCTTTTGGGCCTGAACTCAGCTGATATGCTGAAAGCTCTGTGCTACCCAAGAGTCAAGGTCGGAAATGAGATGGTCACCAAAGGTCAGACCGTCCCCCAGGTAAATGGAAAAAAGCAAGAATTTCTCTGTATTAGGTCTTTTTGAAACGAATATATTCCAAATGATGTCAAACGTAATTGTTTGTTTGTTTTAGGTCAACAATGCTGTTATGGCGCTGTGCAAGTCAATCTATGAGAAGATGTTCTTGTGGATGGTCATCCGTATCAATGAGATGTTGGACACAAAGCAGCCAAGAACTTTCTTCATTGGAGTGTTGGACATTGCTGGATTTGAGATCTTTGATGTGAGTAGTTAAAATGATGTGATACATTTTGGAAAATATTATTTATATTTTGTCATGAAATAAAATACTCTTTCTGTGATTACAGTTCAACAGCTTGGAGCAGCTCTGTATCAACTTCACCAATGAGAAACTGCAACAGTTTTTCAACCACCACATGTTTGTCCTGGAGCAAGAGGAGTATAAGAAAGAAGGCATTGAATGGGAGTTTATTGACTTTGGTATGGACTTGGCTGCCTGCATTGAGCTTATTGAGAAGGTAAGATGAATTTATTTAACTTAAGTGAAACCCAATTTTCTGATGATTTCCAACAACAATCCTATTCTTGTTTTAATGTGATATTCTTTAGCCAATGGGTATCTTCTCCATCCTTGAAGAGGAGTGCATGTTCCCCAAGGCGTCTGACACAACTTTCAAGAACAAGCTGAATGATCAGCATCTTGGCAAAAGTAAAGCTTATGAGAAGCCAAAGCCTGGAAAGGGCAAGGCTGAGGCTCACTTCTCCCTGGTTCACTATGCTGGTACAGTGGACTACAACATCACTGGCTGGCTGGACAAGAACAAGGACCCACTGAATGATTCAGTGGTTCAGCTCTACCAGAAGTCTTCAAACAAACTCCTCTCTCACCTTTATGCAACACATGCTGCAACTGAGGGTAAGTAATAACTCAGTCATCACAGCGCAGTTAAAAACCCACACACATAATATAGGGTGTTCACTATGCATCTAAAATGTAGCCTGGCTGGCCATTCTATATATGAACATATATATTTATATATGTAAATATATAGAATGGCCAAGACCCATTGAAATAACCCATGTGTGTGGAATCTTCAGTTGTCTTTCAAACTGTCTCCGCATGCTACTTCATAACAAATAACGTGACAAACTCACTGCTCCGGATGTCAGTCAACGGGGCAGTCCACCATACACTGTCAAAGAAGACGCAAATACATCGTTTTTGTAAATAAAGAACTTCAGTATATCTATCTGCTCTTGACTCAATGAAAAGCCCAAGTCTAAATAGTCCAAAGTTTATGCCAAAGCCGTTTCAAACGAGCCACCTTCATCTCAGTAGTTCCGCTCTGTTGCATCATCCTGCCCACCAAACAAATGGAGCATTGTGATTGGCCCACCAAACCGATAGAGCACTGTGATTGGCAAAACACAAAACCGCTCAGGCCAATGGTAGACCTGCTGAGACTCCTATGGAGTGTGGCTAGACGACCTGCAGAGCAAAATCTTTTTGCCAAATGTGAAATAGTGCCGCTTCAAAATGTATAACTAACAAGGTAGCATACATTTTTGTCTATAAATCTGTCTGGTATGGTTCTGTGTCTCTGGCATAGCAAGAAATTGAGTATATCTGCCAAACACAATTCTTTCTGGTCATTCACATAATGTGAAATCTGGTTTATGTCTAAAGCTGAGGGCGGTGGAAAGAAGGCTGGCAAGAAGAAGGGTGGTTCCTTCCAGACAGTGTCCGCTCTTTTCAGGGTATGTTATTTTGAGAGATTTGAAACAGTGTGAACCCAATGCAAAAAATTAAAAGATTTTTATTTTACAATGCTGATCCACAGGAGAATTTGGGCAAACTGATGACCAACCTGAGGAGCACTCATCCTCACTTTGTGCGCTGCCTGATTCCCAATGAATCAAAGACCCCAGGTAAGGACCCCCAATGTTCAAAACACTAAAACATACAAGGTCATATAGTTCGATTAGTCTAACATATCTTCAACACCCAGGTCTCATGGAGAACTTCTTGGTCATCCACCAGCTGAGGTGTAACGGTGTGCTGGAGGGTATCAGGATCTGCAGAAAGGGCTTCCCCAGCAGAATCCTCTATGGTGACTTCAAGCAGAGGTTACATTTATTTTTATTATTAACATGTACATTCAACCTTTTTATGTAAAAAAAAAAAAACAACAAACTATTATTTGTCTTTAGATACAAAGTATTGAATGCCAGTGTCATCCCTGAGGGACAGTTCATTGACAACAAGAAAGCTTCAGAGAAGCTGTTGGGCTCCATTGATGTGGACCACACTCAGTACAAGTTTGGACACACTAAGGTATATTTCGACATGATATCAATAGCAAAAATGTACCTAATGGTATTCACAGATACTGACAAGCAATACCTTTGATGTGACCATATAGGTGTTCTTCAAAGCTGGTCTCCTGGGTACACTTGAGGAGATGAGAGATGAAAAACTGGCTGAGCTGGTGACCATGACTCAGGCTCTCTGCAGAGGTTATGTCATGAGGAAGGAGTTTGTTAAGATGATGGAGAGGAGGTGGGATTATTATCAGATTTACTAAAGAGTTCATCTGTCCTCATATCAAGTTGTCTTAACAGTAAAAGTCACATTTTGTTTTATTTTTCTCATTTCAGAGAAGCTATCTACACAATTCAGTACAATGTTCGATCATTCATGAATGTGAAGAACTGGCCATGGCTGAAACTGTACTTCAAGATCAAGCCTCTTCTGAAGAGTGCTGAGACCGAGAAGGAGCTGCAGCAGATGAAGGAGAACTATGATAAGATGAAAACAGACTTGGCTACTGCTCTGGCCAAGAAGAAGGAGCTGGAGGAGAAAATGGTTTCCCTGCTCCAGGAGAAGAATGACTTGCAGCTCCAAGTGGCCTCTGTGAGTAGGAAAACGTCACCAGTGTATGGCTATTCATCACTATGCTTCAGTAATGAACAAGGCTGCTATCATATACTTGTATGGTTAGCATACATCTTAATTTTCATAATTTGTTTTATTGCTTATTTTATCTCTCAACATTTTGCATATGTGTTGTTCAATGCCTTGGGCTTCTGGAAAAGCAGTGGAAGGCACTATATAAATAGAGATTGACTGATTGATCGAACAATTGATACAAACATGGCATGTTACGGGCTTTTCAGTATTCATGCACTTTAAAAACTGGAACAGATGTTTTTACAGTATGAATATCAAAGCATTAATGGAACAATAAAATGTTTTTCCATCAATAATATTCACAGGAAGTTGAGAATCTTGGAGATGCTGAGGAAAGGTGTGAAGGGCTCATTAAGAGCAAGATCCAACTTGAGGCTAAACTCAAAGAGACATCAGAGAGACTGGAGGATGAAGAGGAAATCAATGCTGAGTTGACTGCCAAGAAGAGGAAACTGGAGGATGAATGCTCTGAGCTGAAGAAGGACATTGATGACCTGGAGCTCACCTTGGCCAAAGTGGAGAAGGAGAAACATGCCACTGAGAACAAGGTGCAAATCAGTTACTGTCTGATACTAGCATGTCAAGTTAAAGAGCTGTGTACATGTGTGCAGTTAGATGTATTTTAATGCATTTTTCATGTTACATGTAGGTGAAAAACTTGACAGAAGAGATGGCTACTCAGGATGAGGCCATTGCTAAGCTGTCCAAGGAGAAGAAAGCTCTCCAGGAGGCCCATCAGCAAACACTGGATGATCTCCAGGCTGAGGAAGACAAAGTCAACACTCTGACCAAGGCCAAGACAAAGCTGGAGCAGCAAGTGGATGATGTAAGAAAACTGTTTCTTTGACTATATCATTTTCATTTGCATTGGCATAAACTATTGTTATTGACGTAGAAATGTGTACCATCTGACAGCTTGAAGGCTCACTGGAGCAAGAGAAGAAGCTTCGTATGGATCTTGAGAGAGCCAAGAGGAAGCTTGAAGGAGATCTGAAACTGGCCCAGGAGTCCATAATGGACCTGGAGAATGACAAGCAGCAATCTGATGAGAAAATCAAGAAGTAAATACAAGGATTGATAATAGTGTTGCACAATGTTATTACATATATGTTCAGATTGAAAAGTGCATTTGTTGTAATCCAGGAAGGACTTTGAAATCAGCCAACTCCTCAGCAAGATTGAGGATGAACAGTCCCTTGGTGCTCAGCTTCAGAAGAAGATCAAAGAACTCCAGGTATATATTCCTATAAAACTATTGTTATTATATTAATGTGTAATTATGTTACTTTCAAGTATAATGAACCAGTCTAAATGTTACTTTCATTTGTCAAAATCTAGGCTCGTATTGAGGAGCTGGAGGAGGAGATTGAAGCTGAGAGGGCTGCTCGTGCTAAAGTTGAGAAGCAGAGAGCTGACCTCTCCAGGGAGCTTGAGGAGATCAGTGAGAGGCTTGAGGAAGCTGGTGGAGCAACAGCTGCTCAGATTGAGATGAACAAGAAGCGTGAAGCTGAGTTCCAGAAGCTTCGTCGTGACCTTGAAGAGTCCACCCTCCAGCATGAAGCCACTGCAGCAGCTCTCCGCAAGAAGCAGGCCGACAGCGTGGCAGAGCTGGGAGAGCAGATCGACAACCTGCAGCGTGTCAAGCAGAAGCTGGAGAAGGAGAAGAGCGAGTACAAGATGGAGATTGATGACCTCTCCAGCAACATGGAGGCTGTTGCCAAAGCAAAGGTGAATAGACACGTCTCACTTTACTATGTTATAATGAACACAAAATAAATTAAACATTTTGTGCTTTTAGGGCAACTTGGAGAAATTGTGCAGAACCCTTGAGGACCAACTCAGTGAAATTAAATCCAAAAATGATGAAAATGTTCGCCAGCTGAATGACATTAATGCACACAAGGCAAGACTTCAGACAGAGAACGGTAAGTGACCTAAAACTTGAACTTGTATAATAACATATTAAACATATTAAAAGCATCAAGTGCATCAACGCATTTGTAATTTTCACAGGTGAACTGGCTCGCCAGCTGGAGGAGAAAGAAGCTCTTGTTTCTCAGCTTACAAGAGGCAAGCAGGCTTTCACTCAGCAGATTGAGGAGCTCAAGAGACACGTGGAGGAGGAAGTGAAGGTACAGAAATGTGACATCATTTGTTCCTCAAACACTCAATTTTCCTTAGAAAACAAATTCCTCAGTGTATATCACGTGGGTTAATTAATGTTGTCTACTCAATCCACTTGAACTTGTCTTGTAACAATAGTAAAATAATACCTGTTTCCTACTGACTGTGTTTTATAGGCCAAGAACGCCCTGGCCCATGCTGTTCAGTCTTCCCGCCATGACTGTGATCTGCTCAGGGAGCAGTTTGAGGAGGAGCAGGAGGCCAAGGCTGAGCTCCAGAGAGGAATGTCTAAGGCCAACAGTGAGGTGGCTCAGTGGAGAACCAAATACGAGACTGATGCCATCCAACGCACTGAGGAGCTGGAGGAGTCCAAGTATGTGCCTTCAATTTTGTCATGTATAATATATTTTATTTATCGTATTTTCCACTAATCAGCTCAAACATCTCTTCACCAAAGGAAAAAGCTTGCCCAGCGCCTGCAGGAGGCTGAGGAATCCATTGAGGCTGTGAACTCCAAGTGTGCCTCTCTGGAAAAGACCAAGCAGAGGCTGCAGGGTGAAGTGGAGGACCTCATGATTGATGTGGAGAGAGCTAATGCTCTGGCTGCCAACCTTGACAAGAAACAGAGGAACTTTGACAAGGTACCAAATTATTAAAAGTAATGCCAGCTTTCTGAAAATTCAAAAAACACAATATTTATTAATATTTATATTTTTAGGTGCTGGCAGAATGGAAGCAGAAATATGAGGAGAGTCAAGCAGAGCTGGAAGGAGCCCAAAAGGAGGCTCGTTCAATGAGCACTGAGCTGTTCAAGATGAAGAACTCCTATGAAGAGACATTGGATCATCTGGAGACCATGAAGAGGGAAAACAAGAACCTGCAGCGTATGTTAATCATCATAACAAATTCAAAAACATAAAAAAATTGGAGAGACTGATATATTTGTTCTGGAGTCATCAATTTGTTTATTTTAAATAAATAATGCATGGATTACTAAAGTCTGCATTGAAACCCTTAACATATCAAGATCCAACTTTTTTTGTAGTTAAGCAATTCACTTATTTTCTTTTGAAATTTAGAGGAGATCTCAGATCTGACTGAACAGCTTGGTGAGACTGGAAAGAGCATCCATGAGCTGGAGAAAGCCAAGAAGACTGTGGAGACTGAGAAATCTGAAATCCAGACGGCTTTGGAGGAAGCCGAGGTCAAATTTTTTAAATCATTAAAATGAAGTTCTTCATTAGTTCAAGGGTAGCTTTTTATGACAATTGTTTTAAATTCTTCACAGGGCACTCTGGAGCACGAGGAGGCTAAGATTCTCCGTGTCCAGCTTGAGCTCAACCAGGTCAAGAGTGAGGTTGACAGGAAGCTGGCTGAGAAGGATGAGGAAATGGAGCAGATCAAGAGAAACAGCCAGAGGGTGATTGACTCCATGCAGAGCACTCTTGATGCTGAGGTCAGGAGCAGGAACGATGCCCTGAGAGTCAAGAAGAAGATGGAGGGAGACCTGAATGAGATGGAGATTCAGCTGAGCCATGCCAACAGGCAGGCTGCTGAGGCCCAGAAACAACTGAGGAATGTCCAGGGACAACTCAAGGTGGAGCTGGGGTTAGAATTTTAAAAAAGCCTGAAACTAAAGAACATTTTGACTGATCTGTAGTTTTTCTGTTAGGATGCCCAACTACACCTTGATGATGCTCTTAGAGGACAGGAAGACATGAAGGAGCAGGTTGCCATGGTGGAGCGCAGGAATGGTCTCATGGTGGCTGAGATTGAGGAGCTGAGAGCTGCTCTGGAGCAGACTGAGAGAGCACGTAAAGTGGCTGAGCAGGAGTTGGTTGATGCCAGTGAGCGTGTTGCACTGCTCCACTCTCAGGTTGGATTCTATTCATTTACAAGAACAGAAAGCCATCAATGACATGAGACATATACGCTCAAAAATTTTATGTTGATCACTTCTTTTCAGAACACCAGCCTCATAAACACCAAGAAGAAGCTTGAGGCTGATCTTGTTCAAGTTCAGGGTGAGGTGGAGGACGCTGTTCAGGAAGCAAGAAATGCTGAGGAGAAAGCCAAGAAGGCTATCACTGATGTGAGTGGTTATCATTAGAATTTTTTTTAGTCACTTTTTTGTTTTTTGCTTTATAACAGATTTGAGGTTTTTATTTTTAACTTTAACATCAGATAATTGATCATTCCAGGCTGCCATGATGGCTGAGGAGCTGAAGAAGGAGCAGGACACCAGTTCTCACCTGGAGAGGATGAAGAAGAATCTGGAGGTCACAGTTAAGGACCTGCAGCACCGTCTGGATGAGGCTGAGAACCTCGCCATGAAGGGTGGCAAGAAGCAGCTCCAGAAACTGGAGCAGAGAGTATGAATATTACATTCTCTAAATACTTATATTTTGTAGTGCTTTTAGTAAATGTTAAAATGTACACTTTTTACACAGAATTATAAAATAAAAGTTTTACCTTTTAATAGGTTCGTGAACTGGAGTCTGAAATTGAGACTGAACAGAGACGTGGAGCTGATGCTGTTAAGGGTGTCCGCAAATATGAGAGGAGAGTTAAGGAGCTGACTTACCAGGTATGAAAAAAATTACAATATCATAATTTTATTTGTGTATGTGTAGCACCTAACATAAAACACTTTGTGTGTAGACTGAGGAGGACAAGAAGAATCTGATCAGACTTCAGGATCTGGTGGACAAACTGCAGCTCAAAGTCAAGGCTTACAAGAGACAGGCTGAGGAGGCTGTAAGTCACATAGTTTATTTTATACTTCTCTAATTCAGTAAATGAAAGTGAATACATATTTGATTCACTAACATAAATGGAAGAAACAGCAAACTTACAAGGATTCTGTAGTTACATCAGTATAATCTTAAATAATCCACAGGAGGAGCAGGCCAACACCCACATGTCCAGGCTGAGGAAGGTCCAGCATGAGATGGAAGAAGCTCAGGAGCGCGCTGACATTGCTGAGTCCCAGGTCAACAAGCTCAGGGCCAAGAGCCGTGATGTTGGAAAGGTAAAACTGTTGTTCAAGAAGAGCATCGCCTGATAAGCTGTATTAACTTTATAAGTCATTGAAAAATTCCTAATTTCCAAACCTTTTCTTTTTCAGTCGGACTCTGCAGAGTAACAGCCATCAATTCAATGAAGTCCATTCAGCTGAGTTCATAGAATATGAACTAGATGTTTTGGGATCCTTGATTTTACAATAAAAAGAGAACTGTCGTAACTTTTCTGAATTTTCTTTCTTTTATTTTTTTATATATATTGCATAATATAATATTATCACTATGTTATAAAAAGTATGTTCTCTGGTGTATTTTTAAAATATTTTTGCTATATTTTCCTGAAATTGTTTCTGTTTTTATTACTCCTATCGTGCAGTATTGACATGAAATTGATACATTTATTGGCACTAAATTCAGACACAGAAATTGTCTTTTCCCATTTAAATTCCATTGTTAGAGGGTTGCTACATTATGAATATGTACTACATATTAATGCCATTGCAGAGAATGCATTTGTTAAAAACATTACAAGGGATTTTAAAAATCATATGCTTTAAATGAGGAGAGAAAACCCAATAAGAAAAAAACCCTTTTCCCTTCTAATAAATCTACAAGGGGAATCAAATTCTGCTTCGTCCTTACAAATGGCACAGCCCTTCCCTGCATCCAAGCAATGTTCTATTTGAGATGCCCTGTGCAACAAACACTGTGCTGCCAAGTCATTCATGTCCTGGAAAAAAACTAAATGTTGACTTGGAATCTTGGAACAGAATTAAAATCTCCTTGCATGCTTATAATGACCTTTCATCTTCTCGCCTTGGTGGGCTTTTATGAAGGGGGCTTCTTGGATTTCACATAGCTTTTGTATCCCCTAAAGGGAGTGTGTGGTTGACAGGAAAAGATGTCCATGTAACACAAGCAGTGAAAGAAATCCACACCTTAAATTCACAAAAGTCTTTTTTTTTCCAGAGCAGAATCAAATGTATGTTCAGGCAACAAGATATATAGATTCTAGATCAAACAATAATCCCATGAAATGAGCATTCTGATCATGCTTTGAGATACTATAGTTGAATATATTCGAAAGGATATAAAGAGGGGCAGAATCATGGGAGCACTGTCCCTGGTTTTAATCTCTGGCAGGGCATAACTGGAGTTTGCATGTTCCCCAAGTCCAAAAACAGTAACACTCATTTAACTGGAAATTGCCTGTTGGGAGTTGGAGATTTAGTGCATGCATGTTCGTGTCCTACATTTCTGAACAGGGTAAAAATTAAGATAAAAATTGAAGAAACAAGCTATTTAAATTGGAAATCTTGATATTTGGGCTACATCTGTAAGCTGTGATGTACAGTATATGTTTTCCTGCTACATACACATTTTTGCATCCTAATCTTTGTAAGAAGATTTAATTGACATAATACATTTTAAAAATTTTACCAGCACAAATAATACAGATTCTAAGCATAACCCTAACCAACTTTTGACCCTAGCAACTCATTTTGAATCTGTAATTTAGTTCTAAAGGTTCATAAGATGACCCCATAATTTGCAGTCAGGTTTTCATTCCTACATCAATGTAGAAATAAAACCACACAGACACATACAGAGTGATACTTTTGAATCAAAAATGGTAGTTTATATTTCTCAGTCTTCACTAATCAGAATTACCTCAATGTGATGGGTGTTATTCCCAGAAATGCTGCAGCAAGATGGAATCTTACTGATTGTGACTTGAATTTCAATCGTGTCACAACACATCTCCCTAAAAACCAACACAAATTATGAAGTAAGCAAAGTAAAGAAAACTATTTAAACTTTTTTCAGTGTTTTTCTTCGTAATATATTTATACTTTTTCTGATTGGTTTATGCCATGTAAAAATATGATACATATATATATATATAAACATTTAAAATAATAAAAAAATATCCCAGGATTAAATAGAACCATTTAATCATGCTTCTTCACGAGGTAACAGCCCTGATCAAATGTAGCTTCTGGATAAATTTCATTTTGACTTAGGTGGAACTTATTTTGGGCCAGATCTCAGGCCAAATGCCAACTGTTTTCATCTCCATGTAGGGGGATAAAAAATGGTGAGTGATGTTTATGGGTAATACCTCACTATTTAATTTTATTACAGGAATTTGAGATGTGCTGACAACTTGTAACTGAAGACTAAAAACATTTAGGGCCATTTCCAAGCTGATCCTTTATTTATGCATCTGAAATAGCCCATAAAAACCATTAATATGAAATCATGTCTATAAATAAAGTGATTTAATTTCTATTTATTTAATCAAGTAGAGTTCAACTCTAAACTACAGATATGCATGTAGAAACTTTTAGGCGTTGTTGACATTTGCAAACTTTATTAGTTTAAATGGGGATAGTGACAGGTTTTTATCAACATTTACCTTTGTATTATTCTCACAAAAATGTTTTTCCACAATCACCATATTTTCACACAGTTGTAGTAAAACCTCCGACTTTGAAAGTCACATCATAACTTAGGTATTTTAAATGCACATGATCAAGAAGCTCCAATATTAATGTCATTTATAGATCCGTCATCTCAAAGCTCTTACATGAAAGTTCCCTGCAACGGAAAACTAATGGGACAAAAGCCATCCCCTGTGCCTTCAGCTATAAACAAATCTTTTTCAAGTTCACTGCATGCGTCAGTGTCTGGTGACTATTAAATAAATATATATTTTATTAGACTCATAACCATATTGTGTATCATTCAGAGCAGTACTTTTTCTTAACATTTCTGTATTTGCAAATGGAGGCATAGTTTGAATGTATGGGTTTTTAATTGTTTTATGTGTGTATTTTATGTATGTATATACCATTTATTGATGAGTGTGTACATATTTTTTAATTGATTATTTTATGTCATGTTTTTTTTTCTACTGTAAAGCACATTGAATTGTTGCCATGCAGGAAATGTGCTCTATAAATAAAGTCATTCATTCATTCATTAGTGGACCAGAAACTTGCAGTTTAAAATGTTTCATTTTAAAAACTGAAACATAAGCACCCACCTATTTTTTCTAAATAATTAAACTTCCATAATCTCAACCATATGCAGTCCTTCAAGCCAAGTTATTAAAAATGTGTGAGACCATTGTAGTGATGGTTTGTTCTCTTGTGTATTTTCTGTAATTTTTGCATCTTTTTATCTATCAAATCAGATAATTTATTGTGGTGTTAATGTGTAGCAAACCTGTTTCAGATTAAGTTGCAATGAATACTCATGCCTTCCATAAGCATCTCTGCTGCAAAATAGGCAGCAGGATGGTTAGAGGTCATGACCAAATTGGGAGAGTGGGTCCTGCTGCCCGGGAACACCCACTCTCTATAAATGAGGGAGCTCCAGACTTCTGCTTGAACTGATAGGCTCTTGTCACAGGTGAGTGTACTCAATATGTCCTTACTTTTCTGATGGCATTCGCCAGTTTTCTGTGCTACTTTTTATTTCTTCTTGCCCTACTATTGATGACAGAGATACCTTCACACACGTTAACAAGGTGACGTTCCATCAGAGGTTTTATTGTTAAGTGGTTTCAGTCAAGAAGATCTAAACATTAAGAAGCTTTTAATGTTGGGTTTCTTTACAAAAGAGTGATCACCACTGGAGCAATATTATGACTCAGGTGGTGTGGAAAATAAAGAAGATGAGCGGGCACACAGAATTTACATATTTACCTAACAACAAATTAGACCTACTGTTTAAAATTTCACCATTTGCTTTAAAATTTGACAGAAATTGTGAGAAATAGCTGTTTTACTAATGTATTTTTCTTTTTATATAGCATCTTTAAATTTCAACAGAGACTGTGCCACTCATTCTATTTTGGAACGAGCTGAGGTAAAGTTACATTTTTTCTACTTTTTAAAAAATTTATTTTGTGGATGCAAAAAACATTTAGTCTAGTTGTTGTAAGAATTATTTCTATTGTATTGTCATCCTGTTTATTCATTGTGTGTTTCAACATGATAGTGGATTTGCATTTATGAGCTTTATTATGAATGCTTTTTTTTCAGTCTCAAATAAGGTGCAACCATGAGTACGGATGCTGAGATGGAGCAGTATGGCCCGGCGGCCGTTTTCCTCCGGAAGCCAGAGAGGGAGAGGATTGAGGCTCAAACCACTCCATTTGATGCCAAATCAGCCTTCTTTGTGGTTGATGAGGCTGAGATGTATCTCAAGGGTAAACTGACGAAGAAGGAGGGTGGCAAAGCCACTGTTGAAACTGATACGGGGAAGGTAAATATGATTCCCTAATCATTTAGACCGTTGTCCTTTCTAGCAAAGGTTTTGAGCACAGTTTTGTGAAAATATGGTTCAGTAATGTTTAGTCAGCTAGGTTTATTCTGGTAAAAAAAAAAAAAGCTCTTCTGGAGGACTTGATGGTTTAAAAGATTTTCACTCTTTTCTGTGAAGACTGTCACTGTAAAAGAGGATGACATCCATCCCAGGAACCCTCCAAAGTTCGACAAAATTGAGGACATGGCCATGATGACCCACCTCAATGAGCCTTGTGTGCTGTATAACCTCAAAGAGCGTTATGCATCATGGATGATCTACGTGAGTTTTTACTTTACTAAAAATTAACATGAATACAAAAACAGCTGCACACTGATCTGTTTCTGCTCAACAGACCTACTCTGGGTTGTTCTGTGTGGTCGTGAATCCCTACAAGTGGCTTCCTGTGTATGATGCTGTTGTTGTGGGAGCATACAGAGGCAAGAAGAGGATTGAGGCTCCACCCCACATCTTCTCCATCTCTGACAATGCCTATCAGTTCATGCTCACTGGTATGATTAAGCCCATTACTTACAAATATTGTTCAATTTTGTCAAAGCAATAAGTATCTAATTAAATGTCAGATTTTGTAACCAAAAAGACCCTGAAATTAACATAAAACTTTCCTGTTTATTTTTCAGATCGTGAGAACCAGTCTGTCTTGATTACGTGAGTATACCAATAGCTAAAATGCTGATTTACCATTTAAGCATATAAAAATGAAGTTTAGTACTAAAAAAGTGCCATTAATACCTCAGCGGTGAATCTGGTGCTGGAAAGACTGTCAACACCAAGCGTGTCATCCAGTACTTTGCAACAATTGCAGCTCTGGGTGGCAAAAAGGATGCACCAGCCGCTGGCAAAATGCAGGCAAGTTTAGTCTTTAACTATTTAATAAAAATACACGTCAGTTATGATAGTGTATAAATTAGATGTATACCAATTAATTGGTTTTACTCAAACATCTGCCAAAGTTTGTCACTTTAAAAAGATCAGGCTATGCGTGTGCATTCTTACCCAATTACCAAGTGGAAAAAAGAAGGTAAAGCAGCAGTTGCTACAGCCAGTTTACTGCAGTTAAATACTAGTTATTCTAGGCTACAATATTCTTCTGTAAATAAATATTGCTCATATATACATTAAGTGCCTTAAAACTCACAAGTGTTGTTAAATAAATATTTACTAAAGTTAGGCAATATTGTTAAAATCTTTGTGATGCAAAAAAATATTTCAAAACTCTAATATGAATGTTAAAAAGATAAACACATTGTGTATTTACCTATAATTATTTCTTGCAGGGCTCCCTTGAGGACCAGATTGTTGCTGCCAATCCACTGCTGGAGGCCTATGGTAATGCTAAGACTGTGAGGAATGACAACTCCTCCCGTTTTGTAAGTATCAATATCTGTAAAGTGTTCTCTGACATTTAGTACATGATAACCTACATAATAAAAATCCTGAAATTATTCTACTGCTCAGGGTAAATTCATCAGGATCCACTTTGGTACCTCTGGAAAGCTTTCTTCAGCTGATATTGAAACTTGTAAGTAAAAAAATATGCTGGTCTTTCATTAGCGAATGATTTATACGTTAGTTTTAAATCAATAATGAAACTCTTAGATCTGCTGGAGAAGTCCCGTGTCACCTTCCAGTTGTCTGCTGAGAGGAGCTACCATATCTTCTATCAGCTGATGACAGGCCACAAGCCCGAGCTTCTGGGTATGTTAATACTGTAGAATGATTTAATAAAATAAACAAAAGTATATTGTGGTATATGTTTGAACTTTTTTATTTTAATTTCTTCACAGAGGCTCTGCTGATCACCACCAACCCCTATGACTACCCAATGATCAGCCAGGGTGAAATCACAGTCAAGAGCATCAATGATGTGGAGGAGTTCATTGCAACAGATGTAAAAACATATTTTGATGAAATTAGGCTTTTGTACCTCAAACTGAAGTGATTTGTACTTAATGCACTCTTCCCTACACAGACTGCAATTGATATATTGGGCTTTACTGCTGATGAGAAGATCAACATCTACAAGCTGACTGGTGCTGTGATGCATCACGGCAACATGAAGTTCAAGCAGAAGCAGCGTGAGGAGCAGGCTGAACCAGACGGCACTGAAGGCAATAGAAAAATACGATATAATTTCTATTAGGTTTTATAAGGCTTTTATTTAAAACATAATAGAAATATCCTGAATTTTTATGCTATGCTAAGAGTTTTTCACTTTATTGAGTATTGTCTTTTTTCCATCAGTGGCTGACAAAATCGCCTACCTTTTGGGCCTGAACTCAGCTGATATGCTGAAAGCTCTGTGCTACCCAAGAGTCAAGGTCGGAAATGAGATGGTCACCAAAGGTCAGACCGTGCCCCAGGTAAATAGAACAAAGCTATACAAATGCACCCACCCACATATTTTATATATAATTAGTGTAGCAATAATAAACTAAATGAGTAAATCTCACTTAACTAGCACTTTTTCTTCTAGGTCAACAATTCTGTCTCAGCCTTGTGCAAGTCAATCTATGAGAAGATGTTCTTGTGGATGGTCATCCGTATCAATGAGATGTTGGACACAAAGCAGTCAAGAGCTTTCTTCATTGGAGTGTTGGACATTGCTGGATTTGAGATCTTTGATGTGAGTAGTTAAAATTATGTGATGTTTTGGAGAATATTACTTTGTCATGAAATAAAATACTCTTTTTGTGATTACAGTTCAACAGCTTGGAGCAGCTCTGCATCAACTTCACCAATGAGAAACTGCAACAGTTCTTTAACCACACCATGTTTGTTCTGGAGCAAGAGGAGTATAAGAAGGAGGGCATTGAATGGGAGTTCATTGACTTTGGTATGGACTTGGCTGCCTGCATTGAGCTTATTGAGAAGGTAAAAAGCTGTGATGCTCAATCAGTTTCATTTGTTCATCTACAAATGTTTGTGAAAATGTATTAAGATATATTTTATGAAAATATCTCATGTACTTTTTTCAGCCAATGGGTATCTTCTCCATCCTTGAAGAGGAGTGCATGTTCCCCAAGGCGTCTGACACAACTTTCAAGAACAAGCTGAATGATCAGCATCTTGGCAAAAACAGGGCCTATGAAAAACCAAAGCCTGGAAAGGGCAAGGCTGAGGCTCACTTTTCTCTGGTTCACTACGCTGGTACAGTGGACTACAACATCACTGGCTGGCTGGACAAGAACAAGGACCCACTGAATGATTCAGTGGTTCAGCTCTACCAGAAGTCTTCAAACAAACTGCTGGTATTACTGTATGTAGCCCATGCTGGAGCTGAGGGTAAGAAATATGAGTAGAAAAAACAGATATCTTAAGATCTTAAAATTAGAGAAACTGCATTTAAAGTAATTTTAGATAAATTTGAACGAAAAGTTTATCTAATTCATTGGTGCTATTTTTAGTGACACAAAAGTGTCAATTTTAGCTTATGTGTCAAAGATTTTAGAATCTGAGTTTGCATGATTAAAGATTGAAGGATTTTTGTAACAGCAGCAAAAAAAGACTTCTTTGAATTACACTGAATAAAATCTGGTTTATTTCTAAAGCTGAGGGTGGTGGAAAGAAGGCTGGCAAGAAGAAGGGTGGTTCCTTCCAGACTGTGTCTGCTCTTTTTAGGGTATGTTTATTATTGGAGCTTTTGAAAACAGTGTGAACCCAATACAGAAAAAATACAACATTTTTATTTTACAATGCTGATCCACAGGAGAATTTGGGCAAGCTGATGACCAACCTGAGGAGCACTCATCCTCACTTTGTGCGCTGCCTGATTCCCAATGAAACAAAGACCCCAGGTAAGAACTCCTACAATACACTAAAACATTCAAGGTGACACAGTTGAATTAGTTTAACAACATATCTTTAACACCCAGGTCTTATGGAGAACTTCTTGGTCATCCACCAGCTGAGGTGTAACGGTGTGCTGGAGGGTATCAGGATCTGCAGAAAGGGCTTCCCCAGCAGAATCCTCTATGGTGACTTCAAGCAGAGGTTACATTTATTTTACTACAAATATGCAAACTTGATTTTTGTATGTCAAGTAGAAAAAACTTATTATTTGTCTTTAGATACAAAGTATTGAATGCCAGTGTCATCCCTGAGGGACAGTTCATCGACAACAAGAAAGCTTCAGAGAAGCTGTTGGGCTCCATTGATGTGGACCACACTCAGTACAAGTTTGGAACCACTAAGGTACATTTCTATAGAATATTAATAGTAAAAATGTACCTAGTGGTATTCACAGGTACTGACAAGCAATGCCTTTGATGTGACCACATAGGTGTTCTTCAAAGCTGGTCTCCTGGGTACACTTGAGGAGATGAGAGATGAAAAACTGGCTGAGCTGGTGACCATGACTCAGGCTCTCTGCAGAGGTTATGTCATGAGGAAGGAGTTTGTTAAGATGATGGAGAGGAGGTGGGATTATTATCAGATTTACTAAAGAGTCATCTGTCCTCATATCAAGATTTCCTTGCTTTAAATGTAAAACTATGCTTTAATTTGCTCCTTTTAGAGAATCTATCTACACAATTCAGTACAATATTCGCTCGTTCATGAATGTGAAGAACTGGCCATGGCTGAAATTGTACTTCAAGATCAAGCCTCTTCTGAAGAGTGCTGAGACCGAGAAGGAGCTGCAGCAGATGAAGGAGAACTATGATAAGATGAAAACAGACTTGGCTACTGCTCTGGCCAAGAAGAAGGAGCTGGAGGAGAAAATGGTTTCCCTGCTCCAGGAGAAGAATGACTTGCAGCTCCAAGTGGCCTCTGTGAGTAGGAAAATGTCTCAAGTGTTTTTTTTTTATCCTTGTCACTTTGTCCCTTGCTCGTCAACACTCTAGCGCAACACCCACTCATCCCCAAGATGAGGTGTTGTCACCTGGTGGACCCGCACATTCTTGGAGTACACACACACACACACATATCAGAATGCAGCTAATTGAATATTAATGTCCTGGCTGAGTGGGCAGGGAAAACCTTTCATTGTAAGGCTTTATAATGGGGTTGTAGTTCATTTTTCAGGGCTCCTAGGACATTTCTACCTCCAGCAAAGTTCCACAAGCTTCAATGAGTCTCAAAGAACAACTTCCAATTGTAAATAAACAGCATTCTACTGCCATGTCTGTTTACCACTATTCATAGGAAGTCGAGAATCTTGGAGATGCTGAGGAAAGGTGTGAAGGGCTCATCAAGAGCAAGATCCAACTTGAGGCTAAACTCAAAGAGACATCAGAGAGACTGGAGGATGAAGAGGAAATCAATGCTGAGTTGACTGCCAAGAAGAGGAAACTGGAGGATGAATGCTCTGAGCTGAAGAAGGACATTGATGACCTGGAGCTGACCTTGGCCAAAGTGGAGAAGGAGAAACATGCCACTGAGAACAAGGTGCAAATCAGTTACTGTCTGATACTAGCATGTAAAGTTAAAGAGCTGTGTACATGTGTGCAGTTAGATAGATGT
>SSNS01000016.1:3466511-3563390 GCA_006937985.1 Aphyosemion australe | reverse complement strand
ATCTTTGACCAGGACATGTCATTCAAATCCCACGTTAAACAGGTTTGTAGGATTTCCTTTTTCCACCTTCGGAATATTGCTAAGATTAGAAGCATCCTTTCCAGGAGTGATGCTGAAAAACTGGTTCATGCATTTATTACCTCAAGGTTGGATTACTGCAATTCATTACTATCAGGAGGTCCACAGAATGTAGTCAAAAGTCTTCAGCTGGTCCAAAATGCTGCAGCTAGAGTTCTGATGAGAATTAAAAAGAGAGACCACATCTCTCCTGTTTTAGCTTCCCTACATTGGCTGCCTGTTAAATTTAGAATAGATTTTAAGATCCTCCTTCTCACATATAAAGCTCTTAATAATCAAGCTCCATCATACATCAGTGATCTGATTGTTCCATATGTTCCTAACAGAGCACTTCGCTCTCAGACTGCAGGTTTACTGGTGGTTCCTAGAATATCTAAAAGTAGGATGGGAGGCAGATCTTTTAGCTATCAGGCTCCTCTACTGTGGAACCAGCTCCCAGCGTTAGTGCGTGAGGCAGACACCTTGTCTACTTTTAAGACTAGGCTCAAAACTTTTCTATTTGATAGGGCTTATGGTTAAATTCTGATGTTAGCCCAGGTTTAGATGAGTGGGGAGCAGAGGGAGGTGGAGTGTACAGAGGGGACTACTGTCGTTAAAGACTTCTCCCTGGCCCTGCCTCCCACATGCCTCCATCTGAAAGGTTAGGTTATCCTGAGTTATCTCTGTAGTTATGCTGCTATAGGCTTAGACTGCTGGAGGACATACTGACCACTTTCCACACTCTGCTACTCTCTTCTACCACCACTCTCTAATTGCATTATTTCCTGTTATTCCAGCTGTTAACTTTATTTTCTCTCTAAGTGTTTTTCTCCCCAGAAGAAGCTACACTGGCGTTCTGCTGAGCTGTGGTTGCCTCATGGAGGGGGCCATCGGCTGGCACACTGCTGCCAACCACCTAACATTCTCCCTCTCCTGATATTACATCTTACTTTCTTTAACATAGAATGTGCTACTATTAGTTCACCTATTGAATTAATTATAGATTCACTCAGATAAAGACAATAAAGTTTCTCTTACTCTTACTAAATAGAACTTCTACTAAGAAATCACAGTGTAGCCATAGAAACACTACTTGATATATGTGGTGTGTGTGTGTGTGTGTGTGTGTGTGTGTGGGTGTGGGGTGTGCCTGTGCCTGCTCTGTCTTCTCAACCCCCAGTGAGCCGTAGCGGATGGCTGCTCATACTGAGCCAGGATCCTCTGGAGGTTTCTTCCTGTTAAAAGGGAGTTTTCCTTCCCACTGTCGCTAAATGCTTGCTTAGTATGAGGATTGTACCAACACAATGACACTAGTCAGTGTCTTGATGCAATCTGCTGGGTCCCTTATATAGGAAACTTTTTTACTGATTGGCTTATGAACTGAACTGTATTGAAATGTTTACTTTGTGAAGTGCCTTGAGACGACTCTTGTCGTGATTTGGCGCTATATAAATAAACTGAATTGAATTGAATTAAATATCTTCAGCTTTCTTTATTTATTGAGTCGGCAGTGGCGGTGCTGTTGACGTATTTCAAAGAAGCTTGCGCTCTCCGTGGCTCTCGACGGACAGTTATTTTTGGGGCCATGTCTCCATCACCCTCCGCGAGCCCGTCCGAGAGCCCTTGCGTCGACACAGAATGGCGCTGCGTGTCTCCGTAATGACGCAGATGGACAAGTATAAATTAGGCTTAAGTTTGAGATATCTCAGAATCCCTAATAACCTAAGGTGGTCTTTTTAATATTTATTAGGCAGACTGGATATGTATTCCAGATATCTATAATTCTATTGTTCCTAGTAGAAATTAACTTTCTGATCTTTTATCTGATTTACTCCCTAAATATGACCAGGGCATTATTCTGGGGGATTTTAATATTCATGTCTGCTGTCCTCTGAAACCCCTGGTGAGAGATTTTATAAATGCACTTGATGCTTTTGGACTACAGCAATTAGTCAATGTTCCAACCAATGCATGATCTCACACTCTGGATGTGGTTTTATCTTTTGGATTTGTTGTGTGTAATTTGACTGTTGACTCTGTAGGGTTTTCTGTTTAACATTTCCAGCCTTCTTCCTCCAGCTCGGAGGCAAGCTGCCTGCTTTTCTAGATGTACAATGGGTACGGAAACTATTCAGACCCCCTGTCAATTTTTCACAGTTTATTATATTGCAGCCGTTAATGTACACTCAGCACCCTATATTAGCAGAAAAACACACAATTTTAGAAATGTATAAAGTTATTAAAATAGACAAACTGAAATATCACTTGGTCCTAAGTATTCAGACCCTTTTCTTCTGATCATCCTTGAGATGGTCCTACACCTTCATTGGAGTCCAGTTGTGTTTGATTATACTGATTGGACTTGATTAGGAAAGCCACACATCTGTCTATATAAGACCTTACAGCTCACAATGCATGTCAGAGCAAATGAGAATCATGAGATCAAAGGAACTGCCAGAAGAGCTTAGAGCAGTGGTTCTCAAATACTTTTGGTGAAGCCCCCTCTAGGATACATGGATTTTTTTGCGCCACCCTCCCAATGTGCGGGGGGGGGGGGGGGGGGGGGGGGTGTATAGTAAGATTGTTTTACGGATTTCTGGAATGTTAATTTCCGCTAGGAACAATAGAATTATAGATTTCTGAATACATATCCAGTCTGGAATAAATATTAAAACGGCTTGCCATATAACGCGCTGATAGTTCGTCGGCGAATATTGGGAGGTAGGGGAAAGTGCAGGGGAATGATCTTGATGCCAGAGCAGGGGTGAGGGTGTGGCTGGGTTGGGCGATTAGACAAAATTATTCAACCATCCATGATTGGCTGAGTTGTTCAACGGTTGTTTTTAACAAGAGGCGATTTATTTATTTGTCCGTGAGTAAGTGTGTTAATGATTCATGCAGGTGCGCAGATATTTTACCCGTTACCACAGAATCCATCGTGGAGGTAACATCATGGAAAGATTCACATCGGAGCGTCTGCATTATTCTCCGCATCTGGCAGTGCGCACAAAGCGGCGCGCAATAGGAGCTCAGAGCGCGTCTGACAGACTTGTGCACAAGAGCGCAAATGTCGAGAGCTTCTAGATCTGGAAAGTGGAAACCCTTCTTTCAGAGAGTCTGGTAGACTTCTGGTCGTTTCTTTTGGAGAAACGTTTCCTGATTTTAAAACTCTGGCTGAAGTAGAATTCGGCCCAGCGTGTCAGCGGACCTCTGAATAATCAGAGCAACATTTAAACAGCCATGAGTCTGTCTGAGGCAAAAGTCCAGAACCTCGTTAGCTTCTTCAGCAAGCTCCATAGAGACATCTGATTACGCACAAGCAGGTGACCATCAGGTTTACGTCGGAGCACAAAGAATGTGCGTTGGGGCCGCAGCAGGTGAAATGTTGATAATTTAAGTGAAATTGTTTAATTGCATTGTTTCTATGTTACTGGGGCACTGTGGTCAGCTTGTGTGGACTAAATATTAATTAAAACGAATGGATATTTAACGGTTTTATTGAATGTTTATTATTATTATTTTTAAAATGAAAGTGAAGGGAAAATGCGGCCTCTGGCTACGTGCGTCCTCCTCCGTGCGTCCTCCTCCGTGCGTCCAAATTCAGCAGGATTTTTTTTCCATTTCTCATATAAGAAAGAAAGTTATGTTAAAAAACATTTTATTTAAATAAAATACCACTATGGTGGGCACCGCAGGGAAACAAGATGAGGCTTCTTTTTAACATAACCTGTTTAATTCAGGCCGTTTATACGTCACTCTACCAAACAACAAATATAAAATGAAACAAAAAGTAAGAAAAATCTATATTTCTTGTCCAACACATGCACTTCCTTTCCATTAAATAAAATTCATGTTTGGCCTTTTTCTGTGTTCAAAAATCAGTCTGTGATCCTCATTTATTGGACTGACAGTGGAGGTTGGAATACCCTTTCGTCGGGGAAGCTCCGAGCGGGGTGGGGGTGGGGTGGGGGGGTCGGGTGTGTCTGCCGCGCCCCCCCCAGCTCTTCTCCCAAGGGGGGCGCGCCCCACTAATTGAGAACCACTGGCTTAGAGACAGAATTGTGGCAAGGGACACATCTAGACAAGGTTACAAAAACATTTCTGCTGCACTTAAGGTTCCTAAGAGCACAGTGGCTTTCATAATCCTTAAATGGAAGACGTTTGGGATGACCAGAACCCTTCCTAGAGCAGGCCGTTCAGCCAAACTGAGCTACCAGGGCAGAAGAGCCTTGGTGAGAGAAGTAAAGAAGAACTCAAAGATCACTGTTGCTGAGCTCCACAGATGCAGTCAGGAGATGGGAGAAAGTTGTAGAACGTCAACCATCACTACAGCCCTCCACCAGTCAGGGATTTATGGCAGAGTGGCCCGTCGGAAGCCTCTCCTCAGTGCAAGACACATGAAAGCCTGCATGGTGTTTGCTAAAACACACCTCAAGGACCCCGAGATGGATAAGATTCTCTGGTCTGATGAGACCAAGATAGAACTTATTGGCTTTAATTCTAAGTGGTATATGTGGAGAAAACCAGGCTCTGCTCATCACTTGTCCAATACAGTCCCCACAGTGAAGCATGGCGGTGGCAGCATCATGCTGTGGGGTGTTTTCCAGCTGCAGGGACAGGTTGCAATCGAGGGAATGATGAATGCGGTCAAGTACAGGGATGTCCTGGACAAGAACCTTCTATAGAGTGCTCAGGACCTCAGACTGGGCTAAAGGTTTACCTTCCAACATGACAATAACCCTAAGCACTGCTAAAATACCGATGAGTGGCTTTATGGCAACTCTGTGACTGTTCATGAATGGCCCAGTCAGAGCCCTGACTTAAACCCAATTGAGCATCTCTGGAGAGACCTACTTGCTTGAGGTCCAGTGTAAAGTTTCCACAGTCAGTGATGGTTTGGGGTGCCATGACATCTGCTGGTGTTGGTCCATTGTATTTTCTGAGGTCCAAGTTCAATGCAGCCGTCTACCAGGATGTTTTAGAGCACTTCATGCTTACTGCTGCTGACCAACGTTATGAAGATGCAGATTTAATTTTCCAACAGGACTTGGCACTTGCACAGTGCCAAAGCTACCAGTACCTGGTTTAAGGACCATTGTATCCCAGTTCTTGATTGGTCAACAAACTTGCCTGACCTTAACCCCATAGAAAATCTATGGGGTATTGTGAAGAGGAAGATGCAATACGCCAAACCCAACAATTCAGATAAGCTGAAGGCCACTATGAGAGCAACATGGGCTCTCATAACACCTGAGTAGTGCCAGACTGATCAACTCCATGCCATGCCGCATTGCTGCAGTAATCCAGGCCAAAGGAGCCCCAACTAATTATTCAGTTCTGTACATGCTCATACCTTTCATGCTCATACTTATCAGTTGGCCAACATTTCTAAAAAAATCTTTTTTTGCATTGGTCTTAATTGATAGTCTAATTTTCTGAGATACTGAATTTGGGACTTTCACTGTTTGTCAGTTATAATCATCAACATTAAAAAAAAATAAACATTTAAAATATATCAGTCTGTGCGTAATGAATGAATATAACATACAAGTTTCACTTTTTGAATGGAATTACTTAAATAAATCAACTTTGTCATAATATTCTAATTTTACTTGTAGCAACAGTGGCGAGGAAAGCTTCCTTTTAACAGGAAGAAACCTCTAACAGAACCTGGCTAAGTACAGCCATCCGCCGTGACTCACTGGGGGTTTGAGAAGACAGAGCAGACACACAACCACACAGATGCATGCAGACAAAAATATGCACGAACATTTAATGAAAACACTTCATTTAACCCAAAAGGGTTTTAGGCAGGAAATATTGTGCATCAAATGAAACAAATATCAGTTTTAATTTATAGTTTGATTCCAAGCCGGTCCAGGTTGTTAACTCACACTAAACCCACTGTTGCACGTCACACAATTAATATACCAATTAATATACCAATAAGTATTTTGAAAACATACATATGAACGTAATATATTAAAAAACTTTCTATTTTAATTATAGATCATTTTTATTTATCTAGAGATGGGGAGGGTGGAGGTGATTGTAGTTGTGTGAGTGTGTGCATGCGCAAGGGTCAACAAGTCTGAAAATGTACCCTAAAATAAACATTTTACCATCTCACCAGTTCTGCCTCCCACTGTTCAAATATTCCAACCATTGAAATGATAAAGTGATCAATTCTTTGTTAGTGGGCAAATATAGAAAATCACCAGGGGTTTGAAATTTTTTACCTGACTGTAGATGTATTGAAATATTATTTTACCACTTTGCAATCTGTGGATTAATTAGTTTGAATGCTGTTAAGCAAATTTGGTATCAAATTGTTCAGCTCGTTAAGCTCTTTCCGGCTATTACTTTTAGTATTGATATGTTTAATATTTTAGGAGATATTCAGCTTTTTCTGTGATTTTTCAGCCCATTGAAATGAATGGGAAATGCTTCAAATTTTCAAAAAATCATTCAGCTTGTTTGAACTTTAACTACTTCAGCATACTTCAACCTAGACTTCATTCAACTTTTAACAAACTCAGAACACATTCAGCTCTTATCTGATTATTCAGCTTCTTGATATCTTTTACGGTTTTTCTAAAATCACAGGTTAAACTTGAGGTACAATTTGTAAAAGTTCAGAAATGTCTCCTCCTCCAACCAGTCAAAAGAATAGGGCTCAGAACCGACTTTGCTCCACTTCAGGCAGTGTCCTGAGAGAACCGTACAACCGATGGAAATGGGACTTTCACTGGATGAAAGCTGACAAAAATTCCTCTGTTTTGAGCTATAATTTATGGATGTCCTCCAAAAATTGTGGTCAAAGTGATAATCTCTTTGGAGTTTAATCAGTTTTCAGAAATGTTTCTCACCACTCTAAACTGCAAATTCATAACATTTCAACGTCACAACTTCTGCGAACAAATGTTTGCTACACCCACATTGTTTTGGCTACTGAAACAATTATATCTCAAAAAGTAGGAATCTTTGTCAGCTTCGATGGGTGTCAAGGTTCGGACGCTATGAGCCTCAGAAGGCAGATAGTGCCAGATTCTCCCATTGTCTCCCATTATAATCAAGCTGAGAATGTGTGATTCGATTGCTGTCTGAGAGCTGAAATCGTCTCATCATATCTCCTACACAATTCAACTTAGCCACACAAAAATTCACACAGAGCACCATTAACGCCTTCTGCTGCTGACACTTTTGGAATTTTTCTAATCGGTGCAATACTTTTCGATTGGTGATGAGAGATTCGAGGTCTCCAATCTGACTTTTGAAGCTGCAGATCACAGTTTTCTGCAGTGTCCCATGACTTTCTCTAAACAAAAATCTGCTACGACCACATCTTTTAGAGTTCATGCGTAATTTATTTCAAAAACAGAACTTTTTTTGGTCAGCTTCGATGGGATGTCTTTGTTTTAGCTGTAGCTGTCACGGTTCTTGAGTTACAAGCGTCAGAAGGAGGATTCAGCCACATTTTCCTCCTATCTGAGGCCTTAATAAAAAACAGGCATTTTCTGCTCCGGTTTCTGTCAGACAGCTGAAATTGTCCCCTCATATCTCCTACAACATTCGACTTAGCCACACAAAAATTCACACAGAGTACCATCAACACGTTCTGCTGCTGACGCTTTTTGAATTTTTCTAATCGGTGCAATACTTTTCGATTGGTGATGAGAGGTTTGAGGTCTCCAATCTGACTTTTGAAGCTGCAGATCACAGTTTTCTGCAGTCTCCCATGACTTTCTCCAAACAAAAATCTGCTACGACCACATCTTTTAGAGTTCATGCGTAATTTATTTCAAAAACAGAACTTTTTTTGGTCAGCTTCGATGGGATGTCTTTGTTTTAGCTGTAGCTGTCACGGTTCTTGAGTTACAAGCGTCAGAAGGAGGATTCAGCCACATTTTCCTCCTATCTGAGGCCTTAATAAAAAACAGGCATTTTCTGCTCCGGTTTCTGTCAGACAGCTGAAATTGTCCCCTCATATCTCCTACAACATTCGACTTAGCCACACAAAAATTCACACAGAGTACCATCAACACGTTCTGCTGCTGACGCTTTTTGAATTTTTCTAATCGGTGCAATACTTTTCGATTGGTGATGAGAGGTTTGAGGTCTCCAATCTGACTTTTGAAGCTGCAGATCACAGTTTTCTGCAGTCTCCCATGACTTTCTCCAAACAAAAATCTGCTACGACCACATCTTTTAGAGTTCATGCGTAATTTATTTCAAAAACAGAACTTTTTTTGGTCAGCTTCGATGGGATGTCTTTGTTTTAGCTGTAGCTGTCACGGTTCTTGAGTTACAAGCGTCAGAAGGATTCAGCCACATTTTCCTCCCATAAAAAACTCCGGTTTCTGTCAGACAGCAGAAATTATCTCCTCATATCTCCTACAAAATCCAGGTTAGGCACACAAAACGTCTCCCAGAGCACCGACGAAGCCTTCTGCCGCTGACGCTTTTGGAATTTTTCGAATCGGTGCTATACTTTTCGAATGGTGATGAGAAGTTCGAGGCCTCCGATCTGACATCTGAAGCATAGATCACAGAGCCTTCCTCATTAAGGGGCCTGCCTGCTGCATCTAACAGCAGCAGAGCAGTGGTGTGATAATGGAGCTTTCTGATTGGTTCAGACGTTTCCCGCTATTTTAACTGTCTGACATCTGATATACGGAAAAGCTATTTTAAGTACAATCCTACTGAAGACTTGTGGCTTCTCTATCAGTCTGTCTGCTTGTTACAGCAAACCAGTATCAGAACCAGCATCTGGTTTAAGACCAGAACCAGGATCAGAACCAACAACTGGTTTGATACCAGAACCAGGGTCAGAACACCAGAAGCAGAACCAAAGCCAGACTCAATACTTTCTCTCTCTCTCTCTCTGTCTTCCTCCCTCTATGTCTCCCTCCCTAACCTCTCTCTCTCTCCCCCGCTCTCTCTTTATCTCTCTCTCTTTCTCTGTCCCTCACTCTTCCTCCCTACCTCTCTCTCTCTGTCTCCCTCCCCCCTCTCTCTTTTTCTCTCTTCTGTCCCTCGCTCATTCTCTCTCCCTCCCTTCCTTCCTACTCCACTCTCTCTCTCTCTCTCTCTCTCTCTCTCTTTGTGTCTCCCTCCCTCTCTCCCTCCTCTCCCTCTTTCTTTCTTCTGTCCCTCACTCTTTCTCTCTCCCTCCTGTAAAAGGATCACACCGGCTGAGGGCCATTAGAACCTGCTTTTATTACACGTCGTAGCAGAGACACATACATCCACCAGAGCTGCGTCGTTAGTCTGTCTACAGGCTTACATAAGTGTCCATATCTGGTCCTGAACTGACCAGATGGACCGGAAGAGTTCAAAGGAGAGGCTGCAACTTCGGTCCCATCTGACGATGCAGGCGCTGGGATATCCTCATGGATGAAGCGGGCTCCGAGGTCTCTGGTGGGTCAGACGGACTCACCACACCTGCTCTGAGGTGACGATGGTTACGACTCAGCACTGCGCCAGACTGCGTGCTGATCAGGAAAGATCTTGGGGTAGCAGTCTCCTTCACTCACCACTTCCTCCGGAACGCCAAAGTGTGTGAATGTCGACTTCAGACGCTGGATCACCTGGCCATTGGTCAGGGACGGTAGATACGAGATCTCCAGAAACCATGAGTAGTAGTCTGCAATGACAAAATAGTTACTCCTATTGTACTCACAGATGTCCATGCCAACTTTCTGCCATGGTCGATCCGGCAGAGGAGTAGAGATCAAGGGTTCCATCTTTTGAGTCCTCCTCAGCTCCTGACAAACGAGACATTGCATGACAACGGTACTAAGGTCCAAAGAAAACCCAGGCCACCACACAGATGATTTGGCTCTCTCTTGACACTTCGAGAGTCCCTGGTGACCATCATGCACCTTGTTCAGGATCTCAGACCTCATTGTCTTTGGGATTACAGTCCTGCAGCCTCTGACGACCAAACTGTCAGCCTCAGAAAGTTCAGACTTTACCTTCATGAAGGCTTTAACTGTCGGCGTAATGTTCCTACAACTCTCAGGCCACCCAGACCTGATATAGCCGATGACAGTTTGAAGCTCCTTGTCCATCTTAGTGGCTTCCCTCAGTTCCGCCATCCTTGAAGACGACGCCGGAACGCCGTGAAGAACAGCAGCCACGTAGCTTTCCACCTCTGCCCGGGTGTCCTGCTCGCCCTCCATGCTCGTCAACGGGCTCCTAGACAACGTATCTGCAACGACAAGTGTTTTGCCAGGCACATACACTGCACAGGGATTGTACCTCATGAGCCGCATCAGAAGACGTTGACACCTCAGGGGAACGTGGTCCAGACTTTGGTCGTTAATCAAAGAAACCAAAGGCTTATGGTCAGTTTCCAGTCGGAACTCATCCAATCCACAAAGGTACTTGTCGAATTTCTCACAGGCCCATACACACGCCAGACACTCCTTCTCAATCGGGTCTCGGCGTCAGATAGACGTCTGGAGCTGTAGGCTACAGGCCTCCACCCCTCATCATGGAGCTGGAGCAACACAGCTCCCAGTCCATAACTAATGGCGTCTGCTGACACCGAAGTGGGTTTAGTGACGTCATAAAAGGCAAGCACAGGGGCAACAGTCAATTGATGCTTCACCTCCTCAAAGGCAGACTGCTGGACCGGACCCCACATCCAAACGTTCTGGTTCTTCAACAGTTCATACAAAGGTAAACTTATAGTAGACAGAGACAGAACAAACCTCCCTAGGTAGTTCACCATCCCCAGGACTCGTTTCAGCTCCCGGAGGTTCGTGGGTGGTGGAAGATGAAGTATGGCTGCCACCTTCTCCGGGTCCGGCCTGACTCCTCTTCGGTCATAACATGACCCAGAAACCGGAGCTGTCTCTGTCCAAAGACACATTTCTGATTATTAAGCTTGAGACCAGCAAATTTAATCCACTGCAACACTCTTCCAAGCCTTTCATCGTGTTGGTCTCTGGTCGCTCCGTAAACCAGGATGTCATCCATAAAGACCTCCACGCCCTCCAGGGTCTCCATCATCTTCCTTTGGAATATTTCGGGTGCACTGGTTATACCAAACGGAAGTCTCTTAAAACAATACCAGCCAAATGGCGTGATGAATGTCGTCAGCAGGCAGCTGTCAGGGTGCAAGGGTATCTGCCAAAATCCACTAGCGGCATCCAGCGAAGAAAATACTGTAGCGCCATTCAGCTTGGAGATGATTTCTTCTGCTGTTGGCAGCACATAGCGCTCTCTTTTCACAGATCTGATCAACCGGGTCAAATCCACACAGATTCTGGTTTTACTAGTGTTCTTCTTCACCACCGGCACCATTGGGGCACACCATTCCGTGGGTTGCGTGACTCTATCACACTGTCGGTCTCCATCCGTCCCAACTCCTCCTTAACTTTCTGCAACAGAGGGAAGGGCACTCGACGGGCAGAATGTACAGCAAAAGGCACTGCATCCTTATTCAATAGGATTTTCACAGAATCAGTTCTCAAAGTGCCATGCTCGCCGCTGTCGCCCCGATGTCGCATGACAGTTCATCAATCCTCCTCACCAGGTTCATCCTCACTGCCAGAGACCTACTCAGCAGGTTGTTAATGTGGCAGCCTCTAGCAACGTAGATCCTGGAGCGAAAGTCAGCTCCCTTGTGACTGAGAGTGGCATTAAAACATCCCAGACACGACAACTCTCCTCCTGGACTGTTCAGGGGTAAATCCGACGGTTGCAGAGCCTTGTTAGAGCTGAGAGTACGAAAGGCATGTTCAGTTATTACATTAACATCAGCACCAGTGTCAATCTTGAAGTCGACTGGAGTATTGTCCACTAACAGTCGAACATTCCAAGTGGCACGATTCTCCCCAGTCTCGATCACAGAACCCAAAAAGTAAGACCCATTTCCACTGTGTGAAACAGCGACCTCACTTACGGATCGTTGATTACGGCACATTTTAGCCCAGTGTCCCCTTTTATGGCAGTTATGACACACGGCCCTCATCGCAGGACACTTTACATCACAGTTGTGTTGTGGTCTTCCACACCTTCCACACTTAACATCACTATTCCCCCTAGGAACTTTCTCCATGGCAGAGTGTGTTTGTGGCTTATTTTGCGATGGTTTCCAGTGTGAGTACCTCTTTCGATGGCGGACTTCCTCCACCGAGCTCCCCGAGGCCTCCTGCTGGCACACTTGCGCAGTGACTTCCTCCGATTGTCTGACAGCTTGTATTGTTTGTGGCAGCGTCAGCCCATCCATCAGCTGGAGCCGGCAGGAAAGCTCCTTGTCCAATATGCCCACCACGATCCGGTCCTGAATGTGTTCCTCCTTTAACACTCCAAACTCGCAGTGGTCGGAAAGTTCATACAGCGCCCTGATAAACCGCTCCGCCTTCTCTCCCGACCGCAAACCCAAGCAACATGGCGGCGGTGCAGGAAACACGTTCGTTTGAAATGGCTTTGTCATCAACATTGGATTATTTAGACTCCAACGTGCGTAAGTCTGTCAGCTATACTTAGCGGCTTCTTATTTTTATCAAACTAAGTAGTGCAATGTCCCAGTACACCTGATATTCACATGTTTTTCATACAAAAACGAAATAAATCATTGATGTTAGACGCCATTAATGCCTCCCGCTTTTCCGTCGCTGTGATTACGTCACGTTGTTCGTTACTCTGATTGGTCCTAGCGCTATCCAATTGTGTGCTGACATTTTGAAAGACAACCGTAGATCCCGCCTCACGACTGAGAGCCGTCAATGGTTCGTGGCCAGACTATTTATACACATATATAGGATGGCTTGCCAGGCTAGCTATTCGGCACCTTCAGCTATCATTTTAAGCAATTCAGCATTCAAACGCATATCTGCCAGAAATGCAATTAATCTAGTTGTTGTTTAACTTTACTGACAAATTTGTATTAAATCTAAATGTTTATTTTCTATTTTGCACTCAAAATGAATATTTTAATACTTTCTTGTTATTCACTGCTCGTTATTCAGGGTTCTATCCGAATCAGCAACTCCTCATGTTTCATTTCAAGTGAACATATAGCACTTGTTCACCCCTAATGGAAATAGCTGTGAGCAGTGTCAGGTATCTCAGGGATGTGCACCCTTGTAACTATATATCAGTGGCATTCTGAATCTTCTTTCTCCTTTACTCAGCATTGGCTGATTTTATAATCAAATGGACCTATCATAAAAACTGTCAACTGAAATATGACCCTAAATAAATCACTGCATTTAATGGAACAAACACTACACAAACCATGCTATGCACTCTTGCTATGCTGTATTAAAAAAACTGTGAACGTAAAAGACCTTGTAAATATTTATGAACCAACTAAAGGTTTAGTGTTCACAGTTTAATCATTACTACTTGCATATGCATCAGTTTGCAATTACACTTACTTTAACCGTATAACTGGCAACTTAAACATTTTGTAAACCATAATTTCAGTCCCTATATCCTATTGAAGCTTTAGTGAAACATAATGGGGGAGGGGGACTTACTCAGCCAATACAACAAAAATATATTTGGGAAGATGTCTGAATAAAAAGCCAAACATAATTACCTTACATTATTATTAACATAACATTTTATTTTTATTAGTATAACCTTAAATTATATTTTCACCCATATAACACTAAATTAATTTAAAAAATTTAAAAATAGACTTTGTTACTTTTTTGGTGTGAAAGTTAAAGGGTTGAACACTATTAAACCAAATAATGACTTCTTGTTAAAATCATAGCAATCATATATAAGCCTAAACATTTAAAAGTTTTTTCCAAAAGTTTTGTTTTGAATAGAGAGCATTCTACATCTAAGAATACATTTATGAATAGTTTTTATATAAAAATTCAAAATAATTTCAAATTCAAAATTCTGTTATTTCAAATAAATAAATAAGATTCTTTCTCACTGTTTCTAAAATATAGCACGGACACATAATAAAGATACATGTCTGACACCACATATGGTGTATAGACATCACTGTCAAGCTGAAAGGAAAGGAGCGTTCTGTGCTTTACCAAATTAAGCAACATGCTTAAGCTGAGTAGACACACTTGAGCATATATAAGCAGCAGCTCTAAATGCCTGCTTTAACTGACAGGCATTTGACTCAGGTGAGCCCTATGTGTGATAGTCTTTAGTTCAGGAGACACTTAAAAACAATATTGATTGGATAAACAATAAATAAATAAACAATTTTTATTGTATATAAATACATTTGAAATTGGGCAATTCTGTGTTCTCTCTTGTAGCATTTCTGGTTCCACACAAGACATCCATTTCTTAAGTCTGGACCCTGTGAGGTAAGCAGATTATTACAAAAGGAAATTCATGTAAAATAATTGGATTAAAGATTAAATATATACATGAGCCATAAGGATAATGCTGGAGAATATTTGTGAACATTTCAGGCTCCACTAAAAGTGTCATCATGAGTACCGACGCTGAGATGGAGCAGTATGGTCCGGCATCCATTTACCTCCGGAAGCCAGAAAAGGAGAGGATTGAAGCTCAAACTGCTCCATTTGATGCAAAAACAGCCTTCTTTGTGATTGATGATGCTGACCTTTATGTCAAGTGTAAAGTTGTTAAGAGGGAGGGTGGCAAAGCCACATGTGAGACAGAAGGAGGGAAGGTAAAGTTTATTGTGTATGCTTTAGCTTTTATTTTGTTCTTATCAAATACATATTCTATATAAAAATGCATTTGTGACCATTAAAATCCAATTTTTGTTTCAGACTGTCACCGTAAAAGAGGATGACATCCATCCCAGGAACCCTCCAAAGTTCGACAAAATTGAGGACATGGCCATGATGACCCACCTCAATGAGCCAACTGTGTTGTATAACCTCAAAGAGCGTTTTGCATCATGGATGATCTACGTAAGTTTTTACTTTGCAAAACAGTGTTTAAAATGAAATTATTTTTGTCAAAATCAACAAAAATTATGTTAAACGTTGCATATGTTTTCTGCTCAACAGACCTACTCTGGGTTGTTCTGTGTGGTCGTGAATCCCTACAAGTGGCTTCCTGTGTATGATGCTGTCTGTGTAGCAGCATACAGAGGCAAGAAGAAGATTGAGGCTCCACCCCACATCTTCTCCATCTCTGACAATGCCTATCAGTTCATGCTCACTGGTATGATTAAACCATTACTTACAAATATGTTTCACTGTCAGAAATATGTATCCAAAAATGTTTTTTTAATTATGTCACAACAGAAGAGCATGAAACGCATGTTTGTCTGTTTTTCAGATCGTGAGAACCAGTCTGTCCTGATTACGTGAGTATGCAAAAAACTGAAAGTTTTACTCACCACATGCCTACACAAAATTTAAGTTGAGTATTTAAAAATGCCTTTTCTGCCTCAGCGGTGAATCTGGTGCTGGAAAGACTGTCAACACCAAGCGTGTCATCCAGTACTTTGCAACAATTGCAGCTCTGGGTGGTAAAAAGGATGCAGGAAGCTCTGGAAAAATTCAGGTAAATAAAACAATGATTTGTTTGTATGACTTCCTACAGGAATGGCTTACCTAACTAAAATGATCTCTTGCAGGGCTCCCTTGAGGACCAGATTGTTGCTGCCAATCCACTGCTGGAGGCCTATGGTAATGCTAAGACTGTGAGGAATGACAACTCCTCCCGTTTTGTAAGTGATAAAAATCATTGTGACATTAATGACCTAATGTCATACAATACAACTAATGCTAAGGGTGTCATTATCTAGGGTAAATTCATCAGGATCCACTTTGGCACATCTGGAAAGCTGGCTTCAGCTGATATTGAAACTTGTAAGTTTCCATCACTGTATTATCTTGCAAGAAAGAATTTAAAACGCAAAAATTATTAAAGTCAATAGAAAATTTTTGCTTACAGACAAAATGCAAAGAAATCATTATGAGTATGATTATTAAATCTGGCATAAATGATTAGAATAATGAAAGCAGAAAATCCATTTATTTATCTGACCTAACTGGAATTCCTCACAAGGATATTGAAACCAACTGGTGCATAAACCACATTGGCAAAGAGTATTATGTTGTGGTACATTTTTAGATTTATTTACTATTTTTTGTTTCTCTTAGATCTGCTGGAGAAGTCCCGTGTCACCTTCCAGTTGTCTGCTGAGAGGAGCTACCATATCTTCTATCAGCTGATGACAGGCCACAAGCCTGAGCTTCTGGGTATGTTAATACTGTAGAATGATTTAATAAAATAAACAAAAGTATATTGTGGTATATGTTTGAACATTTTATTTTAATTTCTTTACAGAGGCTCTGCTGATCACCACCAACCCCTATGACTACCCAATGATCAGCCAGGGTGAAATCACAGTCAAGAGCATCAATGATGTGGAGGAGTTCATTGCAACAGATGTAAAAACATATTTTGATGAACTTAGGCTTTTGTACCTCAAACTGAAGTGATTTGTACTTAATGCACTCTTCCCTGCACAGACTGCAATTGATATCTTGGGCTTCAATGCTGAAGAGAAGATCAGCATCTACAAGCTGACTGGTGCTGTGATGCATCACGGCAACATGAAGTTCAAGCAGAAGCAGCGTGAGGAGCAGGCTGAACCAGACGGCACTGAGGGTAATTACAAATTATTGTGTATTTTAACAACTTTTAAAAGGCTTTCCCCCCCAAAGTATTCATATTGTACTAAGTGTATTTAATCTTTGAGTTATTTGGAGAAGTTTTCACTTTATTGAGTATTGTCTTTCTTCATCTTCATCAGTGGCTGACAAAATCGCCTACCTTTTGGGCCTGAACTCAGCTGATATGCTGAAAGCTCTGTGCTACCCAAGAGTCAAGGTCGGAAATGAGATGGTCACCAAAGGTCAGACCGTGCCCCAGGTAAATAGAAAAAAAATCTACAAATTTGCTCTCTTTTTGCCCCTAAATGTTTTTATCATGTGATTTGTGTAGCATAGTTCTGTTTCGGTGCATGAGCTAAATGAGTAAATCTCACTTAACTAGCACTTTTTCTTCTAGGTCAACAATGCTGTCTCAGCCTTGTGCAAGTCAATCTATGAGAAGATGTTCTTGTGGATGGTCATCCGTATCAATGAGATGTTGGACACAAAGCAGCCAAGAGCTTTCTTCATTGGAGTGTTGGACATTGCTGGATTTGAGATCTTTGATGTGAGTAGTTAAAATGATGTGATAAGTTTGAGAGAATAATATTGTTTTCTCATGACATTAAACACACTTTCTGTGATTACAGTTCAACAGCTTGGAGCAGCTCTGCATCAACTTCACCAATGAGAAACTGCAACAGTTCTTCAACCACACCATGTTTGTCCTGGAGCAAGAGGAGTACAAGAAGGAGGGCATTGAATGGGAGTTCATTGACTTTGGTATGGACTTGGCTGCCTGCATTGAGCTTATTGAGAAGGTAAGAACAGGTGATGCTCAGTTTCATTTGTTCATCTACAAATGTTTGTGAAAATGCATTAAGATATATTTTATGAAAATATCTCATGTAATTTTTCCAGCCACTGGGTATCTTCTCCATCCTTGAAGAGGAGTGCATGTTCCCCAAGGCTTCTGACACAACTTTCAAGAACAAGCTGATTGACCAGCATCTTGGCAAGAACAGGGCCTTTGAGAAGCCAAAACCTGGAAAGGGCAAGGCTGAGGCACACTTTGCCCTGGTTCACTATGCTGGTACAGTGGACTACAACATCAGTGGCTGGCTGGACAAGAACAAGGACCCACTGAATGATTCAGTGGTTCAGCTCTACCAGAAATCTTCAAACAAACTGCTGAGTATGCTGTATGCAGCCCATGCCTCAGCTGAGGGTAAGATACATGGGGGGGGGGGGGGGGGAGCAGATGTCTTAAAATTAGATGCATGTTGCCTTAATTATAAATATAAAAATGATTACATCTGTGATTATTAAAAAGGTATTTGTTTTTCTGTTTAAGGATTTCAACCACCTCAAAATAATAATGTCTTCTATAATAACAAATCTTAACAGAACGTTCTTCATTCTCCTAATTCTTTTTATGCCTCAGTCTACAACAAAAGTGTGTCTAAAATGTAGTAAGAATAAGAATAAACTGTAAATTTATAGGAATAGGTTGAACACTTGTTTTAATTTAATAATGTTGTAAAAATTCTTATTTATTTCTAAAGCTGAGTCCGGCGGTGGAAAGAAGGGTGGCAAGAAGAAGGGTGGTTCCTTCCAGACTGTGTCTGCCGTTTTCAGGGTATGTTCATTATCAGAGCTTTTGTAAATAATGTGAACCCAATACAGAAAAAATACAAGATTTTTATTTTACGATGCTGATACATAGGAGAATTTGGGCAAGCTGATGACCAACCTGAAGAGCACTCATCCTCACTTTGTGCGCTGCCTGATTCCCAATGAATCAAAGACCCCAGGTAAGAGCCCCCGCTGTTCAGTATATTAAAGCATATAAGGTTATATAGTTGAATTAATCTAACAACATATCTTTAACACCCAGGTCTCATGGAGAACTTCTTGGTCATCCACCAGCTGAGGTGTAATGGTGTGCTGGAGGGTATCAGGATCTGCAGAAAGGGCTTCCCTGGCAGAATCCTCTATGGTGACTTCAAGCAGAGGTTACATTTATTTTATTACAAAAATGCAAATTTGGAATTTATGTGTAAATTAGTTAGAAACCCTAACTATTATTTGGATTTAGATACAAAGTATTGAATGCCAGTGTCATCCCTGAGGGACAGTTCATTGACAACAAGAAAGCTTCAGAGAAGTTGTTGGGCTCCATTGATGTGGACCACACTCAGTACAAATTTGGACACACTAAGGTATATTTCTACATGATATCAATAGCAAAAATGTACCTAGTGGTTTTCACAGGTACTGACAAGCAATATTTTTGATATGACCACATAGGTGTTCTTCAAAGCTGGTCTCCTGGGTACACTTGAGGAGATGAGAGATGAAAAACTGGCTGAGCTGGTGACCATGACTCAGGCTCTCTGCAGAGGTTATGTCATGAGGAAGGAGTTTGTTGTAATGATGGCGAGGAGGTGGGATTATTATCATATTTACTAAAGAGTTCATCTGTCCTCATATCAAGATTTCCTTGCAATAAATGTCAAATGTTTTAATTTGCTCCATTTAGAGATGCCCTCTTTACAATTCAGTACAATGTTCGATCATTCATGAATGTGAAGAACTGGCCATGGCTGAAACTGTACTTCAAGATCAAGCCTCTTCTGAAGAGTGCTGAGACCGAGAAGGAGCTGCAGCAGATGAAGGAGAACTATGATAAGATGAAAACAGACTTGGCTGCTGCTCTGGCCAAGAAAAAGGAGCTGGAGGAGAAAATGGTTTCCCTGCTCCAGGAGAAGAATGACTTGCAGCTCCAAGTGGCCGCTGTGAGTAGGAAAATGTCTCATTTGGTTTAATGGTCTCCTAAAGTCAGAAAAGAAGTTTTGTACCCATTTTTACAACAAAAGAGCATGTTACATTTTATTTTACATGTGCTTTCCATACAATTTACAACATAGAGAGGGTTAAACACAGAAGTACTTAAAATTCTGTTGAACACTATTTATAGGAAGTTGAGAATCTTGGAGATGCTGAGGAAAGGTGTGAAGGGCTCATCAAGAGCAAGATTCAGCTTGAGGCTAAACTCAAAGAGACAACAGAGAGACTGGAGGATGAAGAGGAAATCAATGCTGAGTTGACTGCCAAGAAGAGGAAACTGGAGGATGAATGCTCTGAGCTGAAGAAGGACATTGATGACCTGGAGCTCACCTTGGCCAAAGTGGAGAAGGAGAAACATGCCACTGAGAACAAGGTGCAAATCAGTTACTGTCTGATACTAGCATGTCAAGTTAAAGAGCTGTGTACATGTGTGCAGTTAGATGTATTTTAATGCATTTTTTATGTTACATGTAGGTGAAAAACTTGACAGAAGAGATGGCTACTCAGGATGAGGCCATTGCTAAGCTGACCAAGGAGAAGAAAGCTCTCCAGGAGGCCCATCAGCAAACACTGGATGATCTCCAGGCTGAGGAAGACAAAGTCAACACTCTGACCAAGGCCAAGACAAAGCTGGAGCAGCAAGTGGATGATGTAAGAAAACAGTTTCTATATAATTTCATTTGCATTGGCATAAACTATTGTTATTGACGTAGAAATATGTACCATCTGACAGCTTGAAGGCTCACTGGAGCAAGAGAAGAAGCTTCGTATGGATCTTGAGAGAGCCAAGAGGAAGCTTGAAGGAGATCTGAAACTGGCCCAGGAGTCCATAATGGACCTGGAGAATGACAAGCAGCAATCAGATGAGAAAATCAAGAAGTAAATGAAATTACATTATTTACTGTACACTATAAAAGCTTATTTCTTTCAGACTAAAATATTGTTGTTGAAATTTAGGAAGGACTTTGAAACCAGCCAACTCCTCAGCAAGATTGAGGATGAACAGTCCCTTGGTGCTCAGCTTCAGAAGAAGATCAAAGAACTCCAGGTATATATTCCTATAAAACTATTGTTATTATATTAATGTGTAATTATGTTACTTTCAAGTTAATGAACCAGTCTAAATGTTACTTTCATTTGTCAAAATCTAGGCTCGTATTGAGGAGCTGGAGGAGGAGATTGAAGCTGAGAGGGCTGCTCGTGCTAAAGTTGAGAAGCAGAGAGCTGACCTCTCCAGGGAGCTTGAGGAGATCAGTGAGAGGCTTGAGGAAGCTGGTGGAGCAACAGCTGCTCAGATTGAGATGAACAAGAAGCGTGAAGCTGAGTTCCAGAAGCTTCGTCGTGACCTTGAAGAGTCCACCCTCCAGCATGAAGCCACTGCAGCAGCTCTCCGCAAGAAGCAGGCCGATAGCGTTGCAGAGCTGGGAGAGCAGATCGACAACCTGCAGCGTGTCAAGCAGAAGCTGGAGAAGGAGAAGAGCGAGTACAAGATGGAGATTGATGACCTCTCCAGCAACATGGAGGCTGTTGCCAAAGCAAAGGTGAATAGACACGTCTCACTTTACTATGTTATAATGAACACAAAATAAATGAAACGTTTTGTGCTTTTAGGGCAACTTGGAGAAAATGTGCAGAACCCTTGAGGACCAACTCAGTGAAATTAAATCCAAAAATGATGAAAATGTTCGCCAGCTGAATGACATTAATGCACAGAAGGCAAGACTTCAGACAGAGAACGGTAAGTTACTTAAAACTTGAACTTGTTTAATAATATATTAAAAACATCAATTGCATCAATGCATTTGCAATTTTCACAGGTGAACTGGCTCGCCAGCTGGAGGAGAAAGAAGCTCTTGTTTCTCAGCTTACAAGAGGCAAGCAGGCTTTCACTCAGCAGATTGAGGAGCTCAAGAGACACGTGGAGGAGGAAGTGAAGGTACAGAAATGTGACATCATTTGTTCCTCAAACACTCAATTTTACTTAGAAAACTAATTCTTCAGTGTATATCACGTGGGTTGATAATTAATGTTGTCTACTCAATTCACATGAAAATGTCTTGTAACAATAGTAAAATAATACCTGTTTCCCACTGACTGTGTTTTATAGGCCAAGAACGCCCTGGCCCATGCTGTTCAGTCTGCCCGCCATGACTGTGATCTGCTCAGGGAGCAGTTTGAGGAGGAGCAGGAGGCCAAGGCTGAGCTCCAGAGAGGAATGTCTAAGGCCAACAGTGAGGTGGCTCAGTGGAGAACCAAATACGAGACTGATGCCATCCAACGCACTGAGGAGCTGGAGGAGTCCAAGTATGTGCCTTCAATTTTGTCATGTATAATAAATTTTATTTATCGTATTTTCCACTAATCAGCTCAAACATCTCTTCACCAAAGGAAAAAGCTTGCCCAGCGCCTGCAGGAGGCTGAGGAATCCATTGAGGCTGTGAACTCCAAGTGTGCCTCTCTGGAAAAGACCAAGCAGAGGCTGCAGGGTGAAGTGGAGGACCTCATGATTGATGTGGAGAGAGCTAATGCTCTGGCTGCCAACCTTGACAAGAAACAGAGGAACTTTGACAAGGTAAAATGATCGACTGAGTAATTTGAACAACTACAAAGTAGCACCAGTAAACACAGTCCAATATTTATTACCAATTATTTACCTACACTGCAAATATAGGTGCTGGCAGAATGGAAACAGAAGTATGAGGAGGGCCAGGCAGAGCTGGAAGGAGCCCAAAAGGAGGCTCGTTCTTTGAGCACTGAGCTGTTCAAGATGAAGAACTCCTATGAGGAGGCATTGGATCAGCTGGAGACCATGAAGAGGGAGAACAAGAACCTGCAGCGTATGTTTTTTTAAATACACATTATGCACTGTAGATTTCTGTTGTCTTTTTGAATTTCCCTCTTTTTACAAATTTGTTTTTGTAGGTTAGGTCTTAATTGCATTTAATTGTGATATGTTTTGAAGAGGGAAAACAAGAACCTTCAGTGTATGCAACTACACCTTCAGGATATGTAATACATATCTGAATATTTAGCATGATTTTATTTTTGCTTGTTTGTCATTTGTAGAGGAGATCTCAGATCTGACTGAACAAATTGGTGAGACTGGAAAGAGCATCCATGAGCTGGAGAAAGCCAAGAAGAATGTGGAGACTGAGAAATCTGAAATCCAGACAGCTTTGGAGGAAGCCGAGGTCAAATTTTTTTTAGTATTAAAATGAAGCTCTTCATTAGTTCAATGGTAGCTTTTGTGACAGTTGTTTTAAAAACATTTCACAGGGCACTCTGGAGCACGAGGAGGCTAAGATTCTCCGTGTCCAGCTTGAGCTCAACCAGGTCAAGGGTGAGGTTGACAGGAAGATTGCTGAGAAGGATGAGGAAATGGAGCAGATCAAGAGAAACAGCCAGAGGGTGATTGACTCCATGCAGAGCGCTCTTGATAATGAGGTCAGGAGCAGGAACGATGCCCTGAGAGTCAAGAAGAAGATGGAGGGAGACCTGAATGAGATGGAGATTCAGCTGAGCCATGCCAACAGACAGGCTGCTGAGGCCCAGAAACAACTGAGGAATGTCCAGGGACAACTCAAGGTGGGGATGGGGTTAGATCTGAATTTAATAGATGTTCGAAAGGAAACAAAATGTTGACTGTTTCATATTTTTGCTGTTAGGATGCCCAACTGCACCTTGATGATGCTGTCAGGGGACAGGAAGACATGAAGGAGCAGGTTGCCATGGTGGAGCGCAGGAATGGTCTGATGGTGGCTGAGATTGAGGAGCTGAGAGCTGCTCTGGAGCAGACTGAGAGAACACGTAAAGTGGCTGAGCAGGAGTTGGTTGATGCCAGTGAGCGTGTTGGACTGCTCCACTCTCAGGTTGGATTCTATTCATTTACAAGAACTGAATGATATAAACATCGACATAACACTCATTGTGCCACGGTTAAATAGATAGAAAAAATAGTTTCTTCTGGTAGGCACACCTACCACACCTGGTGCCTACCAGAAGAAACTATTTTTTCTATCTTCTGAACGATATAAAATATAGAAGACATATGCTCAACATTTATTTTGGACAATTTTCAGAACACCAGCCTCCTGAACACCAAGAAGAAGCTGGAGTCTGATCTTGTCCAAGTTCAGGGTGAGGTGGATGATAGTGTTCAGGAAGCAAGAAATGCTGAGGACAAAGCCAAGAAGGCTATCACTGATGTGAGAATCCCCTTTAAGATTGTTACTTCAACAAACATTTAATTATTTTTTCATATCTTTCAAAATTGCAATTTCAAATTTTCATCATTCCAGGCTGCCATGATGGCTGAGGAGCTGAAGAAAGAGCAGGACACCAGTTCTCACCTGGAGAGGATGAAGAAGAACCTGGAGGTCACAGTTAAGGACCTGCAGCACCGTCTAGATGAGGCTGAGAACCTCGCCATGAAGGGTGGCAAGAAGCAGCTCCAGAAACTGGAACAGAGGGTATGAATATTACATGCTCCATATTACTCCAGTATGAGAATATAAGTAAATACTTCTTGGCAGTGTGATTTTAAACTATCACCTTGTGACAGGTTCATGAACTTGAGACTGAAGTTGAAGCAGAACAAAGACGTGGAGTTGATGCTGTTAAGGGAGTCCGCAAATATGAGAGGAGGGTCAAGGAGCTGACTTACCAGGTATAAAATGTAATTTTACTCAAAGTTGACCCTATTCTCCTACGATTACACTTTATAAGTGGACATCTTTTTTCTGTGTAGACTGAGGAGGATAAGAAGAATCTAAACAGACTTCAGGACCTAGTGGACAAGCTGCAACTTAAAGTCAAGGCTTACAAGAGACAGGCTGAGGAGGCTGTAAGTGAATTTTCACGTGTGATCCCCCCAGTATTAAACAATGTAAATTTAACAGTAAACTAAACTGTGCAATACCATTCCCTTCCTAGGAGGAGCAGGCCAACACCCACATGTCCAGGCTGAGGAAGGTCCAGCATGAGATGGAAGAAGCTCAGGAGCGCGCTGACATTGCTGAGTCCCAGGTTAACAAGCTCAGGGCCAAGAGCCGTGATGTTGGAAAGGTACATTTTATTCAATCTTTGACAAAAACATTATGTGATGATAAGTCATAGTCTGACAATAATCTTTTTTTTCTAATGAAAGTTGACTTTTAGCACAATGTAATCAACTAGACTGACCAGTGTTGTGTTTATTCCAAGCAACCATTACAAAACTGTTATTATTAGCAGTTCATAATAATACTAAACCCAACTCCAACCAACGCCATTCTAATCCTCTATCCCAGTGATCCCCAACTCCATTCCCTGAGGGCTGGTATCCAGCATGTTTTACTGTTTTCCCTGCTTCAACACACCTGATTTTAATTGGCAGGTGATTAATAGGCTTCTGCAGAGCTTGATGAGCTGCTGAACAGGTGAATCAAGTGTGTCAGGCTAGGAAAACAACTAAAACATGCAGGATAGTGGCCCTTGGGGAAAAGAGTTGTGGACCACTGCTTTATCCTTTGTTAGAATTCATAAGTGAGCCAGCAAATGCTTGGGAAAGTGAAACACCACTGTGGAATGACAATTGGCTTGCTAGAATCCAATAATGACTGCAGCATTTCAAGAACACTCAGGTTTCTTGTTTGTTCAAGTGCCCTCTGCTCTCAGAGTTAAGCAATGTGACACAGTCTATATAAATTAATGGGAATCCAAACAGCATTCTAAATTTATGATCAGTTCTAGTTGCCAGCAGAGGCTATCTGAACAGTGTTGACTGGTTTATTTGAAAAAGCTGGCTGGCTTACTTCAAAGGTCGTGTTGGCCAGATATACTTGCAGTAAGTGTTGTAAACTGATATGGATATTGTTATTTAATGGACACCACTGATAATGTGTTTTTTTTCTATTCATTTCAGTCTGATGCTGAGTAAGAGAAAATCAACAAAAGGACCACACAACAGAGTTCATATAATATGAAAATTCTGTTGTAATGTATACAAAATAAAGTATTTTATTCAGATTACTTCTGCTTCTTCGTACTATTTTAAGCAAAAAGTAATGTGTATTGATTGGAATTTCATACTTTGTCAATAATAAAACTAGATACATGTTTGGTGCACAACTTAAAAAATTTAAAGGATGTTAAAGAATTTTTCTAAGATAAAATAAATCATGCTTTTACAAACAAATTTAAGACTAAAATTCCCCTGCTTTTGAAGCATGTGGAAACATTAGTTTAACAATTTATTAATTGGCCTGTGGCAGTGCTAGGAATACTCACCATTAAAAAGCACAATATGAAGGTTGTATGAAACCTTAGACTGTTAATAGACTAAAATAGTCAGGAAGCAATTAACAGCATTTAAAAGCGATCTTGTGCTTGTTGCTGAACTTGAGTGCACAGATTATTTACAAGAACATTTCACACCAACAAGCTGCATGTCAAAATACCAAGATAATTTTAGGAACTGACATGTGCAGTCTTAAAGACAACTGCATGAAGGTTGCCATCAAAGAAACAGTGTCATATAACAGACTCAAGCAACTGCTCTTCCTTTCAGCAAAGCTGTCCATCTCCAAAGAATGATTCATTGGACTTGCTAAAATTAGGTACTTGGATATAAGTAAAATAAGCAATGTTGCTTCCTTTTATCCCACAAATTTAAGGGATTCAAATTTGAAACTACTTTTTGTCTTTTAAAAAAAAGCTAATAAATTCACAAAGTGTACTATAACAAATTAAATGTATCAAAGCAAATGTTAGGATGCAACAATCAAGATTATCTAAAGAGTAAATAAAATTTGGCTCGGGATCATAACCACCATATGTTAACAAGTGTATAAAGAGGTCTTCACAGGTTCTCAGTGTCCCTGTCTTAGTGATACATAATACTCTTTTAATCCTTCTCAGGCTTCTTCTCACAGGATATGTTCTCCACGTTGCATCTTAGTTTAACAGCTTAATACGCAGGCCCGATCTATAAAAATCTACAGACTCAAAGTCATTGAAGAAGGTTGATCATGCTTGATTATCCTAAATTTAAAAATTACTTGTTTTAATCATTTACATAGTGATTTAATCAATAACATAATTGTTAAAATGTATTAATGTGAAACATAAAAATTAAGTTGAACTTCAGAAAACGTCAGTTATACTGGAACAAACATGCTAACACATAAAGGACATTTGACTAATGTTATGAAACATCATGTTAGACACAAGCTTTATTAATGGTCACCATAAATCATGTTTTCATTCATGATTCCTTTTGGCTCTGTTCTGGCATCTCTAATATCGTTCACTGGCACAGGACTTATTTGGGGTATCACCCCAACCTAGAAGACATTTATTCTTCCTCTCCATTCCAAGATGACATGTAATCCCCCTTCAGCCTCTCTGGAATGGTTCTCAGCCCTATTTTATTTCAGACAGCTGAGAGATCAGTCTCCCCAACAACTGACATTTAAACACTCCTTCAAAACCACCGCATGGCTTGAGATGTATTTAGCTATTTTTCTACTATCCCACTGTAGTAGATTTGAAAAGCTGAACGTATTATTGAACCATTTAGAGGATATACATATGTTCATTAAAAAGCCCTCCATTAATTTCCCTTACTCCCTTTGCCCTGTTCAGGACTGCACTACAGTAATTACATTACATATACCGGTAACGCAGCAATGTAATGCATTACTTTGGAGATGCCTGTAATATATTACTTGCAGTACTACTACTACAACAACACACCCACCCCCGCCCGTGCCTATGAGGGGCGCACCCACTTTCTGTACAGGGTGACAGCTGGGACTCAGCCAGTGATTGGGAAGTTATTCAAAAATGTCACTAGTTCCACATTACTGGTTACTTTTCAAAAAAATAATATATATAAATATGGGGATCACTGGTCTATAGCAGATATGTTACTGAGCAAGTCAATGTAACTTTTACAAAAGCTAGGCAAAATGTAGGCAAACTGATTATAAAGATGTAATTAGGGGATTATAATTGTTTATATTCTGTGAAGCGATGTGGTCAAGGTCTGTTAGGTTGGAGGAACCAAGTGATATAGGAGTCAAGCTGATTGTTACAGTTTTTTATTGATATTTTCTTGTACTCCTTGCAGTTTTACAGATTAGCTTTTGATAATTGCTTTTGTTTATATGTCAAAAAAATCAGCAAAAAGACAGATATAAACCTTTGCAAATGGGAAGAAAATCCTGCCATTAAAGGTTGGCTATGGAACATGAACGCCAAAGTGACATCTAGTGTGTGGAGGTTGTAGTTGCAACAACAGCTTACCTATCCATGAGAAAATCTGCTATTTTCGCATGCGTTTTGATCCCGTGAAACTTTTTATTTGGGTCCATCTGTTGTAGGTTTCACCTAAACTCACTCTGGTTTTAGATCTTTTATGGTCGATCCTCTTCTGAGAAGGATAACGTCATCTTCTGGGCTCAGAAGCAGCTGCTTGACTTGCTGAGTCTGCTTATTTCCCACAGTGCCAGCCTCGCTGTGCCGAGCAGACTGTTTACTGTATTTGACAACCCAGAATGGTGCCCTCTATTGGCTGGTAGATGTAAACATAAACCCAGTCAAAATAAATATTTTTTTATTAAAGTATAGCTTTTAAAGGAAAAACTGTACCTTCATTCTGCACACCTCTAAACGCCCTGTGGAGGTATTATATTTTTTTTAAATATAGCTTTTTATTAAATTGTTCCATATTCAACCTTTAAATTTTTGGAATACAACAAAATCATATCTAATAATTTTGCTTTAATGCTACAGCTGATACCATGTTTTGCATTTATTAATACCTTAAATGTAATGGATATGTAACTCTATATAATTATTAAAAAATTGTAAAAGCAAAACACGTTTTCCTTTAACGTATATATACACAGCATTTAATATTTTGAAAAAAGAAAAATAGAAGTTCTCTTCCACAACAGGTCGGCAATAAGTTACCAGGTAAATTACACACAGTTTAAATTATTTTGAACTAATTTCTTGCATGAAACAAATGACCTATAACTCCAACATGACCTTCTCATTGTGAATATTTAAAAACAAACAACATTTTTGATGTCAAAATATTTTCTAAGTTAATATTGATTGTTATGGTCGCTGATCTCTGGGGGCTCTCCTCAGAGCCACATTTCACATAAAATTTCTAGTTGACTACAAAATGTACAATGGGTCTTATTACTTATTTCCACTGCTCTTCTTATCTTTCTTTCCAATTCCTTTCCCCTTTCCTTGCTCTGTCTTTTCTTTTCCTTTTCCACGAGCCCCTTTGCATTTATCTGTCCCTTGAAATATTCCTTTTTGCATCTGGGATGAATGGATTTTTTCACCCGAGGAGGAGCAGTCTTCATTTGGACTGGCAGGGCTTGCCAAAAGTTTCTCCTTCTCATTCGAGCATGACATTACAGGATGTGGCATATAGGGAGATGATGGCTGAGAATGGGCTTTGCTAGGACCTGGATGGCTTGGAGAGCAATTTGTGGATTTGGAATCATTTTTAGGAACAAGACTCAAGTCTAAGGATAGGGGTCTGCCAAATACTGGGCTCAGAGGAATCACAACGTTATCTCCTGGAGCACCAAGAGTAAGAAAGACTTCTGGAATCTGCAAGTCATTCTTCAGCCCCTGAAACACATAAAATATCAAATAAGAGTAAAAAGACCCAAGCATTTGTATTTGGGAATTCTGAATACGCCTTGGAAAAGCTCACCGGCTGTTGTGTGATGCTTACAGACACTCTCAGTGTCAACTGTAAAATAAAAAAAAGGCTTCATTTTCTCCATGTTCCTAGTCAGTGACAGTTACGATTTTGTTTTGACAGTGACCTGCTATGGACCAGGTCAAACTATAGACTCAGTTCAAGCAAAATGAGGCAGAATTCCCACTTTATACACCTTTTAGATGATCCTGCACATTTGTCTCAAAGAAAGGAGCAGCCGTTGCCCATTCTGAAATCACTAACTGAGAAACTGATGATTAAAAAGACCCGAGCATTTTATGCAGCATTTAGCCATTACTTTTTACTTTTAATTAAATAAAATATTATGTTGCTTTTTTGTTTACCTGTGCAGCTGAGTTTTGATTTTTCTGAAACTCTGTCTCAGGAGTAAATGAAGCAGATTTGGGTAGGGCCAAGGTAGAGCCAGAATCTGCACAAGCCATTTGGGTCTGAGAAGTACCTTTGCAATGGTCCTTCCTCAGTGTGGCAGGTGTCCCTTGGTCCACCTTGATAAGTGGTGGTGATACCTAGAGAAAAGAAATAAAGGAAGATGCAAAGCATGTCACAAATAGAATGTGATTCTAATAAATCAGGCCTAGTACTACTTATGAGGTATTTTAATTTGTGCCTTTGTTTTCTTTGCATAAAAAACATGCAAGTGGCACACATTTTATGCATATAAATCTGGGTTAAATTTTATTTGGAGCATTAAAATTGAGCTATTCAAATTTATGCCATGCAAACAGTAACATCTACATGTAGCTGATTTGTTCGGATTTTCTATGTCAATATCACCAGTAATTTGAAATAAACATGTAATTGTTTTAATCAGTCTTAGTGTTTGCATTTTATTTTTCTTCATATTGTCCACTTACCTCTTGCCGAGTAGGAGGTGCAAGGTGCTCAACATCTGGTGGTTTTGCCTGACTGGAAGTGTAAATGTTGGCAAACGCATCAGCTGCTGCCCCTATAGAAGAATAGATTTTTATGACATGTCTAAATTATAAAGTGTATGTGTTTTATGCATTTCATTGTTTTTTTCTGACCTATGGGTACATTATTTAAAGCTCCTCCATTGTGCATTGGGCTAGGTTGTAAAAAGCATCGCTGCTCTTCCATACGTCTACTTTGTGCATGTCTTATCATCTCATAGAACCGCTCCTGTTCAGTTACAGATAAATCCTACAAAGGTTAAAAGAATAAAACAAAAATGTTCATTTTCTTCATTATTGACACAATTTGAATGGTTTAAAAAGCATAGTGGAATAGGAAATTTGGGGTAAATGTATATTAGTATAATGTTTGGAAGAACACCTGACCTGCCAGGGTTTGTCAGTATTAACAAAAGCAGAGCTGTCAGGAAGTATGTCAGCTGTGCCTGACATAAGGTCTTTACGCTGAGCTGATGGAGTGCAAAGAGTTCTGATGACTTCAGGTGCATAGCATCTTTGTTCATCCATCCTTGATCCCTGTCAAGAAAAAAAACAACAATCATTTACATGCCTGTTAAGTAAATGTATACAACTGAGGGGAGGAGACAACAATATTATAAGGAATGTCACTGAAAACAAAAGCTTCAGATAGGTCAGACCTGGACCCTTGAAACCAAGTAACACAAGTATCGTGCATCTCTCTCAGCTTGAGTTAACACTGGTGCGGTACCGCCATTCTGTATTCCTGGTAAAGAAGGAAGAAACATTCGCTGGTCGTCAAGCCGCTGGCCTTGAAAGTTTGCCAGCAAGCTGAAGAGCTTTTCAGCATCTAAATAATGAATGGTGGAAAAACAATGTATTTTTTAGGATCAAACATGTGCACAAAAAATAAAATAAATACATAAAAAAATGCAAATATTCGTATAACCTGGGGATAATGTGCCCAGATTGGTTGTATCTTGGGGATTTAACACACATCGCTGTTCATCCATTCGACCACGTTGGAATTTACTCACTAATGTTAAAAGTTCTTCAATTTCGGCTGGTGACAAGACCTAGATGAGACATTCACAAACAGTACAATTTTATGGGTAAATATATCTAAATGAATATATGACAAGAGAACATAAATGTGAATAGATTTTTTTATTAATTGTTTCAAGATGTTGTAATTTATTCAACTTAGTGTGCCCTGCTGTTAAAATTATATTAGTACCTTCAGTACAAACCTGTTTAACAGATGCTTTTTCTTTATTCTTTTGTTGTTCTAAATCTGAGCTTGCACTGAAGGAAGCTGAGCGTACTAGACCAACACCAGCAGTAGACTTTTTGGTTGTTGATGAAGGTGAAGTTTGTAATTGAGGTAGGAAGCATCTTTGGTCCTCCATTCTGGTACACTGAAAAACATTAGAGCAGCAATTTTCTTTTAAATATAATTTTATTAAAATGTTTATATTTTTTCTTTTTTTTCCCTCCCGTGTCCTGTCTGGCTGTAAAGCAATCAGAATTTATGTCTGATAGCTGAAAACAAGCCTTAAAGTTATACACTCACATGTGGAGCATTATATATTCAGCTATAATGCCGACCTGATATCAAAACTTTATTAGAAATGCTTTCAGTTGTTTTTAATCCCGACATCAACGGAAATAGAAATGAAAGAGAAAGGGGGGAGAGGAAAGGAAGAGGTGGGGGGAGTTCACAAAAATAAACAATATAGGATGTACAAGAATCCACTTCTAGACCTGCAGAAAAACAGAGAGAGAAAAACAGGGACATACAGAACCAAGATATCACTCAAAATATCACTGCGTCAAACAACATAAGGACTGCCCAGCCAAAAGAAAGTCGCCACCTGGACTTAACTAAGCAAATAGGTATGAGCCTCCTATTAAATAATTACTGCATGGGCGATTATCTTTCATCTGGCAACAAGTTATTTAACCCCAACTGGTGCAATGAGTTGCTTCTCATTTCATAAACAACCATGTGGAAAGACGCATCTCGTGGTCGTGGAAAAGATGTTAATCTGTTTGAGAAGGGTCAAATCATTGGCATGTATCAAGCAGTAAAAACGTATAAGGAGATTGCAGAAATTACTAAAGTTGGGTTCAGAACTGTCCAATGCATTATTAGAAACTAGTCTGATGAGTCCAGATGGACCCTGTTCCAGAGTGATAGGCGCATCAGGGTAAGAAGAGAGGTAGATGAATTGATGCACCCACCATGCCTAGTGCCTACTGTACAAGCCTGTGGGGGCAGTGCTATGATCTGGGGTTGCTGCAGTTGGTCAGGTCTAGGTTCAGCAACAGTATGTGCTCCAAGAATGAAGTCAGCTGACTAACTAAATATACTGAATGACCAGGTTATTCCATCAATGGCTTTGTTCTTCTCTGATGGCATGGGGATATTCCAAGATGACAATGCCAGGATTCATTGGGCTCAAATAGTGAAAGAGTGGTTCAGGGAGCACGAGACATCATTTTCACATGGCCACCACAGAGTCCAGACCTTAACCCTATTGAGAATCTTTGGGATGTGCTGGAGAAGGCTTTGTGCAGCAATTAGACTCTACCATCATTAATGCAAGATCTTGGAGAAAAATGAATGCAACACTGAATGGAAATAAATCTTGTGACATTGCAGAAGCTTATCGAAACAATGTCACGTGCCATAATCAAAGCTAAACACAGCCTTATGAAATATGAGTGTGTGACCCTTTTTTGTGGTGGCGCCATTTTTTTGGCTGAGCAGTGTATAACAGTAACATTTTTTTGCTGAAAAGCACATGGTAATAATTAATTCATAGTGCATTTAGTTCCAACCAAAGCCCAAAGTAATGTGTCAAAAACACTCAAGTCCAAACTTGTAAGAGCATCATGTGAGCACCTGTGTGCGTACATGTACTTGTGTATGTAGTGGTTTCTCTACAGGAGTGTCCAATAGTGAGTGTGAGGAGCCACAGACCTGCCCTCAAAGACCCATGGAAAACAGAGGGGATTCAAGCCCCAGACATCCAGAGGTCCCTCCGGGATGTGGAGACCCCAGAGGAGACCTCCACAGGAGCAGCCTCCGGCTTCCTCCTCAAGGCGCAGAGTATCACCACAGGGGGGCTAACCAGCAGCCTTACCAGAGGCCCAGGAGATCATAACGGCGAGCCCCTAGGCCTTGCCTGCAGCCGCCCACATCAGGGCAGGCCAAGCTCGTGACTGTGGCCGAAGACCTAAGGGCGCCCAGACCCTGACGGAGGCCCGGCAGAGGCCCAAGAGAGCCTCAGGGTCCAGGCCCAGGCAGCCACCGGGAGTGAGTCAGCAGATGCCACAACACCCATTCCCAGACAGATTTTTTTTCTACAGTAAAACACACCATCAGCAAATGCATTAAGTAATTTGCATAAATGTCAACATGCACATGTGTGAAACTTTTGGACAAGGGATTTTATCAGCTCTCCCTGGGCTGCCAGCTTATCGTGGTGGAGGGGTTTGAGTGTTCCAATGATCCTAGAAGCTAAATTGTCTGAGGCTTTATGCCTCTGGAAGGGTCACCCATGGCAAACAGGTCCTAGGTGAGGGATCAGAAAAAGTGCAGCCCAAAGACCCCTTATGACAATGAAAAAAATAGAAACAGTGTTCCCTCGCATGGACACTGGGGTCCCCCTCTGGAGCCAGGCCTGGAGGTGGGGCACGCTGGCCAGATGGTCGGGCTTTCACTCATGGAGCCCAGCCGGGCACAGCCCAAAGAGGAAATGTGGGTCCACCATCCCATGGGCTCACCATTCATGAGAGGGGCCAAAGGGATCGGGTGCTATGTGAGATGGGTTGCAGTCGAAGGCAGGGACCTTGACGGTATGATGCTCGGCTACAGAAGCTGGCTCTCGATACGTGGAATGTCACCCCTCTGGTGGGGAAAGAGCCTGAGTTTGTGTGTGAGGTTGAGAGGTTCTGAATAAATAAAGACTGTTGCGGTAATGTGGCGCAATCATGTCCTTTTTACAAAAGAATGCACGATGGCGGTATAAAGGGGGTATGAGGGTGGTCTCTGCCCTGCCAGACTTTCTTTTAGCATGGACATAAATTGCTTTCAATTGTGAATGAAGCCGCACTCCTTAAGTTTTTTGACAAACCACTTCTAAAGGTGTCTGTCCTCCACAGTCCCCATGAACTGTCACGTGATCTGAGCTCCAGTTCTAATGGAGAGAAGCTCCTGGAGCTCTGCATCGCTCCAGTTTATCATCTCAGCTGATTCTGTTTAAAAAAGCGAAACTTATGCCCCTGTTTACTTTCATTTTCAATATAGTTACCGGCCGGAACTCGGCATTATTTCATCACGTGATCACCACCCTCTGTTGCGCCAAGGCATAATCTGCATTCACGAGTCAGGCATTGTGGTAATATTACTACCAAGCATTGCGGCACGAATGACGCAAAATTCCCGAATTGCCATGCCACCATGGTGTTTTTATATGACACACCGTGGCGACAGTTTTGCACTGATTTGTCAGCATGGTGTGTCTTATAAAAAGGGCTAAAGACAGGGATTATGTTGTTTCAATTGGTTGATCGAAATCAAATCTGATTACCATGACATGTGGGGTCCTCCAAGGTTTGATTCTTGGAACACTGCTCTTCAATCTTTCCATGCTTCCCCTTGGTTAGGTTATATACAATAACATTGCCTATCATAGTTATGCAGATGACACCCAGATATACCTAGCTCTATCACCTAGTGACTGTGGTCCCCTAGACTCACTCTGTCAGTGTTTGGAGCAAGTTAATGACTGGATGCAGTCAAATTTCCTTCAGTTAAAGCAGTGGTTCTCAAATACTTTCGGTGAAGCCCCCCCTAGGATACATGGATTTTTTCGCACCCCCCTCCTAATGTGCGGGGGGGGGGGGGGGGGGGGGGGGGGGGGGGGGGTTGCACAATGTTCATTGTGTACAGTAAGATTGTTTTAGGAACAATAGAATTATAGATTTCTGACTACATATCCAGTCTGGAATAAACATTAAAATGGCTTGCCATATAACGCGCTGATAGTTCGCCGGCGAATGTCGGGAGGTTGGGGAAAGTGCGGGGGAATGATCTTGATGCCAGAGCAGGGGTGAGAGTGTGGTTGGGTTGGGCGATTAGACAAATTATTCAACCATCTATGATTGGCTGAGTGATTCAACGGTTGTTTTTAACAAGAGGCGATTTGTTTATTTATTTATTTGTCCATGAGTAAGTGTGTTAATGATTCATGCAGGTGCGCAGATATTGTACCCGTTACCACAGAATCCATCGTGGAGGTAACATGGAAAGATTTCTATCAGAGTGTCTGTGTTATTCTCCGCAACTGGCAGTGCGCACAAAGCGGCGCGCAATAGGAGCTCAGAGCGCGTCTGACAGACTTGTGCACAAGAGCGCAAATGTCGAGAGCTTCTAGATCTGGAAAGTGGAAACCCTTCTTTCAGAGAGTTTGGTAGACTTCTGGTTGTTTCTTTTGGAGAAATGTTTCCTGACTTTAAAACTCTGGCTGAAGTAGAACTCGTTACTCCAGCACCCGCTTTGGATCTTCGGATCCAGCGTGTCAGCGGATCTCTGAATAATCACCACAACATTTAAACAGCCATGAGGCAAAAGTCCAGAACCTCGTTAGCCTCTTCAGCAAGCTCCATAGAGACATCTGATTACGCACAAGCAGATGACCGGTTCAGATTTATGCCGGAGCAGAAAGAATGTGCGTTGGGGCCGCAGCAGGTGAAATGTTGATAATTTAAGTGAAAATGTTTAATTGCATTGTTTCTATGTTACTGGGGCACTCTGGTCAGCTTGTGTGGACTAAATATTAATTAAAATGAATGGATATTTAACAGTTTTATTGAATGTTTATTATTATTATTTTTAAAATTAAAGTGAAGGGAAAATGCGGCCTCTGCATGCAAATGCAGCAGCGATTCTTTCAATTTCTCATATAAGAAAGAAAGTTATGTTAAAAAACATTTTATTTAAATAAAATACCACTATGGTGGGCACCGCAGGGAAACAAGATGAGACTTCTTTTTAACATAACCGTGTTTAATACGGGCCATTTATACGTCACTCTACCAAACAACCAATATAAAATGAAACAAAAAGTAAGAAAAATCTAAATTTCTCTTCCATCTAACACATGCACTGCCTTTCCATTAAATAAAATTAATGTTTGGACTTTTTCTGTGTTCAAAAATCAGTCTGTGATCCTCATTTATTGGACTGACAGTGGAGGTTGGAATACCCTTTCGTCGGGGAAGCTCCGAGCGGGGTGGGGGTGGGGTGGGGGGGTCGGGTGTGTCTGCCGCGCCTCCCTGCTCTTCTCCCGCACCCCACTATTTGAGAACCACGACAAGACAGAAATTATTGTCTTTGGAAAGAAGGATAGGATGGAAGTTATTGCTCAAATTGTCTCCAGATGAATAAACACAATGACTCAGGTTAAAAATATCTGTGTCATAACTGATTCAGACCTGAGCTTCACTGGTCACATTAAGTCTATAACTAGATCAGCATTTTATCATCTTCAACAAATAGCAAGACTCAGAGGTCTCATGTCCAGACCAGATTACAAGAAACTCATCCTTGTGTTTATCTCCAGCAGACTGGACTATTGCAATGGTCTTTTGTCTGGTCTTCCCAAAAAAGATGTGAAGCAACTGCAGCTTATTGAGAATGTTGCTGCTAAGAGAACTGAGCACATCACTCCTGTTCTTAAATCTCTACACTGGTTACCAGTAAACTACAGAATCGATTTCAAAGTGTTTCTACTAGTTTATAAATCACTCAATGGCATTGGGCCAAAATACATGTGGGATCTCTTTGCAGTATGTACACCCAACAGGGCTCTGAAATCCTTGGGAAGCAGTCACCTGGTAGAACACCGGGTCAGAACCAAACTGGGTGAAGCTGCTTTTACTCTAGTAACATTTAAATCAAAATTGAAAACTTTCTTGTACTCATCAGCCTTTGAATTGATGCCTCTTATGCTGCACCTTCTGCACTGTAACTGCTCAGCCTTTAACTTTGCCTTTTTATCTATTATTTTATTTGTGTATTTTAAATCTGATTTTAAAATCTGTTTTATGTTGTCATGTTGATGTTAATGTTTTATGTTCTTGCTGTTCTTGTTCCTGGAAAGCACATTGAATTGCTTCTGTGTATGAAATGTGCTATACAAATAAAGCTGCCTTGAATTTCCTTGAGAGGGGTTGGAGACTCTACCACTCTGGAGTTGCGCCCACTGAGAGGCCCCGAGCAGGGGTGGGCATACTTGTTGCCCCCCATCTTGGTGCCTGTATGTTGGGGTTTACCCTGGTGAACGAGGGTAGCCTCCCTCCACCTACGTGTGGGGGGACGGGTCCTGACTGTTGCTTGTGCTTATGCACCAAACTGCAGGTCAGACTACCCACCCTTTTTGGAGTCCTTAGAGGGGGTGCTGGAGAGCGCTCCTTCCGGTGATTCCCTCTTTATCCTGGGGGACTTCAATGCTCACGTGGGCAATGACAGCGAGACCTGAAGGGGTGTGATTGGGATGGATGGCCCCCCTAATCTGAATCTGAGTGGTGTTTTGTTATTGGACTTCTGTGCTCATCAGGAATTGTCCATAATGAACACCATGTTCAGGAATAAAGGTGTCCGTATGTGCTTTTGATCAACTTTGTTGTCGTCTCATCTGATCTGCAACCGCATGTCTTGGACACCCGGGTGAAGAGGGGTGGAGTTGTCAACTGACCACTACCTGGTGGTGAGTTGACTTTGATGGTGGGGGAGGATGCCGTTCAGACCTGGCAAGCTCAAACGTAATGTGAGGGTCTGCAGGGAACGTCTGGCAGAGTCTCCTGTCAGAAGGAGCTTCAATTCCTACCTCTGACAAAACTTTAAAAGCCTTCTGGGGGAGTCAGGGGAAATGACTGTAAAAAATGATGGATAGACAATCCATGACGTCACCAATAGGTTTCTGAGGGTTTGATTTGAAACCTAGTGGGTGGTTCCAATCACCCCCATCTTGGCCGTGTCACACGTCTTAACACTCCCAGACAATACAAAAATTGACAAAAAGGTGGAGCTGAGAGCGGAATTTTGAGGATCTCAGTCTGCCATTGCCCACAGACTGAGGTGAGGAAAGGAAGAACTATGTTTATCACCTGGCCAGGGAACACCTTGAGATTCCCCCGGAGGAGCTGACCCAAGTGGCTGGAGAGAGGGAACTCTGGGCCTCTATGCTTAGGCTACTGCCCCCACGACCCGACCCCGGATAAGCGGAGGAAAATGGATGGATGGATTGATTTCTTTGAAAACAGATGTACAGCACTCATCCACAAGTTGTGCACTAATCAGCTAAAACTTTGGAAGTCAAGAAAACATTATTGGCATTTTAGTGGCATCAGATGGGTTTTCTATTTTGAAGATAAATTTACAAACCTGAACTTTAGAAACCAAATAACACAAGTAGCTTGCATCTCCATTAGCAGGGCTATTCTCATTCTGTAATCCTGGTAATGATGGAAGAAATAGTCTTTGATCATCGAGCCTTCGGCTTTGAGTGAGCGACAAGAAGTTGAAGAACATTTCAGGATCTAGAAGTAAAAAGAATTTAAAGTTAAATTGTGTTTGATCCGCATCTAGAATCTCAGAATGACAGTTGCAAAAATGATTTACCTATGCTTAATGGATTTGCAGCTGGATTACTTTCTGTGTGTTCAGGTGAACAGTGAACATTTCTTCTAGGATCACTAGTGGATGTCTGTTCCTCTACACTTCCACATTGGCTGTCAGCAATTTGCTCCTCAAGTGAATCTTCCTTTTAAAACATTGTTAATAAAAGAAATTTAGCCAACAGAATGTATTTATCCACATTTTAAATTAAGATAAGTTGTCCAACATCCAGTTATTTTTTAACTTAACAAAACAAAGAACTGAAGTAGGTGCTTTGAGAAGGTACTTGTAACTGATGGATTGGTGCCTGCAGATTCTTCCCGTCTATACTCTGGGTCTCAGGGCTCTGCGACTTTGAATCCCAATGGTCATCACTCTCAGCCTCCTATAATAAACATTTTTGAATAGAGTATTCAACCCAGCATCTTTTTTCAGGTGAACATTCACTCTTTAAAAAATTCTAGTCTACCTGTTAGTTACACTTACCAAGGTGTTCTCTGTGTTTGTTATCTAACATATAAAATAATGTCTTATTTTATGAAACAGCAGTGAAATAGAGAATAATCATTCTACAAAGTAACAAGTGCAATGTCAGTATTCTACTGTACCAACCTTTGATACACTTAAATTATTGCAAGAAATGCTATACAGATCATTTATTCACACTGCAAGTAACTGGTTATGTTCAGAATGTTCTTTTTCTTGGAAATGTAAAGAAAATTAATGGTTAAAATAAATTGTACATTACAAAAAAATGTTCAGTTGACACAAACAACAATTTAAAGTACATGGAGATCTATGAACCTGAAGTAATATTTACTTTATCGTAGCTCTTTATAGTATGACACAGTTTTACACAAAATATAATAACACCTACACTACATAATCATAATCTAACATTTGTAATACTACAAAAATCTTACCTGTACATCAGCAACTTCTGATACCAAATCCCCTCCAGCCGATGCCATCGTGAATAAATGCAAAATATTCAAAACAAAGCACTATTAAGGTCTTGGCAGTGTCTATCAGATGCTTCAGCTGAACTGCAGTCGGTGGAGTAGAAATGATTCCTACTGGTGTTACTCCAAATACTTTCTGGCTATTACACGGTAAAGTGGTTTTAAATAGAGTTCCAACTTGTGAGCTTTAACCTATCGCTATTAAGACCCAAGCCAGTGCCCTCTTCTAAATATCACCATTTGTAATCCCAGATAAAAACATAATCCTCAGAATGGAGAGGGATGATCTCTTTAACTATTAGGTGTACATATTCTTCCTTTTGACCCAACACTTTACTTAAACTTTATGCTTGTTCATTTTAAGGCTTTTACATCATGATTATGGTGCAAGCCCATAGGATTATCAAAACTACCACTGATATAACCTTTTTTCATGAGATTTGCCTTTGTTCTTTTTTCCACATCAACCAGTGTTAATTTACAAATTGCAAGCAAGACAGGTCAAGTATTTAAGGGGAGAAAAACAGATAATGAGCAGGATATTTACTGTCAAGCGCTTAATACATTTATCAATAGATCACAATTAAGGATAATTAAACTTTTTAAAATTGTTTGCAGAGGTTCATTGAGAATTTGTGTAATACTTGTTCTTTTTGAAGTACGATCGGTCACGCAAAGTTTCACATACATGCTGAATGTGAAAATAGTCCTCTACCCCTATCTACTGCATTAGCAGCCAAAAGACAATAGATTGGGAAATGCTTGGGTCGGAAAAACCCACACAGCCATCCAATATATGTAAATATATACCTACAGAACAACTATTTTGCTATTGCTACGGTTGGTCTAGATATCTAGGCTAACACAGCTCTACATCACAGGGAAAATTAGCATTTATGTACTCACCCACCTTGGCTTGCTGCCACAGAAGGGTGTGTTGATTTATCGGTCAGGAGACAGCTAGCGCATCTCGGCTAGTAGAAGCTAACGTTAGCATTAGCAACTCCACAACATGGCGGGACATGTTCAGGCTTGTTTTTTTTTTTTTGTGGAGATAACACATCAATGTTGCGTTTTTTACCCAAGACAAAATGGCAAACAGAGGCAGCAGTGGAAGAGTCGTGTTGCTGTTAGCCAATGAGAGGCCAACTGTTCCAATATCATGAATATTAATGAGTAAAACTTCAAATCCTGCCGTTTTCCACACAGACGTCGTAGACGTATCAGCTCGGCCGCCATCTTGGATAGCTTCCCATGCGCCCCCAGTGCATTTATTTCTACCTACGATTTCTACTGAGGAAGGTGTTCACCCTTAGCCTGGCAAGCCATCCTATATATGTGAATATATAAACTCTGCAAAGCAAGAATTGGTCTAGTTCACTAGGCTAGTTCACCCTAGCCTGACAAGCCATCCCAGTTTGTGAATATGACCTGCAAATCAAAATAATTTTCCAAAAACGCATTTTGTCTTTTATTGTATTAAAATCAGACATAATAAAAATATAAATGAATTTTATATTTTAATAATAAAAAAAGCTTGATTGCTCATTTGAACTTATTTCACTCATTCTCTCCCTCTCACACACACATGGGCTGGGGAGCTAAACACAGCTTCTTGCTAGTCACTGTAACTTCAGGGTAATTTGTCAATGTGGTGCAGCCTTACTTTCTGAAAAAGAGACAACAAATGACACAATGACATGGTGATTGTCAATCCCAAAATATTAGCAAGCTGAGACAGGAGATCTTTCGCTGACATTAAGCAGAGTATGTCTGCAGCTGATAGGGATACGAGACACCACAACTGACCTTCAGACCACCTGTTAAAGCCATGCTATGCAACTTTTTTCATATTTTTAAATAATTGTCTTGAGCCAGTATGTGCTAAAATGACACTTATAGAGTTAATGAAAAGTCACTCAGAGTCCACCACCCCGTGGCCATAATACCACACCTGCAACTTCAGAGTATCCAGACCGATCCCTGTTAGTCGATAGTAATGTGATGAACCGCTCCTGTAGAAACTAATGATGAGACTTTTCAGCAGTTAGATTAAGGCGTTGAACAAACAGCAAGAGGAAAGAGTTTCACTTTCAGTTTTATGACTGAATTAATAACGGACTCCAGGGGGGTGCTAAAAGCAAGCCAAAACTACTACAGGTGCCTTTAAGCCTCCCGTTAAGGCTAGGAAACCCCTGTAACTTTACACTTCTTTCCCACCCTCTTCTTGTTTTAGTATTTTCATGAAAAATTCCCATATCATGTTCATTTATTGTGGCGGGGAATAACCCTCCTTGACATTATTCTTCACGTGATCTTCTGCACGGAGCAATATTGAGCTTGTAAACAGGTCACATGTGATGTCAGTGTATTTATGATGCAGGCAGTGCCGTTGAAAAACTTAAAACTCTTATTTACGTTCACAGGCAAATGCTGACAATGGCAACTTCACATTTCTTCACCTTGGTCTGAGGTTTTTGAAAGAATATTGGGTGCCGTATATATCTTTACTTTCGTGTAGACGACAGCCCAAATTGTAGAACAAAATCTTCTTTTTGTGTGATACCCAGCTACGTGTGTACACCGTCTATAACTTCTACTTCTTAAAACAGGTCAGAGCACCAGAGCTTTTTTCCACACAAATGGACTCACAAGACATTTAATCATACTAGAGACCACAGCGGATTCGTTCGAAATAACGAGTTTATGCCCACTTTAAAGGTCTTCAAAATGGTGACTACTAAACTCTAAAGCTTCTGACACACACTAAAAAAAATCATTTTTAATTTATTTTATTGATTGGAAAAAACAAACACCCACCCCACAAGATCGCAGCAATATATTAAAATATATGGTTATTGTGCAGCATTTTAAAGCAAGTTTCATCACAACAGCAAAGACTTTGAGAAAACAGTTCCCAGATGTTAAACATATGCCTTACAAGAAAATCTTTTATACAGACCTATTACTATTACAAATTTACTCTTACTAGAATTTCATTAAGTGACATTTTCAATAAATATATGGTGTGAGATTATCTAGTTTTCTAGTGCATACTTAGGCAAATCAAATCATTATTAATGATAATATTTTGGACAACAAATATTTCATCAATCAAATTCTACAAATACCTACTTAATACAATTTTGAAAACAAACCAAGATACCATTATTCAGGAAAATAAAACGATTAAAAGAAAAGTGTAAAAGATTCAGTAGTTTTCCTTCATAACCACATCTTTTTTTCCATATTTTAATGAAATAATGACAAATGGCAAAATACCAGAAACCAATCTAATGGAAAAACTTGTATGCTTATTTAGTTTTGCTCTTCCCTGCTTAAGAACTGAGATATATGATTGAGAACTCATTCCAGGTTCTTCACGTCATTGAGGAAGCTGGTTGGAGTCAAGATGTGGGTTGAACCTGTCAAAATGAAAATGGAGATGGCAAAAACAACATTTATAGCCAAGATAGGTTTAAGAATTGTAACTTCACCTTGAAAATGTCTTACCTATAAGAACTTCCCACTTCCCATCAGTGGCTCGAGTGACTTCATAAGCAGAACGCATCTCTGAATGAGACACACCACCAATCATGAAAATAATCAGTCGAGGGCCAGCGCGATGTTCTGTTGGAGACCTATTCTTATGCCAGTGTCCAAAACGTGCACTGCTGTTGAGAGAGTTTGAAAACAGTTACTTGCTTAAAAGGTAACCATTACCAAAACTGCTTGTGAGCAGTCAATTTTACCAATTAATCATGATTTGTCATCAACACATTTTGATTGTTTTTGAGGTTTTTTTTTTACTGTGGTCACAAACATTACATAATGTATATTTTAGCATTATAATAACTCTGTTCTATTATGGGCCACAGATCAAAAAAACATGACAACCTGTCATGTCCGGTTTTACACAAAAATCCAGCATTATGGTGTTGTCATCATTAATGACTTATCTTTAATTCTGCACTTTGCTTAAAAGCAAGCAGACAAACATTGTGCATTATGCAGATTATCTGTCAAATAAGATCTGAGTTTTGTGCAGGCACTATCATCACTATGGGAATTCTCTTAGGGATTGCAGCTCAAAGTAAAGCTGACTTAATTTCACCTTTTCAATCCCAGCTTATTCTATCTAAAGCCTTTACTGAACAGAATTATCTGCCTTCTGTGCCTCTTCATTCATTTGTTAAATGAAACACAAAATTATATGCATTTTCAAGTAAATTCTTCACAAGCAACCTCAAAATTGCAGATTTTCCCCAAGTCTCTACAGCTTGACTAGATAACTGAGCATTTTTAATGAATTCTGTTTCCAGGGGCCTCATTTATCAACCGTACTTACGCACAGATCTGTGCGTATATCGTGCGTAGCAACTAATTTACGCATTGTGTGGTATTCATCATTTTGTACTTGTGTGTGAAAATGTTCCTAAATATAAGAAAACTTCAGACCATGCATATGAACAGCATCTAGTGGTAGAACGGGTGAAGTGCAATACTGAAGGTCTCATTCGCCCACACGTTCCTCATCTACTAATTATTCTACCCAATAAATTACTATTTTGGTGGAAAAAATAGCTTCGTAACATAAATGGTGCTAAAACCTATAAAAGACACATGTGACTGACAGGTATCTGATATTGTAGCTGATCTAACTGGAGGATTTGGCAGAGACTCCGGCGAGGACACATCTTCTGTGAGCGGCTGAGCACACTGATGCTTGCTGAGGATCCAGAGTGGCTCCTGAGAAGATACTGCGTCCTGCGCTCAGAGGCTACAGTATCAACAAACATTTCCTAACAAGAACAAAACTAAACAGAACATGCATTCAACTCCTTAAATGTAAACTGTAAATGACAACAGAATGGAACATTCAGTCAGTTTTTCTACGTTTCTTCATATTTAATCTTATATTGAACCATTATTTCTGACAGGAACCTCTCCTCTGTCCTGACCGCGTTTACAATAATAAAATTACAACCTCTGCAACTAGTTTGTTCTCTTCTAAATCGGCAGCAAGTGCCTCGATCTCGCTGTCAATAGTTTTTCTTTTCTTTTGGAAAGAACCCAGGAAATCCTCTCATGAGCTGCGCACATAGTGTAACCAAATATGGTTAATTGAGGGTGTTTCTGTATGTAAATGATGGTGAATGGACACGAGCACCTGGGTACGCATGGGTGGGATTTATCATCAGACGATTGCATAGGAACATGCGTACGAGAGGCCACCGCATATTTCATAATTCATGATTTTGACTGTTCGTATGAACATTCTAAATTTTGTTCATTGGAAGGAATATAGGAATATTTCTACGAACGTTTGATGAATGAGGGCCCAGGACCCACCTGACTGCAGTCTGAGTTGTGTTGATTGGTGCAGGGTCAGAGATGAACGGCCACTGTTTCCTGTCCAGTTTGTCATCAATTGCATTCTGCAAAACAAACACAGCTGCTATAAAAAAAAAATTTAAAAAAATTAGGTGGGTAGACTCAAAACTCCATTTAGGCATTGTTACCTCCATGATGTCCTTGATGGTGGGTGTCCATCGAGAGAGTTGGTATGTACTCTCTGTTCTCTCCTTACGTTCTGGCAGCATTTTACCAGCATTTTGGCCCTGACAATAAAACAATTTGCATAATTATGACAGTGCTTTTATAGAAAAAGCAGTACAACTTGACTGTAACCAAAATAATAATAATAATCAAGATATTTACCCCAGCTATAATGTTACAGCCAAGGTTCTGTATGTTGGTGATAATTTTGCTGTCGTCCCGAATATTTGCATGCTGGATGAGCTTGGTGAGATTCTCCTCTGGAATGCCTAGATAAATCAATTCATATATAAACGTAGTTATGCCTTTAATGGTAACATTTCAAATCCTCTATTATTCACTGAAAGAGTTGCACCCAATTTTGTGGAAAATCTGAAAAAGAATATCAAAAAGATTATCTAAAAGTTGCTAGATAAGTTCAAACCTTTTTTCTTGTGGAAAATGTACAGCAAAATGATGCGAATTTTGTCATAAGCATCAATGTCACTGAGGAGTACAGGAACAATGCTCTTCATGGCATCTTTTAGAGGTTCCCCTTCTGCATTGGCTCCCATTGCTAGATCCTGTCAACGACATTCCTGATTAAATACGGGCTGCTACTGAAATATGAATCAACAGCTGACAACAAAATCCCATTAGAGCTAGCACAGGAAGAGCGCTTCATTCTCTAGTTCATTTATTTATTAGCCATCTATAGCATTTCTTCTGTGCCAATAATGACTGTCAAATATACAGCAACAGATGGCATTATTCTGACCTCTCATGTTGGGACATCGTGCATCTCTAACCAACTTCTATAATTTCAGGATAACAGCTCAACAAAAAAATGATGAAACAATCCCAGATTTATAAAAATAAACCAGTAATTATATCACAATAAAAAAAAATAATGGGCCTATAGACTCCTGAAACACAACATTGCATAAACACATTTAGATTGCTGAAACAAATAAAGGACAGCTAAAAGCACTGTTGCCTTTTGGATCACACTGTCCATTTTAGTGCCAAAACATGCCCATGGGATTAAAGGGGCATCTTTCAGACATGCTGACAATCCATTAGTGCAGTTGAGTGACTTGCTTGTACAAAAAGAGCCCATTAACACTTGTGACTCATAATTCTACAAGCATGCCTTGATCATCATTTTCTGTGTGCTTGAGATTCATCTGACACAATGCTAAATGTGGTAAAGCGTGTCACCTCTGGAAGCATGTCTGGCACAAATCAGCAGCACAATGATGTTTGGCATTGGTCAGTACAGTGGTGTCCTCCCAGGCTTCTGTTGGTGAATGGACTCATACAGTAGCATGTGTGTATTAAAGTTCTTTCAACATGAAGTTATGACATAACAGCTTCCTTTGCATCCGTGTTGACACATGGATATAGATGTCTGCCCCAAAGCTTTTTATGTAATCTTCTGTTTGGCAATTAAATATTACGAGACGATGCCAGCGGTATGCAAGCACAGCCCCAGAAAAGCTACAAATAATGATCCTGTTATCTTATGGTCTTAGAGCGAATTTGATCATTTTTCTCAAATAGTTTGCATCAGTAAATAATCTGACATGTCTGATCCCTGCAATATAAGAGTAAATAAACAGTAGCCATTGTGAAACGTAGTATGCACCGTATAACATTTATTTAATCTACAAGACTTATTTGGTTTCTGTTTTCTGTTCAACCAAAATAGTTCTGAGTCAAACTTGTGAGGACACTTTCAAATAATGCCAGTTTTACAAGATACACTCCATACTAACCTGCTCCACTTCACAAACGTTATTAAGGGTGGCCTTGAATTTATTCATGCAAGCTTCTGCCAGGTGCAAATGAGTAGAGTACTGAGGAGAAAGAGTGCAAACTTTAAGAATTTGTAGCTATAGCAAAACCACAACACATGCTATTAATATTCATAAAGGTTAATGATTTAAAGGCATTTTATCAAGTCGGAATTTTAGAGAGGGAAATGTGTTCTAGAGCTTCTCCAGAATAGGTCTAATATTCTCCAAGTCCCAATTGAAATAAAATGTAAGCCTATAAACTGCATTTATCTGTCAGATATACCAGTTTAGAATAGAAAATACTATCATGATAATCATGCTAAATATTTGAAACGTTTCTCTTTCCCTCTCACCATGCTCAGCTCCTTCTGATACTGCGGCATCTTCTTTAACATCTGAGAAAGATCCTTAATATTGGCCTGAAAGAAAAAAAAAACATTCACAAAATCTGCACAGCACATTTTTAACCATCTACTGTGAAAGTCTGTAATAACTGAAGTCAGATGTGTTATTATTAACATATTACTTACATTATCAGTGCTCATTTTCTTGCTCTCACAAAAGGTGCGAAGAAGCTCCGTCACTTTCCTGGAAAATGGGTTTACAAGCAGAGTAGTCACAACATACAAAGAAAATTTAAATAATATTGCGTATTTAAAAAATCTGGTTTATTATTTGATTACATTAACACTCTTATCTTAGATGTTAAAATTGAATAATTTCTTGCTTGCAAATAAAAAAAATCTATTTTAAGTTACAGATATTTAGATTATTTTCTAAACTAATGTGACAGTTCAGAGTTAACAATTTCTTACTTTATTAAAGTTGCTATTCGGAGTTTTCCCCTTTCAGGAATTATGTATGATATTTCAGAAATCCATAAAAGTGATTGTCTTATTATGTACTGTGATATAATGTAGGCAAAACATCATTTTTTTTTTGCTCGAGCATTTAAGGACGTACCAAGGCTGATGCAGAGTTGGCGACCTTCTTTAAAATACAAATATATGAATACACAACATAACATGAGCTTAATAATTGTAAAGAATGTGCTCTGTTTGTTGGCTAGAGCAGTGCGTTCATGAACGAGAGGCGTTCGGCTGTAAACACGGGAATGAAACAACGTGATACGCTTGTCAGCGACTAGATGGTGCCGTCAGATAAAAGAAATAATCAGAACATCTACTTTAAATTTCAGATGGATAACCTGCAAAGCGAGGAATAACTAGTGACCAGAAGTAATTAAGTGTCATAATGAGACCCATGTATTTATGTTTAACTTTAAAACTCACTTTGTTACATCTGCAATGTGCATATGCCTGAGCTGGACCCAGAGATCATCATCTTCATCCAGCAGCACTTCTCTTTCTTTGGAGTTCCCAATGCCGGTTGTCTGGTAACTTAATGTTTAGAGAAGACAGAGAACACTTATCCAACGCAGCTTGTAAGGGAGAAACAGAAGTGAAAACACAATGGCAGCATATAAACAGTAAGTAGCAGTAATTGTAGCATCATGTTCACTCACGAATAAATGTCTTGTTTGATATCTAGCAAGTCATAAGCCATTGCTTGGAAGGTCAGCTCATGTAGAACTGGTGAGATGGGATCAAACCCTCGGTCGACAATCAGTAACTGAGATCGTGCCTTATCTGGACCCTAAAAAAAAAATAAAGACAACAGATCTGGTCATTTGCCAACATTTTTAGCATCTTTTTCTAGTTCTATATTAATGCACAATGTAACATGGGACATCAGTTAAAGAAAACTAATATTCTGATAAAATAACAAAGATAGATAGCATGCTAATGCGCTGAAATTATGTGGGAGGAAAAGGGGAAGAGTAATACATGCCTGTCAAGACCCATCTCTGAAGCAAGGAAATGTAAGCTAAGAAAGAAAACAAGGAAAAATCCAGCAAAGCAGCAGAAAATTAAAAAGTAAACCCCAGAAACCACAGAAGTGTTCACAATCTGTGAAGATGAAGAGTTGCAGACATTAGACATTTATTCTTCAGTGGAAAAGTTGTTTATGCGGCTAAAGGCAGTTTAAATTTGCAATTTTGTCAAACAATATGAATAGATGCAACAGTACATAAATCTTGGTGTGTGAATTCATGTTAATAGGTCCTAACCTCTCCCATTTTGGGGTTGTCTGCTTTGTGAGCAGTAAGGCGGTCGCTAATTTCCTCAGCCAATTTAAAGTTGTCCTCCGATCCCCTGAGAGAAAAGGTGTTACACAACTTGGAATTAGCAAGTAAGTGGCAAACACGTTTAAATAAACTTTTTAGCAAGGCTTCTGTACTTGTAATATCGAACTGCAGGGCACTCATTTAGTGTGTCGCACAGTGTCGCAATCTGCTCCGCCACACTAGCTATAGCTTTGTCTCTTTCGTCACGCTTCTTCGCACTGTAGAATGACTCAAAGGAAGACGGGTCGTCCAGGGAGAATACCTGCAGAAATGAGAGGAACTGAGCTTCACCTCTACTCACGTGGATTCAAGTAACAAAGAAATCACACATCCTAATTAAATGCAAAAAAGTATGTGAACAAAAATAAACCTTAAGAAATAAAAAAAAAATCACACCTGAGATTCATATGGCAGAAATGCAACATTGATTTCTTTTAAAGTCTTGACAGCCTTGGCCACTCTGGATCTCCCAATCTTAGCAAAGAGTTCATCGGGACAGGCTAAAGAAAACAGAAAATAAAAACATAATTGCTTATTTATAGGTTTTTTTCCCCTATTATGTTATAACTAGGGGTGTTCCGATCAATCGGTCTATGATCAAATTTGGCCACGGTCCCTGAAAAAAACGTGATCTGCAAATTCCGATCAACGCCTTTCAGAGCCGATCACCTGTCGCTCATCCTGTGCAGCCTGCAGAGACCCTGCGTGCAGCATTGCGTCTCCCTGCCCCCTTCCTTTGCACTGTGCACACACTCAGCGTGAAAAATATAAACATACATGTCTGCAGGGCTTTTACTCAATCAGTGAGAGTGATGTAAACTTTGTATCCTGCAACAACCAAAATACTGCAAGGAGGAAGCTCGTTAAAATGCTTCAACACAACGGATTTAGGTGAGGTGAGTTTTCAAGGTTCCCTGCAGAGGTGAAGACACCTGGAGCAGCAACCAAAAAATAATTTAATTCATGCTGCTTGAGGAGTAGCCTTTCTCCGTGGCGGACACCAGGATAAGCTACTGATATCTCACTAGGAGCCCCACTAAGGGAATTAAATTAATTTTAAAAATTTTATAATAATAATGAGAAATCAAATAAATCTTAGAGTATTTTTTGTTTTGCTTTTTTGCACTGTTGAGAGCTTTAATCTTTTCCGTCTGTTAAATATTGTGTTAGTAACGGCAGCTACATTTAAGTGTTTTGTCTTTTCCCTTTTAACTGAACAGTTGCTGCTTCGTGCTGCAGCATGTTGGTGTAGATTTCCAGTCATTCCGGACATGATCCTCTTGGGAAATTTAATGGAAAACAACTGGACTTTTGTAGTTATCCTGAGGACATTTAGCTTCTCATCCAAGAGGCTTCTTCAGTTCTAAGACTTGGGATGTGAGTAGGAGGCTTACAAGTTATGGTCAGAAACAAAGACTGATCGTGATGCAAGTCTTTTTGTATTTTTTTCTCTTCAAAATGAAGTCTATGTTAGTGTTCCTTTTTTCCCCAGATCATTCAGCTGCACTCATAATTACAGACACATTTATGGCCAGTCCATGTGATCAGTATGGGTGATCGGCAGCAAAAACCTTGATCGGAGCATCCCTGGTTATAGCTAAAGAGTTCTGTATAGTGGACATAAAGTCAAGTGTAAAACATGCTTCCTGAATTTGACTTACTGTCAGTGAAGAAGACGTGTGCTGCTTTGTAAGTAAAGGCTGAATCCTTAAAGTCCTTAACGAGGGCGTCAACTGACTGTATCATTAAAGAAGAACATTCTTGTTGAAACAAAAGGTCTTAACAATGAAGAAAGAAAGAAAAATTACAACAGCTAACCTTCTCCTCTGGTGTGATCAAGTAAATGGCCTCCAAACTGGAAATTGGCTCCCTGCGTTTACTGATGTCCTCCACAACTAGAAAACAGGGAAAAAAAATCCTTTAACTGGAGTGGTTTGATCTTTGCAAACATAAATGTCACTCATAATTACTGTGTAAAAATAAACAGTGATGTAATGCCATACATGTAAGAACAGAATGCATGCTGACATATTGAGGCTGTGTGAGAAGCCAAGGAGGACAGAAAAATTAATTTCCAAAGTGTACGACTTGCAAAGCTTGTATGGATTCAAAAATTGTCTTGCTTGTACATACTGAAAAAAATGCTATTTTTTAAAGTCATTTTATTAACAACTTTTAAATTATTGTGTGTATATTCCTGGTGATAGGGGGCAGTACATACCTAAATCATTGCAAGCAAGCAGTATTTTTGTGTTCGAGTAAGACCCTACCAACGGATGGCCATTAGGGTCAAAATTTTCGAACAAGTACTTCATCAGACTGTTCTGGACTATTGTCCAATGTATTTTAGACACAATTTTTATGGATATATGTTACGAAGCCGCCAATAATTTTCAACAACTGGGGATCATTTAATTCATTTTCAACAACATTTTGATGAATATTTCGAGCTTAATGGTAAAAACTACACATGTAGGCAAAAATACAACAGTGATGCGAAATAAGCAGAAGTGTTTCCATCACTACAGGAAACAAGACTGCAAACATACTTGTCACTCCTTCTGCCAAAATATCAGACATCTTGCAGCAAGAGGACAGAATCCGCATGCTCATGTGATCCACGATCAAAACCTAAACAAAAACACAAAATAAGCAACATTAATGTCTGCATGGAAAACACATTTATAAATCTGATTTTGTTAACTGTTACCTTCCATTCTCCATCTTTCTTCACACTCTTTATGACTCCATTGAGGATTTCTGTCAAAGAAAATATAATTTTCAAATTAATAATACTGTGTTTAATAGATTTTTCCTCCACACAGTTTTTTCCATAAATAGTAAAAATAGCACAACAAACTCAAAAATATATACAAGATAACCTAAAGGTTTTTTTTATTGCACTTATAGTTTAATTACTGTGAGGACATAGAAGTGTAAGAAAAATGGCATTCCAACGGCAAATTATAATTTATAAGGTCACATCATGTATGCATTTTTTCCTTCAAACAACCAGATCTTTTACTGAAAGAAAACCACATTTAGTAGCAATCACTAAATTTAGAGCAAATTCCACAAATTAAACCGTGAATATTCTCTTGTAAAAGTTTCCTGCTAAGAGCAATGTTGTTATGCTTATGAAGAGCATTAACCATTTATCTCGTTCAATCTGTGTTTTGTCTTCCAGTAAACTGTGTCGAGCTTGTGTAAAGCAACCTATAGCCAAAACACTAATTAAAAAAGAATATACTTAACAGGAAAGGTTATTATTTTCTATAGAAATTACATTTTCATAAAATGATGGCAATATGGCTTATTGCCTCAAATCAACAGTTTTCTGAAGAAAACCCTGACCCACAAAAACATTTTCCTTTGGAAAAAAGGACTGATGAAAGGCAATAAATAAAAATAAATGGGAAATGATGTGCTTCAATCTGCTTTCTTGTTTGAACTCACCAACAACACAGCGGTGACACCCATGTATAAATTTCACACCTGTTACACTTAGTGTTACCCACTGCTGGGTTTGTTGTTAATAAAATATATATATATATAATAAAAAAATAATAATTATTATTATTAGAGAGATGTGTTGCTGTGTATGGAGTCGGTTTATAGAATAAACTGGAATCTGAAATAAAAGAAGTTAAATCAATTATGTCTAAAAAGACTGTTAAAATATGATAAGAAAGTCTGGATTCATCTTTGATGTTTTTTTTCTTTTATATCTCTAAAATTATTTTCTTTTATAATAAATGAAATAAGTAATTAAAATAAAAAGAAATAATAATAAATAATAATAATAATAAATAATAATAATAATAATAATAATAATAATAATACAATACTCTATTGTATAAGTTTAGAAAAAGAAATGACTTGGCATGCATTTACTTTAGGTGTTTTTTTTTTTTTCTCAAGCATCACTTATTATTTGTTCCAAACAGTCACTTCTCAGCCTCTAGTGTATAAGGATTTTATTTGTAGATGTGTCAGGGACAGGGTCATTCATAAAAAAGTTAAAAAACAAACTACGTGTGTTTCAGTATTTCAGTCTTTCTTTTAGTCCTATGTACAGCCAAATAAATACTATCAAAAATGCAATGCATCTTTGAGAGTATTGTAAATAATATATAATGTCAGAGCCCTTTGTTCCCTCAACCAAAGTCTGTTAGCTGTGTAACTAAAGTCTTAGTTACTACACAAACAATTCATGTTTAAACAGAATAACAAACGTGAACGCTTATTTGTTTACTGGTCATCTCAAAGTTGTTGGACTTCCTTTAACAGTAGCTCATTAGCCAACCACCTGTTTCGTCACAGACGTTTTCATCGAAGTCGAGGGTTTCTATTTTTATTTTTCAAAAAAGTAACAAACTAATGTTAGTTTCCGAGCAGAAAACACTGTTACCAACACCCTCTAAGAAACAAAACTACTTTTCATCCATGTCTTGTTCAATCAAACCGTTTTCTTTAATTGCGTTGACACTTTTGGTGGAGGAACAGGAAGAAACATTTGTTTTAAGCCCTACGTTCTAAACCGCGTTTTAAATTGAACATCAGTTCTTGGAAAAGCTACATGATAAAAAAAAGACTATCAATCTATTTACACAAAATAAAATACTTAAACCTGAATGTTTACAACTAATGTATCACTTACTATCGCCGACTACCGCTTTCAGCCCACTCGGTGCCATCTTGGCAAGCGTACTGGAAAGTCAGTCACTTCCGTGTTGATGAACCAGTGCGTTGACACTTGGAGCTTTTGAAAGAACAATACTGCCCCCTATAGGCAATCACCGGTATAAGGGGAAACTAAGGATTTTAATTATTTTAAATATATAAGATTAAAAACTTAAAATAGCATTTGTTTTACTGTTAAAAAATTATAATAAAACCCGATCTAAACTTAACGTTTACAATGGCTGACAACAATAAAAAAGAGCTGTGAGAGAGAATTTCACACACCACAGCAGACACCCTCAAACACATCCAATTACTTGTCATTGCCAAGTAGTATCAAGAGTATCATTTCATGAGCCCTGGGAAACACATGTCAACACTTGGTCAAAATAAAATGCTCAGTGGCTTTTTATAAGGATACATTTACAAGTGTCTGGATACACTTTTATTTATTTATATAAGAACTTTATTGTCCCGAGGGAAATGATTTTGTCATGAACATGCTCAGTGCAACAATGTTAGATATGACAGTAAAACAGTACTTAAAAACAAAACAAAAAATAAATATAACAAGAAGGCAGCGTGTAATGGGGGATGTGACAAATAACATACAGAAAGCATCACTAACAGGAGGAAATTATACAGTCATTGCTACAGGCAGAAAGGATTTCTTGTGCCGTTCAGTTCTGCATTTGGAGGCAATCAGTCTTTTGGTGAGTGTGCTCTGATGGCTTATTATGGATGTATGCATGGGGTCAAAGGAGTTGTCCCAGATGCTGAGAAGCTTTTTCAGCATTCTCCTCTCAGATCCCTCCGTCAGGACACCCAGGACAGAACCAGCCTTATCAGCTTGTTCAGTATGTTGGCATTAGCCATCTTCACCCCACTGCCCCAGCACACCGCTGCAAAAATCACCACATTATTTACCACCAAGTGATAGAACATAGTCAGCATTTTTCTACAATCTAAGATCTGAGCCTCCTCAGTAGATAAAGCCGACTCTGCTCTTTCTAGTATGCCACCTCAGTGTTCTTGGACCAGTCCAGTTTACAGTCGCTGTGAACGCCCAGGTACTTGTAGTTTTCAACCACCTCAACATCTGTTCCTCTGATGGTGACAGGGGTGGGAGGAGGAGCCTGCTTCCTAAAGTCCACGACCAGTTTGAACTTAATCTAAATATATTTATTGACATTTGTTTGATACCCAAAACTGCACTTTTATGCATTGTTATGAGTGATGTTCATGTTCATAAATATCCAGTGCCATTTTGTAAAATGCCTAACATTAGAAACAATAAGATTTTAAGGAGTATGGAACATTTTATAAGCATCTTTACAAATAAAAGTGATATGAAACACAATGTTACACATTACAATAGTTGCATCAAAAATAAGACAAAAATTACAACTTTAAGAAGTTGTGTAGAAAATATCACACGAAATAGCGCATAGCATAAATCGTTCTTGGAAACTGTCAAACGTTTGTTACTTTGATGATACAATGTGGTCTCATTCCAGATTAATCTTTTGTTTTATTCCCAAGAATTTCTGCCCGGCTTTCTTAAATCTTATTTTTTCAACATAAAAATCTTCAGTTTTCAGATTCCACAGACAAAGTCTTTAATAGTCTCTGCTCCTTTCGAATGCGCATTCGCTCTTTGAAATCTTCCAGCTCCTTCCTCTGAAAAGAGAACAAACATTACTATCATTTTTTTCTATCCATCTGTATATTTGCAGAACCTTTATTTCAAAATGTCCTCAGTTATACAAATTAATAAAAAAAAATTTATGCAGCTTCAGGGGTAGTTTTCATGTGTTTTCTTTCTTTTAAAAACAAAAAAGCACAGCTTAAACTACTATAAAATTATGTTTTTCTAATATCTCATCTTTAAAAATCAAGAAAAAAATTACACCAAATGAGGTTTGCTGATTGGGTTCTCTGAATCTAGGAACCATATAAAAACTGGTCACAAAGAGGGTTTAAGAAACCACGTCTAAGTAATTTACCTGCGCTTCTTCGTCACGGGGGAAGATTTCCCTCTGGATATTATAAATATGTAAAGTAGAAAAACAAACGGAGAAACATAAACAACCAAAAACGTGCTGTTATCGCTAAATTGTTGTAATAAAAGCATCATGATGGAGGGGAGAAGCCTGATTACCTTCCTTTTCACTACGTACTCTTCAAAGTACTCTGCCTGGTTTGAAATCCAAAACATGGCAACGGGAAACGACAAATACAGCACCATCTGCGCAATAATAAAAACACCAGTTTTGAGTCCGTGCAACCGTACAGACAACAGCTTGGTAGATTAAAATTAAACCAAAGAAGCTGGTTTCATCAACCCTTTAAAACATATCGATTTAGCAAAGCTTTACTAAAGAAAACTTACCCTGAACATCTCTATTTTAACACCCATTTTCACGTTAAAGACTTATCTATGCTTATCAGCGCTATCTAAACTCAACAGGAGACCTTCAGAAAACTTCCGGGTTTCTTCTTCTTGAGTTGACATTCTTTAAATTGCATTACCGCCCCCTTCCACTTTACTCGTTCATTACAGCCCCTTTACCATTATAGCAAAACAGTTTCCGATTTATTGAGCAAAATGCTCTCATAATAAATAGAAAATAGGGATTTTGCCTTTGCTAAATATTGTGTTATTCCCTTCACCTAATTTATGCAAGTTTTAAACACGACGGTTGTGTGGAGTCAGTGCTAAAGCAAGTTTTATTAGTTACTTAGTAGAACTACTTCCTGTAAATTCTTACAAAATAAAACTATAGAATTTGGCGTTTCTATAGTCATTGGTTAGCAAACGGGGAACTTGGTCTAATTTTTATTATTAGGTGAAAACACAATTAAAAGAGTAACAATATTAAACACAATGGTTGTGTGGAGTCACAGGGCTAAACCTACAGAGGTACACACTCTGAGTTTTTTTTATTTACTTTAGGGATATTGGCGCCCTCCAGTGGCGTTAAGCTGGATCTACACTCTGATTATAGTAAAGAGAACATTTAACCTCCTTATCTGTATAACGCTGGAAAAAAATATATAATCTTGATTTTTCTCCTCTTTGGGATGTTAATATTGAGGAGAATGGGGAGGAGGACGAGAAAAGATAAAAGGAATTACACTTATGATGTTACAATAGTTACTTTGAAACTTTTGTAAACACTTTGTTGTGCTATGAAAGTAAATGTAAAACTTGTGTACATAAAAATAAATAGTTTTTTCTGCAATTTTATCTTTTTTTGTTTTTCTCATTTAATTTTTTTCACAAAGAGAAATCTCACTTCTATATTTTTGCAAAAGTTGGCAGCCCTGCCTTTAACTGTTTTAATGATCAAACAAATCTTAAAAACGTAACTGTCTTACCTCCATCATTTCTTTCTGTTTTTATTTCTTGCATATGTTCCACTGATTTTATTACATAATGATTACAGTGGCTACCTACCAGCACCGAACAACCTTCCATTTAAACTGCAGTGACCCAGTAACCTGCTCATCATACTGTCCTCTTACATGGGACCTTCTCTCCCATTTTGACTGTTTGTGTCATCATTTTGTTTTACTGCCAAACTGTGTCCAATGGATTTAATGTCTCATTCCAAGCTGTTTGACTGTTGCCCTGCATCCAAATTAATTTTTATTGCTTCATTTGCTAACTCCTCTGCTCTTTAAAATCACTAATATTTGCTTGTTTAATAATTTGCTTAATATTAAATATTAAACATCTCTATGTCTGCCCAAAATTTTATCAATAGAATTTTTGATTCTCTTGCTCAACTTGTTTGATATTTTCTTCTCTTGAATACCCACAAAACAAATTTTAGTGGATATGTCTCATTATTTCTTTTAAATTTATAGAAAACAAATAAAGCACGACTCACTTGAAAAATGCAGAATATTTCTATTATGTCCACTGGGGGCTTCAGACAACTAGTTATGTTCAGTATAAGTATATCTTTGTATACTTATCTGATTTGTACATTAAAACATAGGGTTGTGTCATTATTTTACATCTAATCAGAACCCCTTAAAATATCTGCAAGAGATCATGTCTTAGAATCTGTCCAAGGTCCCTTTTCTCAATGTGTTTCATTCCACTGCAGTGTCATCTGACAGTTCAAATCAGTTGCCTGGGTGAAAAGTGTCCCTGATGATTGTGGTGGCCCTACCACGGCAGCATCTGATGTAAATGTCCTAAAGGGAGGGCAGCTCAGATTTGTTGCAGGCAGCACTCAGCTGCTCTGGTTATTCTCTGCAGGGCTTTACGCTACCTGTATGGTGCTGTTGCCATACTAAGATGTGATGCTCATGGTCAGGATGTTTTCCACAGCGGTTGTGGAAAAGGTTTTGACGATCCTGGAAGAGACCCCAAATCTCCTCAGCTGCCTCAGGTGGTAGAGCCATTGTCTCACCTTCTTGACCAGAGTGTGGATGTGGGTAGAAACAGGTGAGTTTGCCTGTGAGTTGGACACCGTGGTATTTGATTTCCTCTACGCTTTCCACTGGAGCACCATTAATGGAGGAGAAGGAGCACTGCTGTTTCCTCCTGAAGTCCAACACCATCTCTTTTTTTTCTGAGGTTTAGCTGGAGGTTGTTCAACATTTTGTATCAACATTTTGCCTTTATAATAGAGTTTGTTATAAACAAACTCAAAATAAAAGAGGCGAAAATTTTGCTTTTCTAATTTTTGGCTCATTTGTGTTTTTATGTTCTACCTGGCTTTTACCCAGTTTGCTGATTCAGATGCAGTAAACCAGTTATTTTAATATAAATTGATAAAATGGTAATAGTATTTGAGCAAACATTGTTTCACCTTTCTTTGTCACCAAAAAGCTACATTTGTTTCTCTTCATTGCTCCTGTCCTGTCCGAGACACGCTCTTCACGTCCTCGAGTACGGCTTTACGCATGACGTCATCGACAACGAGAGGTGTTCAGGATCCTCGGAGAGAAAGATCCCGCGCGCCCTGACAACCTGATAAACCCAGGTAAACCCTGTCGTTTCCAACCTTATTTTGCCAGTCATGTTACCTTAGGAAGCCGAGTCAATAGAGAGCAAGGGACGCAGCAACAGTGATGTACAAGCCTGAAAGATGCCCGGCACCCACAGAAACCGTTCTCTTGCATGGCGGCCTGTTCTGGGTAGCTAGTTTGCTAGCTAAAGCTAGTTTGTAGTTGTCTATCAAAAGACACAATAACCGCAACAACAGTATGTATCTGCCTGATATTCATTGCCCGTCTCACCCACCAAAGGTTACAATTACGCCTTAAAATGTCCTAGGAGTGACAGTATGAGCACCGTCTGGATCACCTATTGCTTGTTTGCTCATCAAATGTCTTGTGTTGTGGGAGACGGTGACGCCGTCATGGTGATGATGGCGCACACTCAGACAGAGCCCTTTGGCTAAGAATTCAGTCATTGGTGCTGTTCAGCCGTCTGGTTTCCGTATTCCTTCTGCTTAATGTCATTGTTATGAAACCAAAATACAGTAGCGGTCTTTCTGTTCTGAAACGCGTGACACTGTCTGCTAAGAAACCTTGACGATGCCCTGTGGCCTAAGGTTTAGGAATCGGCTTCTCAGCCATCGCCTCTCGTTAGCACTCATTAATTTGCACATTTCTTTTCTCTGCATTAAGTAACAGCGCCTATCCTAGACAGATATGTTCGACTTGTATTAGTTATGACTCATGTATAACTAGACTTTACGTAGACAAAGTGGCTTTTCATCCTTCTGGTGTCAGACTAGTCTTGCTAGTCCTGTTTATGTCCCTTCCACTGATTTTCACAGTTTATCTGTCGAGATGCATGTTGTTTTTAGTTTTATGATTCGCTATAGTAATCGACCCATAAGAGATATTAATTCACCTAAATGCTGATTTGTACAGAAGCAAATGATCTAAAGCTTGTTGGAGGTGCACAAAAACTGAAGCTCAGGGGGTAGGCTGATGGAAAACCTCTGGTCCCCAATTCTAATATTTCTTCAGACATATAACTTTTTGTTTCTCGGACCTGTGTGTGATTTCTGCTGTAGCCTTACACGAGTTTCTTGATTAAGTTGACTCGTTGTGTGTACACTGTTAATTGTGCAAATAAAAGGGGTGAATTAAGTCAAAGGGCATGCAGTTACCAAGCAATCAGTAAGTCAAAGAACAGAGGCTGGGGCATTTGTAGATTAAAATTAGGGGTGTCAAATTATGAGATTAATTAATTACAGCCACATTTAGTGCACTATTTTTTTAATCGAGTTAATCTCATTTTAAATCTATAACTTTACTGGGACTTTTCTAGCCTACCTGTTGGGATTTTTCATTTAAAATTTTTATTTATTTCATGTAATTATATTTATATTTAACTATCATGCCATGTCAGATTTTGTGAAAAAGCGTAACATTTTGTGATAAACTGTCAGTTTTGATGTGCTAACTTACAGTACTGTAATTTACAGGTCTATTTTAATTTTAGATAAATGTTTTAGTAACAAGTTCTGTGATCACTATTTGCATTGCTCACAAAAGTGTTCCCTGATGTGTTAACTTAGATTATTCTGTATGGACCTGATGTTTTATTTTTAATTTCTAATTATTCCAGACTGACAAAAGAGCACAGTATTATTCCACTTTGGTGATGTAAAAGGAAAGTTTAGAAGTCTGTTAAACAATAAATGACTTTATAAAGCCAGTTTTTTTGTTATATATTAATCTGTTAGTCTGCCACAATAATGTAATGAATTTAAATAAAAATACATCAAAATGAGGGCTTTTCTCAGCTATTAGTAGGTGAGATTAAAAAATAGATTAATTAGATTAATTAATTACAGGTCATAATTCATTAATCTAAAAAATAATTTAATCTCATAACAGCACTAAATCCATAGGATTTTGCAGAGTAAAATTAGACAAACACAACAAAGTATTTAAATAAAATGAGTTAAAATGCTTTAAAGCTGTTATGGCAAATCTACAGAACAAGCTAGGTTTTGAACACAAACACAGTCAGGAAACACTCACCCCGCCCCTCGGGTATCTTCCGAGACGCTTCTGCCGGAACTGGAGACCCGCATTGTCAGAGGAAACAAGAGAGCGCTAAACGCCAGTCGCTGTTTTTTAGGTCCAAATGACTTTTGTTGTTTGTGACTTCAAATGGTGTTTTTCTTTTTGGGACTCTGGTAGTTTGTCCTAAAGTTGAAATGGTAGCAGTCGGCTGTTTCTCCTTCTCTGATGTTATTGAGCGGAGAACCTATCACACCAGTGGTGTTCTGTTGATAAATACATGAGTTAGTAATGAGTGGAGGACCCAGGGAAGTGCGGCGGTTCAGTGAGACGGACAACTGGATGGTCCAATGGTTGCTTTCAGTCCGAAACGTGTTATTGGTGCAGGTTTTTAGACAAATGAGAGAGAACCACATTATTATTTTTTTTCTTTTTAATCTCCACAATATATTTATAGCTATACTATGTTAGAAGGTTAAGAGGAATGAAAAAATGTTTTAAACTAATCTGTTTTCTAAATTAGCTATAACAGCTTTAAGACGCCAGGCTGGTAGAATGTCCGTTTTTGTTTCATTTTTATGCATGTATGCTTATGTTTATGTATGTATGCAAGTGTGCATTCAGTTTCTGTCTTGTTTAGTTTCTATGGTAACTCCATCATTGACATTGTTGTGATAACCTATACGAGAAGGAAAGTATGGCCTAAGAATAAATGACCTGGCAAAAAAACTGTATTGTCGTGGTTTTAATGTCTCTTTATTACATCCAAATTATTGGTGTATTATAGTTTATTCACTGATCATCTTTATTTTCAGTCGCATCATGTCGATATAAGCAGTTTGTATAATATCCCATTTTCTCTTGTATTTCACCTAATACATTTAAATTTATACTGCTACAAATGAGTCTGTGATGCCTACTGGCATTGGGAATATTGTGAACATTAAACAGTGAAAAATGTATGATGGGACAAAAGAAAAGTTCAAGTGGGCTTGAATGTATGTAAACAAATTTCTCACCTCATTCCATTGGAGTTCCATGCTTTGTTTTTCCAAAATAAGTGTCATGCATGTATTGATTGAGCTAGGCCTCGTTTCTGTTTCAGCTGTCTACAAATGGTTGGGCAGTGGTCTTTTTTTCTCAGTAGGGCTGCAACTTTTAGTTGTAATGATGTAAAGCATAGAAAAAAATCATCTACACAGATTTGTGTTGTTTTAGCATCACGAACAGAGGCTTTATCAGACAGCTCAGGTCTCAAAGAATCACATACTGAGTTTTATATCTGCAATACACCACATGACCACTGGGGGATGTTATTATTGTTTACCAAGACTACACACACCTTTACCAGAGAAGAAGAACTTAAAGGGAGCAGAATGAGAAAAAAGGTGGGCGCAATGGTGAATCAGACAGAGAAGAGAAAAAGAATATTAGCATAAATTAATGATAAACATCATCTACATAACGTTAGTTCCAACTTCATCTGTTGTAGTGGTCATTTCATTTACTGAGAAAAGTCATAAAATACAGGAACTCAGAGTGACATTGACGTACAGGAGCAGGTGGGGTAAGGCAGGGGGTGGACCCAGAGAATGCAGGCTTTGATTGAAATATTGTTGACTAATAATTTTTTTAAAAGAACTGTTTCATTTATTTTCATTAACCTTCATTATTTGCACCCATGTTGAGGGTAGAGGGAGATCAAAAGGGGTGAAGGAGGCTGAAGAGACTTGACCAGTCTGGGAAATTCTCCATGATAGTAACATGCGTACTCTATAGAAGTAGAAGTTGTCTTGTCAGCAACACTAAACTAAAGGTTAAACCTGGCTCACTTCCTTTCCATTTGGGCTGGTGGCTTTATTGTGGAGGAATTTGAGCATTTACATTTACCACCTCTTACATGATCAACATTTACATCTAAAGTAGAGATTTAAAAGTACCTGGTTTTTGAGCTGGAGCTTGTTTTTTATTATTATTTTATTGATTAAGTTGTTGAAACTGATCAAATTTTTAATTTTCTAAACTTTCTTTAGCATAGTTACCTTACACCTAACATGTCTGTCAGTCATTCTCATGACTATGCAAGTAAGCCATGTTTCTATTAAGCTGTTTGAGTAGAATAAACAACGTTGACATGACATCCACATTTCTGGCAAAATGGCAAAATGCTTTGCTAACGGTTGGAACTAAAGGTTAAATCCTAAGTCCATTCCTCCATCCTTTTGGCTGAAAATTCACATTTGTCACATGGTTTTTCTGAGTGCTTCATCATTTTACATCCTTGCTGTTGTAAATTAGGCATGTTAAATTTTCCCCTGTTGCTGCTGTTGGTTTTTGCAACTCTTGAGAATGATTAGAGTAACCCAAAATTGTAAATTTTCAGATAAAGCCGCAAAAAAGAGGTTAAAACAACCAAGTTTTATGCCCTGTAGGAACTAGTTGTTAAATTTAAAAGAAATGTACTTTTCCATCTGAGATTGATAGCGTTTAAAAAACTGCTGCTTAAATCAAGGGGTTTTCTATAAAGTCAGCTTTCCTGGGAGGGTGTGTGTCTTTGTCATCCAAACACTTTAATATCTTGAACATCCTCATCAGTGAAATAGGACAGTGATAAGAAAGACAGCAACAACATTATATTTTATAGCGAAAGTATGAAATAAATTGTGAATTTTGAGCTCATGTGATCTTTTAATCTTACAAAAGGGAGCACCATTTATTTCTACATGCAACCTGTTTATGTGAGGTACTTTTCATAAAGCTTGAAATTTGGAGTTCATGGGACCCTAAACTAGCGTCCGGTGTTGTGCATACATGTGTATGGAGTTAGCAGTAGCTCAGGAGGCAGAGCGGGTTGTCCAATAGTTGGAGGGTTGTAGAATAGAATAGAATAGACTTTATTACTTCCACAGTGGGGAAATTCACTCGTTACAGCAGCACATACACTTAGAGAAAAGGAAGAAGGAAAATAATAACAAAAGTACAGGTAAATACACAAAGGCAGTGAGCTATTATTGTAACCTTCAACCACTAAAAACAACAAATAAAAAAAAATTGTGTTTCCAAAAATATGCAGCGTAAGGGACAGAGACATACTAATGTACATCCGGGTATTGCACAATAATTGAACACATACTGAATATAGCACTGATGTTGCAGGATTGATCCCGGCTCCCGGGCAGAGAGTTTTGCTGTTATGCCCCTTGGCAAGACACTTAACCCACCTTGCCTGCTGGTGGTGGTCGGAGGGACTGATGGCGCCTGTGCTCGGCAGCCTTGCCTATGTCAGTGTGCCCCCAGGGCAGCTGTGGCTACAATGTAGCTCATCACCACCAGGAGTGAATGTGCGTGTGAAGCGCTTTGTAGTCCTCTGACTCTGAAAGGCGCTATGCAAGTGCAGGTCATTTATCATGATTATGTATTTATTTGCTTTGCCTTAAATATACATCTGAGGAAGCAAGAGCTGCAAAATATTTTTTTTAAAGAAAATCAAGGATGAAGCAAAAAATGAATGTGCTGAAAACAACCAAACACGATAAACCTGCTAGGGAAGTGAAACGCGAGTGTCATTTTCCTCATCATTTTTATAAAGCTTAATTTGCTTCACAAAAACTTTCATAAAATCAAAATCGATTTAATTTCATTTTATTTGGTGCTGATTTATTGTGGTGTCACAGGCTGGACTTCATTCATTATTTGAGTAGGTAGATGAGGGGATGCTTGAGGGCTGATAGGAGAGTCCTTAAATTGGCATAAGATCACTCAGAGAAGTGAGTATGTGGGGGTGGGGCATAATGAAATGGACTGAGAAAAAGACAGGAAGGGGGAGGGGTGTTAAGGTGTAACTCAGAGAGAGAGAGAGGAAGAACCTAAGCTATTGATGGGGAAAGAGGGAGGAGTGGAATGAGCAAGCATGTATGAGGGAGGGAGGGAGGGGTGTGTGGGCAGAGACTTGCAGAAGGAGGAAGCGGCAGAGCCATTTTTACTGTTGAGTAACTGCATGCTGGTCTGTCAGTGCCAGAGAGGGTGAGAGGGCGAGCTAGAGGAACAAAGTGCTCCCCCAGGATCTTATTGGAGCTCTCTCTCCTATCTTACCCTACCTTCTCCTTTTTGTACACCTCTTGCTAGCTGCTTGTGTCCACTTTATTTGGGGAGGCCCTGGAGAGGACACACAATGGAGCGGAGAGCCTGTGGCAACTGGGCTGTTGTACTGCTGAGAGGGGGATGGGGTAGAGAGAGGACCGGTTCACACAGCTAACACAGCCTACCGGCTGTAGGTTTCCAACAGCCTCTCCTTCCTGCTTGGACTTACCCTTTCCAGGCTGGGCCTTTTTCCTGGAACAACCACCCTCAAACTCCACTCGGACAGGATTACTCATCGTGTTCTGTTGGATTTTAGGACACAGTGGAGTCGGAGGAATACATTTCTCTGTCTGGAATAACAAAAAGGGAAAACCAACTCGTGTTGTTCTTCTGTGCCTTTGATTGGTTTTTGGTTTCTGTTTCTATTTGGTGGAGTTCATTACTGAATTACAAGATGCATGCCAAGTCCAATAATCTATTGGATTTTCAAAAACTGGATGCCCTTTTGGAAAAAATAGCTCATTCAGTCTCTGTGAAAAGGTAATTTTATATTGTGAGATACTCACCTGTAAACTTTTCTGATGTATAATAGTCAATGACATCTTACACCACATTTTTCTTTTCCAGTATGAATACTTGGCAAATAAGTTTAAAAAAAAAGACTGCCTGAAGTTATAGTTCTTGGGACTGTCATGTGTTTCTTTTTTTCCCCTCAATCTCTTGATTTACTTGCTTTCTCGCTATTACCCATTTCAGAAGTATATTTTCAACTCTGGTATTAAAAATATTCAAATTTTACTAACTTCAGCCAGAAACTTACCTCCTGGTGAGAGTTGCTGGTGCATGGGTTCAGGGGAAGAGTGGGCCTGCAGTAGTGGAAACGTCTCTAGTTTCTTGGAAGGGTTTGGCTTGCTCATTCTAACCCGCTGGAAGAGCCAACATGGTTCCTGTCTTTTCCTGTTAAGTTTCTGACTCATGGTTTGTCTATTTGACTTGGCTTGTGATCTCACAGACTGATGTGTTTAATAAGTGCTTATCATCTTACAGTGGAATATTCAAACATAAACCTCATTAGATTTCTGCTTGAAAGACCTAAGATGATATAGTCAAAGTTCTTTTATGCAAGTTTATAAACTGTAGTATCCTATAGTTACTGTTAAGCATCTAAGACCAACTATTTACCACTTAAATATTAACCAAAATAGTGTTGTATGGAAAGGACTTATTTGATTTCCTTTAATTTACCAGTTGAAAAACAGACTGGAAGAGAAGTTTGTGAAGTTCTTCACCAGGTTCATGCTTAGCCAATATGGGGAAGTGACCACTACTTGGGCACAAGTTTAACTCGTAACACCAGCAGCATAAAGCTATATGTTGTTAAATAGAAAAAAAAATAATTTTTCTTGGATAGACAGAGATGTGACATCTGACATGAACTGGGTGCGTTCATCTAGACATTCAAATGTTATCATCTGATCTGGTGTGTCTTTAAGGCTAGATTTGCAGAAAACACCAAGTTCACCGTGTCAGAAATGTTCAGTAAACCCCTGGCTAAATTTGTTCCACCACATCTGACATGGATATAGGCTATCAGTACAGTTGAATTTTTCCACTAAGATGCCAATTTTTCACATGATAACTGCATTAAAGGATCTCTTACTTAATTCTTTTGGGGGTTTGATATATCATGTCCTGAACCATGGGAATGAGCGTACTTCCTGTTGTGTTACGGAAAAGTCACAACAAACTCTGCTATTTACTTGATACATCTCATGTCACATGGAGTGCTGTCACACAAGTCAACAGCATAGCTGATGTTTTTGTAAAATTGCAAATGCATTCAGTTACCTGAATTAAATACATGTATAGATGCATTTAGTTCAGAGTCACTTGAGTCACATATTTGACTTCACCTATTTCCCCCCTGAAATCAGGTCTCCCACTCAAAAATATGGGGAATTTTTAAAAATGGACTTTGAGGTCCAATATGGCGGCTCCTTGTATCAACAACAGTGGCAGTGGTAGAAACGTGGTTCTGAAAATGTCCAAATCTATATTACATTACTACTGACAACAGCCTCATCTTAATTTAAAGACAGACATTACATTTTATGGGAAAGCTCTGATTAACAACTGAAGTGTTGAGGAGAAAATACTTTAACAGAATAAGTGGCTCATTAATACAGACATGCTACAAATAACAAAATCTTCTTAAAGCTAAATTAAATTTAAACCTGACTACGCTGCGTTCATGGAGCCAGGTTAGTTCCATAGGTAGGGCCTTTGTGTGGCTCTGGACAGTTTCCCTTCCACCCACCAAATGAATATGAATGAAAGTTGACACCTCTGACAGTGATCTGAATGAAGTCATCTTCATCTACATCTGATGTTAGAGCCATCCTTCTACAAGTTTCTACGAGAAACAGTGAGCCCACTATTTAGAATGACAAGACACAATGACACTTCATTTAAAAGTAATCTTAAATAGAGAATAATAACAATATAACACCTTTCAAGAACCCAAAGCTCTTTCACAATTTGGTTGTGACAAACTGAAGCCACAGCCTCCCCAGGGCAGTCTGACAAAGGCGAAGCTGTCATTTTGCACCATCAGCCCCTCTGGCTACCACCAACACAGGCTAGGCAGGTTAAATGTATTGCCCAAGGACACACCAGAAGAATGAGCTGGGATCGAACCAACCTTCTTCCTGAGCCATTGATGGCCCAAAAGTTTGTCAGCAGAATTAATTTAGTGGTATGCAGTGGTCTGCTACTCACTGTCCCTTTTCATGTTCTGTGTAATTCATGTATCTTACAGTATTTGCACATTTAACAAAGAGTCACATTGCAATTTTACTTTTTTAAAATAATTTTTAAAAGATTAACTCAAGTTTTACTTTTGGAACCTATCTTTATAGTATATAGCGCCACAAACTCACAATAACTCACTAGCCTAGTTCTAAAATCAGTTAAAAAATGTTTATTCAAAACTAACTTGATTCAACTTGAACTAGATAAAAGTGATTGATATGTTAACATTTTCCATTGGACTTCCATCAGTCCAACAGTCAGTTATTGGCAAGAAATTCTATATTTTCTCTTTTTGTTTTAAATTTTTATTCCCACTTTGAAGTTATTGTATTTATGTCAATGCTAAGACTCTAAATATTCTCTGTAAAACAATAATAATCATCCAACTTCACATATTTAAATCTAAAGATAAAAACTGTAGTAAACAGTTAATAAAGCATTTAAATATTTTGTTGGTGAAACTGTTACATCATAGAGCTGCTCTGGAGAAATTACAGTGATTTGATGAAAGAGTGAAAAGGCTGGTGAATGACTACTCAGTGATATTCCTGGTCATATCATCACATCCCAATTAATTATTTATATATTTGCTTTTAGGTAAAACACAGGCTCTTCTGATGCCTAAGGGCCTCTGGTGCAGTCTCCAGACCTGAAATCAACCCCAACTCCTTCACATGAATAATTAATAGTTAGCTTCTACAGATGACATTTTACTTTTTTTGTGTCCTCTTTTCACACAGGACAGTCAGTGAGAAACCACACGCACAACCGTATGTCTTTGTGTGAGTTATGAACCCCCACCTCATTTATCAGAACCACTTCCTCCCCAGAAAACATTCCACAGCAGTCAATGATGATGTATGTCCAGGTCAGAGGTCAACAGTTATTCCAGACCTGTGAGCAGCATAGGTCATATAACAGCAGGAAGTTAGTCTCTTAGGTTGACCATTGTTGGGGGTTTTCTTTGCCACCAGTTTATATTGGTTGTTAGATGTAAACCGCATGTTGTTCAGTCTGGTAAATATTCATCTTATCGACTCATCGTTATTTATGTGGGTGTGTTTTGTGACATAGATCTAATAACAGGCTAGATAGAAGAGTGGGCCAATAAACTTGTTATCCAGATAAATAACATTATATTTATGATTAATGATTTAAAATTATTTTTGCTGCAGAGATTCCAGTGAGGAGTGCAATGGGATCAGCGGTACTCTATCAGTGGAGTCTGTGTCGGGGCCAAGACTGAACTGGTGTTCCACCAACGCCCCTACTCCTGTTCTAGCTCCTGCTCCGGAGCCAGAGCCCATGCTCAACTCTGTCAGAATGGGGGATGGCCTGGATGTAGCGCAGATGTCGGGAAGCAGCAGCAGCCTGGGGCAGGCCCCGCAAGGCCTCAGTCCCTCAGTTCCCGAGCATGTCAACCTCAGCAGGCCAAAGCGCCAGACCAATCAGCTGCAGTACCTTCTCAAGGTGGTGGTGAAGTCCCTGTGGAAGCACCAGTATGCCTGGCCTTTTCATTCACCAGTGGATGCTGTCAAACTCAACCTGCCTGTAAGTACTAGCTGCTCTTTTGTATGATCTGACACTGACACACACACACACACACAAATGGCGCTTACACACTAGCACCGGCTCGGACCGGGCGAGATTGGGTAAGGTCCTTTCACATCCGGGTGGCCCGGGGATTTTTGTGGCTGAACCGCACGTGTTTTCGGCCCTCATCTGAAGGTGGTCTGACTCGCGCCGAAAACCGGGCCAACACACCCACTGCCGACTCATTGGTCGGCTCAAATTCACGCCTACCTTTAGGGGGAACCTCCGATTAAATACATTTAATAAAATTTGGCAGGAGCCCCGGGCTGCCTGTACATGTGCCTGACTTTAAATCAGCTCCACTTAAGAGATAAAACTGCCGATGCCGAAATATAAAAAAAAGGGTACATATCGGCCTGATATATTGGCCAACCAATACATCGGGCTATCCCATATGCTTGAAAAAAAATTTGAGGTAATTTGCTGTGATTTTATTGAATGTATGCAAACTAGGCAGGTTACCCATATCAGGTGAGAAGTCATATAGAATGGGTTAAAAACATTCAAGGTTTTTCAAATTAAAAAAGTGAAGAATCAACATGATGTGTGAGCTGAAGGTTTGCACATTGAGAGACTACTGCTAGGGGTATGAAATGTTTAAACTCCAACTCTCAAGAGAGGCCTCAGAGACTAACTATTAGATCAAAAAATGAGACCTGAGATTCACAGTGCTTTAAGTGGGCTGGTGTCCATGTGCGACATGTTTAAATTTTATCTCTCAGTGAACCGAGACTTTTTGCTAGCATACGTTGCATAGAGGTAGTTCTTAGGGTAATTTATCAATTGAAATATCTGAAATTTCTAATCTGCCCATCTTCAGATAAATAATAGCCATCTGCAGTCAGCACCCCACCCCCAACCCATCCGGTTAACGGAGGTCAGAGGGGCTCTTCCACTGCTTCCCCCATCCCACCTTAACCGTTCACACTATGGTTGTGCCATATCAGATCATCCATGGTAATACCAGTATAGATATTTGCCTGATAAGTGTCACACTATGTTATGATTTGACAACACACTTATACTAGCAGCAAACTGATCCAGAAGCACCATTAGCTTGTACCCGCTGTAGCATGTGCCGGGATGACCCTGTCAGATCCAGCAGTGAGAGTAGGACCTAGAAACAAGTTTGTTAGACCTTTTGTTTGAGCCAGGTTATGTGCCAGCAAACCAATAAGGAGTGGACCCAGTCAGAGCAGTGTGTTAGCTTCTGGAGCTACTTCAGTATCAAACTTTGACTACAGGAAGTCAGGACTCCAACTAAACATAACAACTTTTAAAATATGGAAGACTCTTATTTCTGCTGAACATGAAAACAAAGCAAAATTCAAGATTTGGGAGGGTAAAAAAAATCCTTGTTGAATACAGTTATTGTTGAACACAATCAGCTGTTCGACTCGTCTAAAGGTAAACTAATGAATAACTCAACAAGGTACGTTAATCTTCATGTCACTGTAATGACAGGAAGGATGTTGATGGCAATGAGCAATGCTGTGACATGTTTGAGGATTTTTTTCCCACAGACGTTTGTATTTTGGTTGTTTTGTTTTGTTGTTACCGTTGTAATTAAAGTCTGAGCTCAGCTTTATTAGCTGACAGCAGATTGTACATGTATAAATTACTTCAGTAATTGTTGAATCTTTCATTTTTGTTGGTTTTTGTGCTTTCATCAAAGATTCGTATTAAAAATAAGACTTAGAGTAATTCACTCTGGTGATTCTCTGACAACTCCTGCTGGGGTTGGGTGGGAAGAAGATAGGTTGTCCCTTATTTGAGTCACCCTGTTATCACGCTCATTATCTCATAGGAAATAAAAAATAGAAAACCTTTAAAGGTTTGCTGTGACAAATACTTTTAAGAAAATGTTAAGACTTTTGATATTATCATGTGTCATTGTGATTTTATTATATAATTTTATGGCTATATCTCTAACCCCTAGTCCAAAGTACACACACTCAAAAAGCTATCTTCATTAGTTTTATTGTTATAAATAAAATGATTTTGTGTCTCAACATCCAGTCTCAATTCAACAATCTATATTTACTTACACTAGGTTGGGTGATTGGATGAATTATTCGACCATCAACGATGGGCTCAGCCGTTTAACGATCGTTTTTACAAGAGGCGATTTGTTTATTTGTTTGCCTGTGAGTCCGTTTGTTAATGAGTCATACAGGTGCGCAGATATTTTACGCACAGAGTACATTGCGGCGGTAACTTAATCAAGAAAAGATTCCCATCTGAGAATTATCTCACATTTTCTTACACATTCTCCAGATCTTGCTGTTGACAGTGCGCGCAAGCAGACAGCGCGCTAAAGAGCAGCACGAAGCACGTCTGTGACAGACAAGAGCGCAATGTCGAGTGCTTCCAAATCTCGAAAGTGGAAACCCTTCTTTCAGAGAGTCTGGTTGACTTCTGGTTATTTCATTTGGAGAAATGTTTCCTGATTTTACAATTTTGGCTGAAGTAGCGCTCATTAAGTCCAGAACATGACTATAGCCTCTTCAGCAAGCTCCCTAGAGACATTTGATTATGGACAAGCAGGTGACCAGTACAGGTTTATGCAGGAGCAGAAGAAATTTGCGTTCGGGCCGCAGCAGGTGAAATGTTCCGTTTATACGTCACTCTACCAAACATAAATCACAAATCAAAAAGTCACATGCGCGAAAGTATCGTCCATCGTCATTTATTGGACTGAGAAGAACAAATCCATTGATGGAATAACCTGGTCATTCAGTATATTCAGATGTTTTCTCTGCTTGATGCATGCCAGTGATGTGACCCTTCTCAAACAGACTAACATCTTTTCCATGCCCACAGATGTGTCTTTCCACATGGTTGTTTAAGAAATGAGAAGTAACTCATTGCACCAGTTGGGGTTAAATAACTTGTTACCAGCTGAGTAATTATCCAGTAGGAGGCTCTTACCTCTTTTCTTAGTTAAATCCAGGTGGCGACTTTTATTGGCTGGGCAATATATATATAAGTATAGTTTATTATCTAGAATTAATTTTCAAAGGATCTACTTTGGCACTAAAGTTTCTACAAAAAGTTTCTTGTTCACAGCTTCCTTTGCTATTGTTTCAGGACTACTACACAATAATCAAAACGCCTATGGACATGGGAACAATCAAGAAAAGACTTGAGAGTAGCTACTACTGGAACGCCCAAGAATGTATGCAGGACTTTAACACGATGTTTACCAACTGCTACATATACAACAAGGTGACATACTTGTACATTGGAGCCATTGTTGCTATAACATACCCAAGTGTTTGTTGTTCTTGTACTTATACTGTAATGTAATGTCTTTTTGACAGCCTGGAGATGATATTGTCTTAATGGCTGAAGCTCTAGAAAAGGCTTTTCTACAAAAGGTTACAGAAATGCCTCAGGAAGAAGTTGAGATTCCTGTCATGACAGGGAAGGGGCGTGGTCGAGGCCGGAGAGACATAGGTGTGTCATTTGCTTACCTATATGTTTCTTTTTTAGAGCAGGCTTTTGTAAAACAGCATTGTAATCCAAATGTTGTTTTCTTTCATCAAGGACTAAACATGAAACCAGGTATCATCATTGACTCCTCACCCACGACTCCACAAACACGTGGTCCATCAACTCCCTCAGCAGCTCCACAGTCTCGAGGACCAATGCAGGGCCCACCTTCACTACCTCCCCATCCTTCGATGCAGGCTCTGCCATCCCATATACCCCAAACGTTACCCAGCCATGCGCCACAGCTCGGAGCTCCATACTCCATGGTTCCATCAGACTGTGCTCCTCAAATTCCCATCATGACTCCTGTGCCTCTCCCTGTCCAGACCTCGCTTCCTCCAATATCAGTTCAGAGCACTGCCCCTATGCTGCAGACCCCTATAACTATGACCAAAGTGAGTTTGATTAACAAAGAGATGTCCGTTTGGGCTGGTTGGAATTTTTTTTATCAATGTGTGCGAGTGCCAGAATATGTGGTGCTTAAGTTTAGCTTCACTCTAATCACTTAACCCCCTTCCTTCTCTTTTTTGTTTCTGCTACCCAGCAAAGAAAGAGTCAAAAAAGGAAAGCTGACACTACAACGCCCACAGCAAATGACCAGCTGAGCGAGTCTTCACCGGCAGAATCCAAATCTGGGAAGACTCTACCCAGGCGAGAGAGTAGCAGACCTCCAAAACTGATAAAGAAGGAGGCTCCTGACTCTCAACATCACATAGGCATGGGGACTGGGCTTGGTGGACCAAGTGGAGGTCTTAGCCCCAAACCTCAGGATCAGCTCGGTTATTGTGCTGGTTTAGTTAGGGATATGCTGTCCAAGAAACATGCTGCTTATGCTTGGCCCTTTTACAAACCTGTTGACGTGGATGCACTGGGACTGCATGATTATCATGATATTATCAAACATGCAATGGATCTCAGCACCATCAAGGTGTGTTGAAAACAGAATTGTTTCTTAATATTAGCAGGAAAACTGATGAAAGTGACATGTTAGTACCAAAGTAACTGAAATCCTTGTTGTTTTTTTAATAGGTGAAGTTGGAGAACAAGCAATATCGAGATCCTCAGGAGTTTGCTGCTGATGTTCGGTTAATGTTTTCTAACTGCTACAAATATAATCCGCCAGACCATGAAGTTGTAGCCATGGCACGCAAACTACAGGTATATACGTGTTACTGTTTCTTTTCTTTATGTTAAAATTGTATTAAAAAATATTTGTGTAGTTTATTTACCTTAAGGTAATATAGGAGCAGTTTCATTTATTGGAATATTGATTTTTGTTTGATCACATGCAACAGATATTTTTGCCAGGATGTTTTCTTAAACTTGAAGTGAAACATCTTTTGTGTGTTATTTAACTATTTAATGAGTTTATTTAATGTAACATTTGTCTTTAGCATTTTAAATATTTCTAATATTTGTTGTTTTATAACTGTTTTCAAAGGCATAAATCAGCATAATGTTTTTTTTTTTATTGTATTTTAACAGGATGTCTTTGAAATGCGCTTTGCCAAGATGCCAGATGAACCTGAGAGTAAACCGGTGGTTTCTGCCCCAGCCCCTACACTTCATCATCCCGCCCCTGTTAAGCCTCAGCCGCCTTTGGCACATGTTCCTTCGTCTTCAGACAGCTCCAGCGACTCCTCTTCTGAGTCTGAATCTTCCACAGATGACTCTGAAGAAGAGCGAGCCCAGCGGTTAGCGGAGCTCCAGGAACAGGTCGGTGATCACAGGAAATTCAAAAGGAAGGCACCATTGATTTTCTTTCTTGTGAAACTTTGTTTAAAAGTGGTGTCATTTGTCCAAACAGCTTAAGGCTGTCCATGAACAGCTGGCTGCCCTGTCGCAACCACAAGCCAGCAAACCAAAGAGAAAAGAGAAGGAAAAGAAAGAAAAGAAAAAAGACAAGCATAAGAAGAAAAGTGGAATGACTGGTCTTGTTAATGAGATCCAGGACAGTATACCTGTTTCACAGCTGTCAAAGAAACCCAAGACTATTAACAGTAACAAGGATATCGGTGTAAAGAAGAAACCCAGGTGAGTGTTAAACCAGGCTGATGAGCAAGTCTCACTGGTCTTCAGCCTGTGTGGTTACCTTTTCTCATTTATGTTTTCTTTGCTCTTGTCATGTTTTTTCTGACATTTTGTCATTGTTTCTGTTAGAGGCCTATCCAAATGAAGATGCTGAAAGTGTGTGTGTGTGTGTGTGTGTGTGTGTGTGTGTGTGTGGTAACAGAGTGGAAATGTTTTTTTTTCCTAAAATGTTTCTTTTGGGAAATAACTATTTTTGCTGCTCCTCCTCAGTAAAAAGGAGGCTATGAAGAGTAATCACCCTCCCAACCTTCAGCCAGTTCCAGCCCTGGAGGATGATTTTGGATCTAGTGGATCAGCAGTAACGGGGGAAAAGTGCAAGCCTATGACTTATGAAGAGAAGAGGCAGCTAAGCCTGGACATCAACAAGCTTCCTGGAGACAAACTTGGCCGTGTAGTTCACATTATCCAGTCGAGAGAACCCTCGCTCAAAAACTCAAACCCCGATGAGATTGAGATTGATTTTGAAACACTGAAGCCCTCCACCCTGCGTGAGCTAGAGAGATACGTGTCTTCTTGCCTTCGAAAAAAGAAAAAAGTTCCAGGTAGGCCACTGAACAATTAGGGGGTGTTTTTATTATTAGCTATAACTAGTTAAAACACCCTGAGATTTCAGTTACTATTTCATTTTGAAATGTGTTTTTTTAATGTATTAAAATGCAGTTGTTTTTGTAGCTGAGAAGAATATTGAGACCGTGGCTTCTTCCAAAAAGGCTGGATCTTCTTCTGAAAGCAGTGGCTCAAGCTCTGATAGTGAGACGGAGAACACAGGTGAGCTACAGCGATTCAGAATTCTCCACATCCTCACCCTATCCTTTTCAACACAAAATATTAAAAAGTACCCTTTTCCCCAGGAATGTTAAAACAGCAGAAAAAGAAGAGCCACTCTGGGAAGGAGGCAAAAAAGACCCATCCTGCTGTTCAGATGGCTTCTGCTCCAACTGGACTTCAGTCCCAAGCTGTTGGCCCTCAGCCTAGCAGTCAGATGAAAAAGCAGCAGCTTGATCCGACTCCTGCAGCCTTTGTGGCTCATCCACCTGTAGCAGCCCTGGAATCATCTGACTTATTAGAGCGCTACGAGTCGCTGCCATCGTTCAGCAGCCACCAGGCCATGATGCATATATCCCACCTCACAGGAAACTCTTCCCCTCCACATCTAAACGCTCATTCTGCTGGGGCTGTGTCCCCTGAGACGCATCCCTTCCTCAATCAGCATCCCGTCCTCCCATCTCCAGGTAAAAGAGGAAGCAGGGGCTGTGCTTCTGACAGGTGCAGCGTTAATAGCATCATGTGTTTTATTACTTCTGCAGGTGTGACTGCAAACCTGCTCACTTACAGTTCATGACACTGTACAGTTTTAAAATTCTACACTTCACATGATTACATAAATGACTTTGCATTGGTGTGTTCTTCACTGTTTGTGTGTGTGTGCGTGCGTGCGCGTGTGTGTGTGCAAAAAATACAACATTTTTCATAGAAAACAAGTTGAGACAAATTAATGGGCGTAAACAATATTGACTAAAATTTGCCATGGCAGGAATTTTCAGTGTACTTTATTTGTTTATCTCATAAATGTTCTTGTTTGTTTTTCTGTGACCTTTGGAACGGCTCAACCTCAGCTCTACACAGTTCCATGCCTCAGCAGCCTTCTCGGCCAAGTCACAAGGCAGCACCTCTTCATCCCAAACCCCCCCAGCAGCAACCAGCACCACCTCAGCAGCAGCAAACCCTTCAGCCGCAGCTTCAGCCACAGGCAGCAGCTCCACCACCACAGCACCAGCTCCCCTCCCAGATCCTTCATCCTCCTTCTCAACCTCTGCATCAGAGGCCCATATCACCCCCAACACTGACACCCCAAGGCTTGCTGTCTTCTCAGCCTCCTCAGATGCTGCTGCAGGACGATGAGGAACCTGGGTCCACCACACCATTGAATCAAGTGCAGTTATGCCTACAGCAGTTCCAGCAAGCTCGTCAGCCACAGCAGACCATGCTCCATGCTCAGGCGCGTCAGCAGCAGCAACATCAGCAGCAGCAAGGACAGACTTCCCTCCTGCAGTCTTTACAGGGACAGATTCAGCTGTCCACTCAGACGTCACTGCCTCCTCCTCAGCTTCCTGTCCAGTCTCAGACTCAGCCTATTCCGTCACACCAAGCCCCGCCCTCACAGATGCCCCTACATCTAGCCCGCCACATGCAAAACACTCAGCAGCAATCGCAGCAGCAGCTGATTTTCCAACAGGGTTCTGGATTATCTAGTCAGTCCCAGGTGACACAACATAATGTACCAATGCCCACCAACAAAGCACAGCAGATCATCCAACAGCAGCAGCAAGAGCAGCCCTCCCCTCGCCCAACCAAAGCCGACCCCTACAACCCCGGTGGGTCTGAGAAGACGAGACAAAAAAAAAACGTTTGATGTTTGTAGAGACAAACTCAGCTGTAGAGGTTTGTTGTGCTGATGCATATTATAATCCTTGTTGTTTTATTTACAGCTCAAATAAGAGACAACCCGTCTCCTCTTATGATGCATTCCCCTCAACTTCCCCAGTTTCCACCTGTCTCTCACCAGTCTCCACCTCACAACATGCAGCCCAAAAAGGTACAAAATATTTAGAAATAAATGCACAGATTTGGTGGTATTTGAAGGTAGGGAAAATCCAGAAAAGCATCTAATTGTGACCTCATTTACTGGCCATGCAGCAGAGGGCCCCAGGAAAACAAGGTGCGGGTAAGGAGGAAAAGCTTCCTACAACACCTGTGATCCGAGGAGAACTTTTTAATCCTGCAATGAGACCAGACCACAAGCATCCTGAAAGCAAGTCCAGGCAGCAGAGTGAGAACTCCTTGCATTTGTCATTTGAACTGAAAAGAAAATAATCCAGAGTAAGACACAAATTTTGTATGTGCGTGTGTGTTTTGACCAGATGTAAAGTCTATAGACAGCTCACAGCCGGTCATCCGCTCTTCTGAGCCCAGTGGACCACCACCTTCCCTGCAGGACAAGGAGAAGTTCAAACAGGAAACCAAGACCCCATCAGCTCCCAGGAAAATACAGGTGGATGCAAGAATCAGTTTACTACATAACGTACATTTCTGTCACTTACTTGACCGCATCTTGCAACACTTCATTGTATTTTTATGTTTTTCTCCTGGGATGTGAAACTGAAGAACGTGGGACCTTGGGGCAGCCTGGGAAAAGAGTCCACAGCACCATTATCTACTGTAAAATCCTCAATTGACAGTTTTAATATTTTCCGCCGTTTTGCTCTGGAGAAAGAGGGGAAGCAGAAGGCAGCCCTGAAGGCTGAGCAGGCTGAAAAACGCATGCGGAGGTACAATTTTCAATAAGACTTCAACATAAACACAAGAAAAATCATGCAGACAAAGTGTGATCATGGAAAAATAAGTGAAAAATGAGTTTTTGTGCATCACATTGATACCAGAAAATACAAACCTTCTTCACCCTGCAGCAAAGCTGTCAGTGCACTTGTTTGTTGTTGCTTCTGTTTTTTGTTTTACAGTAACAATGTTTCACCTCATGGAAATGCATGAAATTATATTTTTAATTCACTGATCTGTGCTGGAATTTTGCATGCTTCAAAGGACATTTTATGCTCCTGCAAACAACCTGTAGACTCATTTATTGCTCTTCACATTTTTCAGAGAACAAGGTGAAGAGGTCATCATTGAGCCTACCAGAAGGATGCATGAGGAGCCTCGCAGGCGTTCTGAACAGCATCACATCCAAGCCCCTTCTCAGCAGCCGCAGATGCCGCAGCCAGCTGCCATTCAGCAGCCTCCTCAGCCCCCTATGCCGCCTCAGCCCACCACACAAACCTCACTTGACCATGAGAGAGAGATAGCACGTCAAAAAGAACAGGAGAGGAGGAGGGTGAGATGATTTCTTAACTTTCTCTCAAGTTGACATTTTTTACATTGAACAAAAACATAATTCTCAAAGACATGCAGAAATTGTATTGAGACAAGAAATCTGGATTTCCATTCATCATGTCTGTGAATGTTCCATAAGTTCAGGATGCAATCTGAGTTTAACCAAAACAAAACAAATCTTGATTTGTTCTCTCTCTCTCTCTCTCTCTCTCTCTCTCTCTCTCTCTCTCTCTCTCTCTCTCTCTCTCTCTCTCTCTCTCTCTCTCTCTCTCTCTCTCTCTCTCTCTCTCTCTCTCTCTCTACAGAATACGGCAACTATTGACATGAACTTTCAAAGTGACATAATGGCCATCTTTGAAGAGAACCTATTTTGTGGAAATGAGTAACTCAAGCAAGCAGCAGCAAAAGAAGAAGAAAAGTGAACGAATGAGGATAAACTTTATCTTCTAAAGCAAACATGCACCCCGAAGGGCAGAGGACTTGAATGCCACAAAAGCCCTGTAGAGACTTGGTCCGAACGCTTGAGACGTGTCCACAACTCGCTTCGTCCTCTTGGGACGAACTCTAGTTGTGGTCTCGCCGATGTTTTGGATGTCATTTTGTTGGAATTTAGCATCGCTTGCCTGAATTCCCAGAACAAGAAAAAGAAGACCTCCTTTTGGCACACTCGCCTTCCTCGTGCTCTCACACTGCATGGGCGTGGCAATAACTGCGGGAGTAAAGACCTCCTGATCAGCGATGATGGAAAAATGCTCTGATGTAGTGACAGACTGCGCAGATGTATTTTGAAACTGCCAGATGTCAAAAATTGTGAAGAATATTGTTTTTATTTTCTGTTTATTTTGTTTTATGTGAAACATTTTTTTTATTGTCTATTTTTGGGGCGGGCGGGTAACTTCCATACTGTAAATCATGTATATTTCTCAGCAGAGAAGGTACAGATTGCCTTACATCTCTTTCCTAAATATGTTCTATGACCTGCACACATGGACAAACCAATAACATTTACAGACAGGACCAGAAGCCGTGCAGACTTTTTCATCATCTAGAATCTACTGTAAAGAAGTATTTTCTTATACAACTGTTTGTTTTCAGTCTTTCTCCTTTCCACTTTAGCTCTTTGAATCTTCACAACACACTCCCAACACAGACACCTATGCCAAACAACTTAATATCTATTATGTTATATTAATTGTTCCAAAACATAGACGCACGTAGATGGTGAGGCAGAAAAAAAAGAAAATATGCAGCACTCTGGTGAGTATTTATGAAAAACTGAGTCCGTTTTCATAATTTCTTGAATTTTTCATTATAAAACTACAAGAAATTTCTAGCAGAAAATTGAACAAACGAGTTGTTTGTGAGCTTTAGTTGAATTTCACTCCAAGCATTGAACCTTAATTTTATTATTTCAGACACAATGTTGGAAAGTTTCTATTGTTGGCTTGTTCACAGTAGTTCCACTAATCAGTTCAGCCTCTTGCTGCTCCCTTCAGTGCTTCTGGAAGGAAGAGATCCTTCACAAACACACTTTTCTCTCGCTGATACTTGAAACAAGTGATTAGAAAGAGTCAGTGGGACCAGATATGGCCTCAGTCAGTTGTTGCATTGAATCATCATCTAAGGCACATGGTTGACTGTGCAAAATAAAGACTACAACTAAAGTCAAAACATAAAAGAATGAAAGAAGTTTTGATTTCTACCTTTGTTTCGTGTTCGATAATAGTGGATGTGAGTTCTGATTCTGTTTTTGGAGACGTCAGAGGTGGGCTAAAATCTGAACATATCTCATCATCTCCACTCATCTCTAGTTTTTTCTCCAGTGCCTGTATTGTATTGCAATTCTTGTTGGCTTGTATTACACACTTTGAGGGAATTTAGAAAGGGTGCAACAGGAGCGGGAGGTGTAATATTTGAAAGGGGAGGGAGATTTTTTGAAAGAGTTTGTGTTTTTAAAAAAAAGTGAAAGGAGAAGGAAAAGACAGCATTTTATATTTGACCCATTGTCAATATTCGGGTTTTAAATTTAGTTTTAGCTGGACTTCTATGAGTGTACACATCTGAGAACAACTCTCATTTTGTTCTATCTGCAGACTTTAAGTAGATGTGATTCAGCATTTCTACACTAGCATTTTGAGTCTAGTGTGTGAGTTTGTGTAATTTTGGAAGGCTGTGTGTGACTGTGAATGTTTCTGTTCATTTTTACTTTCGATGTGTGGTGCTGAGAGGCATGTTCACCGATGTAGATAAATGTGTTGATGAGGAAAGTACTTCAGGAGAACTTTAGTGCTTAATTCACTTTTTTATTTTTATGAAGTCCACTATGTATGAATATATAATGTTATTATTAGACCTGTTTCAAAGTGATAAGAAAAATACTTTCATTCCTTTTTTGCTTGTTTTCCCCCTTTTTCCCATTAACTGTTGGACGTTATGTGCCATGAGTTCTAAAGAGAATGTGCTGACATGCAGCTCAGCCCAGAGTTTGCTTTATTCAGGTATTTTATTTCTGTGTTACATTTGTTCTGTTTTGGGGGTTTGTTAAAACATTTTCCTCAAATTTTTGTTGGTATGTGCGTGGTTGCTAGAGGTCTCTGATTAGGTATGTTATGATCATTGAATAAACTCATCTCTTTTATAGAAAATAAAACATGGAATTGTCTTTTTGTTTTAAAACTATATTTTAAGCATTCCTTAGCTTTGAGTTCATCTGCAGAGAGGTGTAGCACTTCTGCTGCTTAGTTCTATAGGGTCAGTCAAGGACAAGTCAACATTAGGACATTTACTTAAAGACTTGGAAATAAATTTAAATTTATTGCTTCTCAAACTAAATAGTGAAATTAATATTTGCATTTTTTTTAGATTTTAAACTTTTCATACTTTAATACTTTTAACTTTGATGTTTGAGAAGCATTATGTGATTTTTTTCTTAGAAAGGAGATTTATAAACTACCTACTTACCACTTGAAAACCAGGCCACACAGAAATAAAAACATTGACAGTAAAATTATTTAGCATTAGGTTATATCTATTTTGAAAGTCACCGGAAGTTGAAAAACAGTATAATTTGTAACCAAGTTATTTTTTTCCTGCAATCTGGTTGTCAAGCAAATATCCCCATCTATCACCTGACTATATGGTTAAAATGTTTAACTTTTTTTTTTGGGAGGTTTTAATGTTCATTTTAGAAAGCAAGTGATTTTATGATTTTAACTTATTTTGTTGAATTGTAAAATTATTACCCACTAGCTTAGTGTGTGTATGATTGTGGCATTTCCAACTATATTCAGCTCTTGACTGCCCTCTTTTGGTCACTTGGATAAACTGCATCAACAATGCGTTTTGATTCTGCCACTGCTCTTGGTGGGATATAAAACCCCACAAACAAATGGCAGGTTGATATGAACTACAAAGTATCCATTTTTGTTTTTCTGAGATACAAAAAAATTCATTGCTATTGTGACCATTTTCATCTATATTAAAAACATGCAAAATAAAAAGCAGTGATAACCAGGGGCGATTCTAGCATCAGACATTTAGGGGTGCTGAGCACCCAGAGAGCTGGCCGGTCAGGCAAGGTAAATTTCAAAATTTTTTACATTTTAACACAATTTCATTCCCAGTCTTTTGTGAAAGAAAGGAAAAACTGTTTTCACAAAAGAAATTAGTTTTACGCATCACAATCTATGTTTAACAGCTTTCGCTATCAGTGTAAATAATCTAGTCCAGGTTTGAAGAGTCTATGTCATACTATTGGGTCTGTTATTGGGATTTTATACATGTCATTTTTTATAAATATAATCTCTGTAACCTTACAATCTCAGCAAAGACAATATTGTGGGAACCCCCTTGGCAGGTCTTGGACCCCAAGCTGGTAACCACTGGTCCAGGTGTTGTAGTTTTATAATAGAATGAGATGCTCAGTGAGTGGGAAAATTGGTTGGAATTGCCCTTCTCCTAATTGGAAACCAGAAACTGGGACCAACTTCAGCTTTGTCTGAATTTCCACAACAGAATGACACTAAAAAGTCCAGTAATATTTTTAGATCAATTCATAATTATTTTTACTTAATTTTCTAATATCAACATTCTATTGAAACAATATTCATACTCTTTTTGCAAAATTTTATTTTTTTCTTCTTAATTTTAAAACCTTATAGAAAGAAAATTGTGTTTTTTCAAAAATGGTAACTAATCTCTCACAGTAGATATTCAGGGGAGAAAAAACAAAAATCACTGACTTTAATCTCTGAAAAAAGTTAGATCTGAATTTAATGACCTAACTTTTTTCTCAGAATAAGTAATCAAGGGTTTAATTCTTATTCTTAATAAAACCAAGTCATATTCAATATTGTTTCAAAGGCGTAAGTCGGCTTTAGGTACCATGGGGTCTTTGGATTTAAATTTTTTAGACTCTTCAAAAGTAAAACATGTTGAAAAGGTTAAATATCTTGGTGTTTGGCTTGAGTCGGATTTTTCTTTTAAAACTCATATCCAGTCGATAACTAAAAAAGTGAATTATCAATTAAAAACTTTATATCAATCGATTAATTGTTTTAATTTTAGAGTGAGAAATCATATTTCTAAACAACTTTTATTTCCTATAATAGATTATACAGATATCATCTATCAAAACACCACTGAGTCCTGTCTTCATCCTCTTGATGTTGTATATAATAGCATTTGTCGTTTCGTATTGCGTTGTCCGTTTACAACACATCATTGTTTTATGTATGAAAGTTTGACTTGGCTATCTTTAAAAGCCAGACGTAGATATCATTGGTTAATGTTTATTTTTAAATGTATATTTTTTGATTTTCCAGTGTATTTAAAAAGTTATCTGGTGAGAGTGAGAGGTCGATATGTTACTAGGTTTAATGATCATTTATCTTTTTTGGTACCTAATTTTAGGAAAGAAGTGGGAAGAATGGCTTTTAGTGTTAAAGCCCCATTGGACTGGAATAATCTTCCAAGTGATATTCGATCTATTACCTCTTTTCGATTATTTAGGAACACTATTTATGTATTTGTCTCTCCCACTTGTAACTGTTTCTAAGTCATTATTTGATAGTTTGATGAAATCTGATTTTGGTTATTTATTCTAATCTAGTTAATTGAATTACATTTGTTTCATACTGTGATAGAAAAGTTATTATTATTACTGTTTATTTGTTTGTTTTTATTTACTTATTTCATTTTATTTTATTATTATTATTAGGTTTATTTTTTATAGTTACCTGCTGTCTTGTTATCTTTCAATGTTTATGTTGTTTTTTTTATCAAGGACCCTCTTGAAAACGAGATGCTACATCTCAAGAGGTTTTATCCTTGTAAAATATAAGTACATAAATAAATAAATAAATTCAATTATTTCAACTGTTCTTGAATGTGCGTTAAAGGGTTTGCCTTGTATAAAAAAAAACACAAACCCAGCACCTTGTCTGTGTTAAAATCTTATTAGGGCTTTAGCACCACCCTGTCCAGTTACTGAGGAACCTGCTTTTGAGCAACATTTGTGACTGTCATGGTTTGGTGTGGTGAGGATCCAAATGGAGGCAAGTGAACTCCAGAAGGGAGCCGAGGAAGTTTAAATTATTTTAATTGAAGGGTTCGCAGGAACAAGCAGGAACAACATTAAAGACATCAACAGACGAAACATTAAACAGAACAGGGTTTAAATACACAAGGGTAATCAGGGAACAGGTGGGTAGGGTAACAGATCCTGACAGTACCCCTCACCCCCCCCCCCACACCCCCACCCCCCAAAAGGAGCGGCCAATAGCTGTAGCAAGTCTTAGAATGGGACAATCCAGTGGCTGAGGTGACATAGAGGTTGTGAGAAAGCTCGGCTCACAGAAGCAAGCTGGGCCAGCAGGAGGCTGAGTGGAGACAAAGCGGTGCAAGTAGCGCCCAAGCTGCTGGTTGGCTCGGACCATCTTGCCATTAGTCTTGGGGGGATAGCCGGAGGATAGGCTAGGACTGGCCCCGACCAGGCGGCAGAAGGCCTGCCAGAAACGGGAGTTGAACTTGGGTCCTCGATCCAAAACCACATTCGTGGGGAATCCTTGGAGAGGGACGGTGTGCTCGAGGAGCTGGTCAGCCGTGCATTTGACAGAGGGCAGACCTAGGAGCACCACCAGGTGGACGGCCTTAGAGAAGCTGTTGGTTATGGTCAGGATAGCATCCAGGCAGTCTACGACCAGGACGCAGGTCATGAAATCCAGTCCAATGTGGCACCAATGTCGTTCGGGCACAGGCACAAAGAGGTTACGCTAAGAGTCTGAGTCAGGGATTTGGAATGAGCACAGACTTCACATGCAGCCATGAATTCCCTTGTGTGTTTGCCATGGCGGGTCACCAGAAGGACAACCACAGGAACTGGAGGGTGCAGGCAGAGCCCAATCGACAGTCGAAAGGAGTGCCCCAATGTCAAGGCCTCCTGGCGGCAGGAGGCGGACACATAGAGGCGGTTGGTAGGCGTCTCCAGGGGCGCCGGGTGAGTTGAGAGAGCGGCAATGATAGACTCCTCCAGAGGCCAGTGGATGGCATCTAGGAAACGGCAATGGGTAGGATGGGCTCTGGCTCTGGCTCAGGCGAATGAGCCAAATGAGAAGATTGATGCGACAGGGCATCCCAGCCAGCACACATAAGTGGGCCCCATATGGGATCTATATGGGTAAGCTGTATGGGTCCCAACAGGGTTTGTCCACGGTTTCCACGGTGGCCTTATGGGGGTTTTCCCAGAAACATTTTTGCCCACATATATTTTAACGGGCCCTACATGGGTTTTCAGAGGGTTTGACTCAAACACCAGCAAACCCCTGTGGGGCCACCATGGAAACTGCGGACAAGCCCTGTTGGGACCCATATGGCTTGCCCATATAGATCCCATATGGGGCCCACCTATGTGTGCTAGCTGGGATCCACCTTGATGTTTTTAGGACAATAGACCCTGTGGCCGCAATCTCATTCTTTCGGTTACTACCATCTAGCGGTGACCATCGAGCGGTGAGCTGCAGCTGTGGCCGCGCTCGGGAACTATTTGGTGGTTTAACACCCCAAACCAACCCCTTAGTGTCAAGCGAGGAGGCATTGGGTCCCATTTTTTCAAAGTCTTTGGTATGACCCGACCGGGAATCGAACCCTGATCTCCCAGTCCTGGGGCGGACGCTCTACCACTAGGCCACCGGAGCTGGTTCAGATTGATTCAAAATGGGAGGTTCCCACCGCCTCCATTTTTGCCATGACACACGCCTCTTCACGCCCAGACAATCCATAAATGGGAAAAGAGGTGGAGCAGAGGGTGGGGCAGTGAGGGTTGGCGATAACAAACCCAATGTAGCAACTAGCTAAACTGAGCTAACACCCGAAGCTAAGATGGAGATCCGAGACAGCGAACCACGCAGCTGTCTGGCTTCTGTGCGAGGCAGCAGCGTTGGTCGTCTGTGGAGCTGTAATATGGACTGTAAAAATACAAGCAGAGCCTCAGACCGCTGCAATCGGCGCTCTGCGCCCTGGCTGCTACACGATCTCACGCTCCGCTCCGCTTCGGGGGAGTTCAGCAAGACATTAACTACATGCTAACTCGAAGCTAGTGGAGTTTTTCGAGCGCTTTTAGCGAGAGAAACGCGGTTGAGCGACTCCAAAGTGTAACGAGATCAGCTCAAACAGCTCAATTGTTTCTGTAGTCTCCCTCAGAGAGTTCCACAGGCTACAACCACAGCCTCAGACGGTAGCCAAGCAGCCGCGCATCCCAGCTCCCTCGGGAGAAGGGAGTGTGTGGCTGTTTGTGTGTAGAGAGGCCGGGCGCCCGCCTTGCTGGACTGCGTGCCTCCGCAAGGATTAAGCGGCACATTCGCGAATCTCTGATCGCAGGCCGCTGCTGGCAAAAGGAGAGGCACGTTGCCCAAACTCGGCAAACCTCCATTCTGCAGCGATGACCTCGTGGATCTTTGACCGTGGTGGACCAGTGAAGTCCCGAAGCCTCAGCTAGCCTCGGTTAGCTTACCTAGCTCGAGTTACGGTACCCAGCCAGCCCCACGAACACGTTATATTTCAACCCATCTTTGACCAAGCAGTGTTAAACACACAGCATCTTCCCCCATTCAACCACTAAAATAAAGTACAGAAATATAATTTACTTACTGATAAAAATGAAGTAGAGACTTCTTGGATAATCTCTTGGTGCAAACAATTCCACAGCTTTCCATCTTTGTCCAAATAATTCCATGATTAACATCCAAACACGAACACGCAGAAAACACAACTAAAGTTCAGAGAGTCGAAATGGCCGAACATCTATTAATGTGAGGCTGAGGCCTTCCTTGGAGCTAGCTGCTTATGCTAGCTCTGAAGCTAGCTCTGACGCTTGCTCTGATGCATGCTTCCTGTCAATCAAATCTAATTATTCATAATTTCAAGCATTTAATTACACCTAAACGAAAGAGTTACAAAAAAATCCACCCCCCTCAGAGTTGTCAGGACTATAAACTAGACCTATTAAACACAAAATGAAAAATTTAACCAGGCTGTAGATCTTTTTTTCAGCTGTGAAGTTGGCATTTTTACCATGCGGAGTCAATGAGGATTTGCTCACTTCTGGAGCCACCCCAGTGGATGAGGGGAGAACTGCAATTTTTGCCACTTTCTTGTTTGCCTCATTTCTGAGCCAGAGGGGTTCCCCCTTGGTTACTATCCAAAGCTCGTGACCATAGGTGAGGGTAGGAACGTAGATCGACTGGTAAATCGAGAGCTTCGCCTTCCGACTCAGCTCTCTCTTCACCATGACAGACCAGTACAACGTCCGCATCAGTGCAGATGCAGCAATAATCCGCCTATCGATCTTGCGCTCCATCTTTCCCTCACTCGTGAACAAGACCCCAAGATACTTAAACTCCTCCACTTGAGGCAGGACCTCGTCCCTGACCTGGAGAAAGCATTCTACCCTTTTCTGATGCAAGACTCGGATTAGGAGCTGATTCTGTCTGATTCTCATCCCAGCCGCTTCAAATTTTTCGGCTGTGAATCGCTCCAGTGAAAGCTGGAGATCACGGTCTGTCACAGCCAACAGGACCACATGATCTGCAAAAAGCAGAGATCTGTTTCTTAGGCCACCAAAACGGATCTCCTCAACACTTTGGCTGCGCCGAGAAATCCTGTCCGTAAAAATTGTGGAGTCCAACTCTCAAAGAAAACGAGCCCAGCAATACGGACCAAGCTCTGACACCAGTCATACAGGGACCTAACAGCCAATATCAAAAAGCCTGGTACCCTGTACTCCCGGAGTACCCTCCACAGGGCCCCCCGAGGGACGTGGTCAAACGCCTTCTCCAAATACACAAAGCACATGTAAATTGGTTGGGCAAACTCCCACGCACTCCCCAGGATCTCCCTAAGGGTATAGAGCAGGTCCAGTGTTCCACGGCCAGGACGAAAACCTCATTGCTCCTCCTGAATCTGAGTGTGGCAAGGTGGACAAACCGAGGGCCCGGGCGGGATTTGAACCTCAGACTCCCGGGGGAGACTCATGCGCGTTAACCAGTAAGCCAAAGGGATATCCCTGTGGACAAGCAGCCCAGGCGCATGATCAATCGGGATACAGTGACGGCATGCTCACCCTGTCACATCTTCCCCCCTCTTTCCACAAGCACGTCCCGTGCTCCCGCGCAGGGTGCCACAAACCCCACATCCATGGACCAACCTCACAGTTCTACATGGATCCTGCCAACAACGCCAATTGTGGCAAGGTGGACAAACCGAGGGCCCGGGCGGGATTTGAACCTCAGACCCCCGGGTGAGAGTCACGCACATTAACCAGTCAGCCAAAGGGATATGCCTCATCGTCCCACTGGAGCCTGGCAGTGATGATCTGGAATTGGGAGACATAATGACAGACAGTTTGGGTCCCCGGTATGAGTTGGGTCTCTGTTCCGACCTAGCTACTGGGGTGAACAAGAGTCTTCTGTAGCTACTTGGCAAAAGCAGGATTGTCGGTACAGGTGGCGGACTTATTGTTGTACAGTGCCGTGGCCCACTCCTTTGCTTGTCCAGACAACAGTGAAGTGAGCAGAGCCACTCTGGACTGGGAGGTGGCATATCAAGAGGGCTGGCATTCAAAAAGCATGTCCAGTATGGCTAACATGCTGTTGGGGCTGCCTTTCACGCTGTGATGGTGGAAGTGGTGGACTTCCATATATAGACGCTGGTGGTGACGTGGAGTAGGAATATCCGGTAAGAGGCATGCCGGGAAGTGGAGTCCTAGATTGTGGTTCTGCATCCACAGGGGCACTGGCAAGTGGGGAGTATGACACTGGCTTTACTACCCTGGGATCTCATTCCCTATCCAGTAAGTGTCCTTACATGGAGGCTTTTTTTGGACATGAAATTGGGTTGGAAATGAACAAAAGAATGCTAAAAAATCCATACAGGCTACCCCAAATTGAACTGTCTCCCATGGCCTCGAACCAGCGGGCTGGCCTCAAACCAGCGACGAACAGCACAGGCCTCGAACATGTGTATCCTCCCTGGTTTATCTCCACAGAGCTGCCACTACCCTCTATCATTAAGCTGTTTGTTGAGGTTACGAGGCTGGGTGGCTGGCGAGGACAATAGTTCAGGGGCAGCTTGGACCACTCAGGACATAATCTCTGGGTGAGCTCAGCAGGACCCCCAGAGCAAGAAGGCTGGATCTTGGGCGAAGCCACTGGAGGAGGGCAAACCTTGGGCGGAGCCACTGGAGGAGGCTGGACCTAGGACGGAGCCACTGGAGGAGGCCGGACATTGGGCGGAGCCACTGGAGGAGGCCGGACCTCGGGCAGAGCCACTGGAGAAGGTTGGACCTTGGGCAGAGCCTCTGGTGGAGACCGGGACACTCGGGGAACCTCTGAAGTGGATGGCTCGAACGGAGCCGCAGGAGACCGGGACTCTCAGGGAACCTCTGAACTGGACGGTTCAGACGGAGCCTCAGGAGACCCGGGACCCTCAGGGAATCTCTCGACCGGATGTCTTGGACGAAGCCTCGGGAGACCGGGACCCCCCGGGAGACCTCTGGACTGGACAGCTCGGACTGAGCCTCAGGAGACTGGAACCCTTGGGAGACCTCTGGACTGGACAGCTCAGGCTGAGCCTCAGGAGATCAGGACCCCAGTGAGACCTCTGAACCAGATGGCTCGGACTAAGCCTCAGGAGACCGAGACAATGGGATGGCCAGAGCTCAGCTGGGGCCTCTGGAACAGGTGGCAGAGCTGGGGCCTTGGCGTAGACCTCTGGGTGTGGCGGCAGGTGCTAGGCGTAGACCTTTGGGTTGACGCTCCAATTATGACGTTGTCGTCATCATGGGGTAGGAGATGTGAAAGCGTAAGGTAAGGTGATGAGAGGTGATTTAACTTGACTCACCGGAGAGGAGGAAGTGGAGGGGTTGATTTGACCCATCACAAGTGATGAGGTGGCGTCGACTGGATCATCAGCTGCTGTAGAGATGGCCGATTCTGCTTGACTCGCCGGGGTAAAGGTGAGGGAGCTGGAGTGGATTGCTGAAATCTGGGGCTGAGGGCTTTGTTGTCTGTGGGTAGAAAAGAATACGGAGGAGCCCTTCTGACCCATCAGAGAGGGGGTGATGGCTTCAGCTGGGCTAACAGATGCAGCAATGGGTGGAGGTGAGGAAGAAAAAGCACAGAGCAGCTCACAAGCAAAAGTTCAATTTTTGACTGAGCATATGGGGTGACACTGAAAACTTACATAAACCCAGTGAAGGGTCTCACCACTCAAACAGAGCACCATGAAAGAAAGTTTATCCTGGTCTGTGAGAGATGGGTATGTTAAGCAGAGTGTGCATTTCTTTATAAGGTTCTTGCAGGTGTATGGGTAACCATAGTATCTTTCTGGGTGTTGTAAGGTGGTTACTGGGGTTCGATGAAGTGCTGGTTTACCTGCTGGGTCCATATTGGTTGGTTCCTTCTGTCATGAAGCTATTTGTTGAGGTTAGGGCCCAAATGGAGGGAGTAGAGAGATCTAGGAGGCAGCATGGTAAAGTGAAAAATAAAGTTTTTATTATCCAAGCTAGGTGCAGGAGCATCAGTAGGAGGTACATACATAACACAACACACAACGGAGGAACCAACAGAGTGGTGAACTGGGAAGAGTATATATATGTGACAGTGTGAGTGTCCTGTCACTGGATCCCGATTGATCACGTGCCCTGGCTGCTTGGCCACAGGGATATCCCTTTGGCTGACTGGTTAGCGTGTGTGACTCTCACCCGGGAGTCTGGGGTTCGAGTTCCACCCGGGCCCTCGTTTGTCCGCCTTGCCACATATATAGACTGGGCAGTGATGAGGGAACAGGGAAAAGATGTGATGAATACTGATCTGTTGCAGGTGTGACTGGTTAACGGGGCACTGAGGGAAAAACACGACAGTGGGAGAACAGAACTATGGGCTGACTGAACAAAACCACTGACAAACCAAACAAGATAAACACTGGAAATGAATGAGTCTGGGAGTAATGATGAAGTAAAAAATAAACACTTGGGGTGGGCTATAAAGCATAAGACTAAACTAGGGAGGATTGAACAGAAAACAGAAGGATGGTCAAATATTGGAATAAACTAAAATTAAGACAAGTGAGCACAGAACACTGGAAAAGAATATATAATTAGGGACGGCAACTAAAATGATATAATCTAAGGACACTAATAATAAATATAATCTAAACTGGAGACAATGAACAGGAAATCATATGGGGCACTATGAAAAAGGCTAGACTGAGGGAAGAGCTAAAAGAAAACAAATACAGGGGAGACAACAGCTAAGAGAAACACAAGGGTAAAAGGTAGTGGACACAAAACGATGTTTAGACACAACCTAGAGAAAACAGAACCATAAAACAAGCCTGAACATAATTGAGACTAAAAGGCTGGGAGAAAGTATGTAAATAATCTAAACCAAAAACAAGGAAGGTAGGAACAAATTAGATAAATAAATCTAATTAGTAAAATGATATAATAAATCTAAAGGGACCGGAAAACATCACGACAACTCGGAGAGGGAAGAGACAAGGAAGGGACCGGGGGAGACATGAGACACGGGACACGACACCCTCAGAAACATTTTAAGATAGATGAAGACTAATTGTAATAAGAAAAGGAAACATCATAAAAATACCACAAACTAACTAAAATACGTGTAGCTCGCCGGTCATGAAACAATACCTCTTTTCCGAGTGTAAAAACTCTCGCAGTGGTCACCGAAAACAGTAATGCCTGTAAGTGTCAAGTCAGGTGAGGCAGAACTTTCTTTTTAGTCCCTGGTAGCCATTCCACCGGTGAGCGCCCTGTCACTTCCAAGCCCTGACTCCATCTCCCATCATGCCCCGCACATCCACGTCATTCATAAAAGCTGGAAGTACACGCCACCTAGCCACTCAGTCATCGATTCTTCATGTCAGAGTTTTGAGCTACCCAGCTCTTCTTCGAGCCTCACCGATCTCAGCTTACTTGAGCCTACCAGCTCTTCATCCGAGCCCCACCGGCTCTTCACTCGAGCCTACCAGCTCTTCATCCGAGCCCCCCCGGCTCTTCACTCGAGCCTACCGGCTCTCCTCCGGAGCGTCTCATGTTTCTACCGGAGCGTCCCAACTCATCAGGCTTCCCGCCTACCTACAAGTAAGTTAATCTCTTACTTTCCGGAACACTCTGGTTCAGCACTGTTGTTCCTTGATTAAACTGCGTGCTAGCTGCTCCCAACGCTCGATTCTCCCGCGTCTGGGTTTTCTAACCACGCTACACTCTCACGCCTTCACGTGAGCGATTTTGTGACAGGATGACTGAGTCTTTCGACCCAGCGGAGTTCGGGCGCATGCGCTCTGAGATCACCCATCTCCACGGCCTAGTCGATCGGCTAGTCACCAAGGTGGATGCCGTGTCCACCATTATGATGCAGCTGTCTGCCTCCGTGACCGCTCTTCAGAGGGAGAGACAAGAAGATTCTGGGATTCCAAGGATTCTTCTTGGATGGGGACCGAGATGCACCCTTTACTGATCACTGCCTGACACTCCCCAGGCTACTCCTCCAGACTCTATCTTGGAAGCCATTCCTCCGCCCTATCGGGATCTGGCGGCCATGTTTGACAAAGGACGGGCTGGTGCCCTACCGCCCCGAAGGCTGTACGACATGGAGATACTGCTCCGACCTGGCACGGTCCCTCCTCGAGGCCGCTTGTTCTCCCTATCGCCAGCAGAGACCAGGGCGATGGACGATTACTTCACGGAGAACCTCCGTCAAGGCCTGATCCGCCCCTCTACGTCACCTGGTGCCGCCAGTTTTTTCTTTGTCAAAAAGAAGGACGGGGACCTGCGTCCATGCATTGACTACCAGGGTCTCAACCAGGTTACCATCATAGACCGACACCCTCTTCCCCTCATGGACACTGCTCTCAACTCCCTCACCCGAGCCACAGTCTTCACCAAACTGGACCTCCGCAGCGCGTACCACCTGGTTCGCATTAAGGAGGGGGAGGAGTGGAAAACCGCTTTTATCACACCCACTGGGAGTATCTAGTTATGCCCTTTGGCCTCTGCAATAGCCCCGCCATATTCCAACGGCTCATCAATGACATCCTGTGGGACGTGGGGTCACTGGGTCTTCTGCAACCCCTGATCAAAAGGCCTGGTCTGGATCCCACGGTGCTGTCAAACTTTAGGCCCATCTCTAAGCTCCCTTTTTTATCAAAAATTCTTGAGAAAATTGTGTACAGCCAATTAAAGTCGTTTTTAGATGAAAACAATGTCCTGGAGGTTTTTCAGTCAGGTTTTAAGTCTCTTCATAGCACAGAATCTGCTCTGTTGAGAGTTTTTAATGACATTCTCCTGGCTACAGACTCTGGGGATTCTGTGATTCTAGTCCTTCTAGATTTGACTGCTGCTTTTGATACAGTAAACCACAATATTTTAATGTCACGTTTGGAGCACTGTGTTGGGATTCGCGGCACCGCCCTGGAGTGGTTCAGATCATACCTGACTCAGAGAAGTTTCTGTGTCAGATTAAACAGTTTCCACTCTTCCTCTGCTCCGTTGTCATGCGGGGTTCCTCAGGGCTCAATACTTGGACCTCTGCTTTTTAGTCTGTATCTCCTGCCTATGGGGTCCATCTTCAGGAAGCATAAAATTGCCTTCCACTGTTACACGGATGACACGCAGCTGTATTTGCCCCTTAAACAGAAGGATGGCTACAGTGTCAAATCTCTAGCTGTTTGCATGAATGAAATCAAATCTTGGATGGCTTTGAACTTTCTAAATTTGAATGAAAACAAGACAGAGATGATTATTTTTGGTACTGGTACCTCCAGCGAGCCCTCTCTTGTGGACTTGGGCCCTCTGGCACTGCACAGAAAGCCAACTGTGACTAATTTGGGTTTTAAAATGGACAGCGATTTTAAGTTAGACAGGCAGATCAGTGCTGTGGTTAAATCTAGCTTCTTTCATCTGAGGCAGTTAGCAAAGGTAAAAAACATCTTATCTACAGAGGATTTTGAAACAGTAATCCATGCCTTCATTACAACTAGACTGGACTACTGTAATTCTTTGTATGTTGGCATTAGCCAGTCCTTACTGTCTAGACTTCAGCTAGTGCAAAACGCAGCTGCTCGGCTCTTAACTGGCACACGTAGGAGAGAACACATTACTCCTGTTTTATCCTCACTACACTGGCTGCCTGTCCGTTTTAGAGTCCATTTTAAGCTTCTTTTATATGTTTTTAAGTCTTTAAACGGTCTTGCCCCACCCTACCTCTCTGAGCTAATACACATTCATTCCTCTTCTCGGTCACTCAGGTCATCTGACCAGTTGGTCCTGGATGTTCCGAGAACTAAACGTAAGCTCAGAGGGGACAGGGCTTTCGCTGTTGCTGCTCCAAAAATGTGGAACTCGTTGCCAACACAGACTAGGAAGGCCCCCTCACTGGAAATGTTTAAATCACTGTTAAAGACCCATCTTTTCAGCTTGGCCTTTGACCCAGTATGAGTGTTGACATGATACTGTTTTAGTTGTTAATGTGTTTTTATCTTTTTATCTTTATCTTGTTTAATGCGTTTTTATCTTGTATTTTTATCTTTTTATCTTTATCTTGTTTAATGTGTTTTTATCTTGTATTTTTATCTTTTTATCTTTATCTACTATTCTGTTCATTACTTTTATGTTCAGCACTTTGGTCAGTGTTGCCTGTTTTTAAAGTGCTTTATAAATAAAGTTGGCTTGGCTTGGCTTGGCTCCAAGAATGCCAAAGCGGTATCTCTCTCCCGCCAGTTCGCCCATTCACCTCGCTCATCAGTCCCGGAACCCATCCTACCAGCCGGACGGTTCCTGGCACCTCTCCACTGGCCCCTAGAGGACACCATCCGCCAGGCACTCCTGAACGACCCAGCACCCCCGGAAACACTTGCACACTGCCTCTATGTGCCACCACAGTGCCGACAGGAGGCCCTCGCCTGGGGACACGCCTCCAAATGGTTCGGTCACCCTGGTGCCGCTCACACCCTTCAACTGCTTCAGCGCTCCCTCTGGTGGCCCACCATGGCTTGGGACGTCAAATAATTCACAGCAGCATGTGATGTCTGCGCCCGCAGCAAGACATCCACTCAACCCCCGTAGGCACCCTTGCTCCTCTCCCGGTGCCTCGGCGCCCATGGACACATCTGGGCCTGGACTTTGTTACGGGTTTGCTCACTGTAGAAGGTCTCGACACCATCCTCACCATCACTGACCGCTTTTCCAAAGCCGTCCACCTGGTGGCCCTGCCTAGCTTGCCCACGGCCCAGAGGACGGCAGAGCTCCTCCTCGAACATGCCGTACGCCTTCACGGGTTTCTCTTGGACGTGGTCACCGACCGAGGTCCGCATTTCACGGCCCGGTTCTGGAAAGCCTTTTGCTGCCTAGTGGGCGCCACAGCCAATCTCTCCTCCGGTTACCACCCCCAAACCAACGGCCAAACTGAGCAGGCTAACCAACAACTTGGCCGCTTCCTGCGCTACGTCTCCAGCCAGCCCACTCAGTGGCCCCGTTACCTCCTCTGGGCGGAATTATCCCACAACCTACATGTCTCCTCTGCTACTGGACTGTCCCCTTTGGAGACCTGCTACAGGTACCAGCCCACCATCCTCGACCACCAGCCTGAGGATACCAGCGTCCCCGCCGCCCAGACCCTCGTCCGCCGCTGCTGGGCCACCTGGATCAGGGCTCGTGCCGCCATCATGCGGGCCAACCGACGATACCAGGTCCAGCACAATCATCGCCATCGAACCGGCCCGATCTATCATCCTGGGGACAAGGTCTGGCTCTCTACGGCCAACCTATGGCTGAGGGGCACCTCTCGAAAACTGGCCCCCAGATTCCTGGGCCCCTATGTCGTGGTCCAGGATCGGACCCCTCGCCTATCGGCTGCGTCTGCCGGCCTTCCTAAAGATCCACCCTGTCTTCCATATCAGCCAGCTCAAGCCACTCGTGTCCTCCCCCCTGGTCCCACCGACTCGGCAACCTCCCCCTCCTCGTTTCATCGACGGCGACCCCATCTACACTGTCAGGAGGATTCTGGATGCCCGTCGCCGGGGCTGGCAATATCTTGTGGATTGGGAAGGCTACAGACCCGAGGAACGCTCCTGGGAGCCCACGAGTGCCATCTTGGACCCCTCACTCATTGCCGATTACCACGCTCGCCATCCTGGTCCGTCAGGAGCCGTCTCGGGGGGGGGGGGGTCCTGTCACATCCAAGCCCTGACTCCTTCTCCCATCATGCCCCGCACATCCACGTCATCCATAAAAGCCGGAAGTACACGCCACCACGCCACTCAGTCATCGATTCTTCATGTCAGAGTTTCGAGCTACCCAGCTCTTCTTCGAGCCTCACCGCTCGCAGCTTACTCAAGCCTACCAGCTCTT
>SSNS01000016.1:3457643-3466424 GCA_006937985.1 Aphyosemion australe | reverse complement strand
CACTCGAGTTTACCGGCATTCCTCCAGAGCGTCTCCTGTTTCTACCGGAGCGTCCCGACTCATCAGGCTTCCCGCCTACCTACAAGTAAGTTAATCTCTTACTTTCCGGAACAACGCCGCGTTCCCGCTGCCACTCAGGTTCAGCGCTGTTGTTCCTAGATTAAACTGCATGCTAGCTGCTCCCAACGCTCGATACTCCCGCGTCTGGGTTTTCTAACCACGCTACACTCTCACGCCTTCACGTGAGAGATTTTGTGACACGCCCATTCACTCGGAGAGTCCTATCTGGGGTGCCAAATTGTTGTGGAAAATTTTCACCAAACTGGAAACATACAATAAAAGATACATTTTTTGTCGTTTGTATTATTTATTACCAAAGGCATAAAATGCGTTCAGGTCTCACTCTATGAAGGTCACAGAATGAACCAAGAATGAAAGCATGCATACAACTTTATAGTTCATCTGTAACACATGCACATGATGACAACGAAGTACAAGAACCTCCCATAATTCTGCCCCAACCTTCCCATATCTCCTCCTCTTCTCAGACCCAACACACTGCCATGATGCACACAGCTGTATAAACAAACTTTGAGTGAGGACACAGTGCGCAGAGAAAGCCTACATTAAGAACAATAATAAGCCATCATATTAAAACATTGTATGACATTAAAAATTTCCACCACATCACTTATTCTGAGAATCCTAGAAAAAAGTCAGAAAATTAAGATTATATCTAACTTTTTTCACAGATTAAAATCAGTGATGTTTTTTCCTCTCCTTTAGAGTTTTGTTGTCATTTTTTTTTTTAAAAAAAAACATCATTTTGTTTCTGTTAGCTTTTAAAATTAAGAAGAAAAAAATGTTTTTTTAAAAGAGTATGAATACTTTTTCAATGGGATGTTGATATTAATGGAAAATTAAGTAAAAATAATTATAAATTGATCTAAAAATATTACTGGTCTTTTTAGTGTCATTCTGTTGTGGAAATTCAGACAAAGCTGAAGTTGGTTCAAATTTCCGGTTTCCAATAAGGAAAGGGCAATTCCAACCAATTTTTCCACTAATTGAGCATCTTAAATCTGATGTTATTATAAAACTACAACACCTGGACCAATGGTTACCAACCTGGGGTCCCTAACCTGCCAAGGGGGTCCCCACAATTTCTTCTGTGCTGAGATTGTGAGGTTACAGAGATTATAGTTGCAAAATTGACATGTATAAAATCCCAATAACACACCCAATAAAAACTCTTTATAAGAGTTATAACTCTGTATGTCTGCATAATATTTGTAGTTAATCTTGTGTTTATGCAGGTAGGGGTTGGTGTGGTGGGGTGGTAGTGGGGGGCTGGCTTGTCTACACAGGCAAGGGGGTCCTCAAGTAAAAAGGTTTAGAGACCACTGACCTAGACTCTTCAAATCTGGACCAGATTATTCTACACTGATAGCATAGATTGTGATATGTAAAACTGTAATTTAATTTGTGAAAATAGTGTTTTTCTTTTCTTTCACAAATGTGGGAATGAAATTGTGTTCAAATGAACAAAATGTTGAACATTATCTTGCCTGACCAGGCAGCTCTCTGGGTGCTCAGCACCCCTAAACTAAACCTCTGATGCTAGAATCGCCCCTGCGCAGTGGTCAGACTCTACCATCATCAATGCTCTTGGTGAAAAATGAATGCAACACTGGATGGAAATAAATCTGGTGACAATGCCACAGTGAATGTGTGCTGTAATCAAAGCTAAAGGCGGTCCAACGAAATATTAGAAAGTGTGACTGTGACTGGCTGTCCCATGTGCCAGGTACAGGTGAGGAGGGGACCGGGCCTTTTAAGTTATGGCCCCTACTCTGTGGAATGACTTACCGTCTGATGTGAAGCAATCTCCAACACTGCAGGTTTTTTAAAGTTGCTTGAAGATTCACTTTTATCACTTGGCTTTTATGTAATTTTATTTTGTTTTATCCCATTTTGATTGACTTTTATCTTTTTATGGTATTTGTGTTCAGTGCCTTGGGCCCCCGTAAAGGCAGTGGAAGGCGCTATACAAATAAAAATTGATTGATTGATTGATAGTGACCTTTTTTTGGTGGCGACTTTTTTGGCCGGGCAGTGTATGTTAGAGCCCCATGTCTTGTGACCCATTTTTATTTTATTTTATTTATTCTTTATTTAACCAGGAAGGTCCCATTGAGATTAAAAACCTCATTTTCAAGGGAGTCCTGGCCAAGAGGCAGCAAAAGTTACAGTTACAACATATATATATTTTTTTCAGTTACACAGACATGTTATGTACAGAATTACAGAAGGCAATTACAACACAGGGAACTTTAAATAATATTTCTAGGTCAAGGAGTTTTCATACTTAAATAATAAACTTAAATAAATATATATATATATCAAATTTTAAAAAAGATAAATAGCCTGTATTTATATAGTGCCTTCCAGAGTCCTATGATCCCCCAAGGTGCTTTACAACACGTCAGTCATTCACACACTAGTGCTGATGAGCTACATCATACCCACAGCTGCCCTGGGGCATTCTGGCAGAGGCAAGGCTGCCATACTCAGGTGCCCTCTGACCATCACCAGCAGGCAAGGAGGGTGAAGTGTCTTGTCCAACGACATAACAGCTGAGAGAGACTGAGCAAGGCACCAACCTGCAACCCTCCGAATATAAGGTGGGCACTTAACTCTTCTGCCACTGTTGCCCCTAATAAATATTAGAATGAGTAAATAAACAAATAAAACAAATTTAAAATAATAAATATCTAAATAAATAAATTAATAAATATAATTCATGTAAATAAATAAACAGTCTAGGAACAGGATGACATTCCATGTTGTCATGCAGACCTGTAAAAACTAAGTTTCTAAATCCTTGATACAATAATAAATAAATAAATAAATAAATAGTCTAGGAACAGGATGACGTGACATCGTTCTATGTTTTCACAGAGACCTCTGATCAAAATCATGTACTTTTACTGTCCTCTTGTGGTCAAATCTGAGAACTACATCATTGCTAACGATAATGAATATTTTAAATGTCCTTCTGCTTAAACCCACCTGATTTGAATCAATGGTTGATTAACATGCTTCTGCAGAACATTAGGACACCATGAAGAGGTAGGAAAATCACAGATGAAACATCTTGATGAGGTCCAGAACTGATCCTTTTGTGCAGTTACTAGATTCATACATATGGTTTCATGATTCACATAACCAATAATAATGTAATAATGACTTCTAATTAAATGTATGTATCTGTAGATTCAAATGTCTCTGGTTTACTCAGCGTGGTTTGTTATAGTTGAATGCCAAATGAATCGGACCACTGGAGATAAAAAAACAATTACAACGCAAGATATTTAAAATGTTTAACCATATTTTAATTTGCTTCTTTGAGTTTTGTTTTAAATTCTAGTTCACTATACGATTTTTCATTTTTCCTTATTTGGTTACGGTCTGTCCGTTTTCCCCCAGTGGTCCGTGAAGGCAGCACCGCTTACCTGTGGGTCAGGTCCAGCTGATCTCAGTGAGAATGATTCAGAGGGCGTCGACTTAGAAGTGTGCTAGCATGTTTGGACCGCGCTGAAACCAGAAGTTCTTTCCTGTATGTTTCCTCTGATAACGGACTGGTCCGGGGCTTTTACAGGACAGGCTTGGATGGAGGAGACGCTAAAGTCGGTAAGGACTTATATACACCTGCTCTGTCGAAAATAGTTCACAAAAGTCTCCTCGTGTCACATTTACACTTTGCAAAAGCGAAACAACTTTTGTTCTGTTTTATTACGCTGCTTCTCTTTTTGTAACAGATGTGAGGAACTCAGCATTTACATATTTAAAACAAAAAAGAGACAATTTATAAACGGGTTTTGGTTAATACTGAACAAAATAAACACTTAAAAGTACACTTCGGGCTGGTGCTTTTATTGCAGTAGCTGTTATATTTGAATCTATTTCGATTCTTTTTTTTTTTTTTTTTTTTGCTCGTCATTGTAAATTTATACTTCAAACTTAAAGTAAACAAGCACAAGTTCAGGCTACTTTGAGCTGAAAGCTGCAGGACCAAAGTCAATGTCTACAGTTAAGCCAGTTTTGAAATCAAGGTGAGGCTGCAGTTCACCTTAACAAGATTTTACTTTTACTTCAGATTTACTTGGTTTGTGGTAAAGTTACCAGTTCTGTAGGAAATGTCTACAGAAGCTGATTACATAATCAAACCCACAGGCTGGTGGTGGCAGAGAAGCTCGCTTTGATTTAGTCAGGAAACACACAGATTGTTTGAATTCTGGATATTTTACAGGATGATTGCTTGAACTAAATGATAAAATCAAATGTTGAGCTATTACTCTTCTCCAGAAAAACGATTGAAAGATCTGATTAAAAGGCAGATTATTTTTAACGGTGTTATTTTCTGACCTGAAACCCCATCCTGGGTGATTTATAATTAAAGTTTTTAAGTGTTATTTATAAAGTAGTAAAATATTTTATGCACAGCGGTGAATCACTTATGACCAAAGGGTTGTTGTGTCTCTGCAGGTATGGCTGAAAACAAGCAGAATACCTGCTACTACAACCACAATGTCACCTTCTTCTACAACCTGGTGGGGAAGGAAATGAGAGAAAAGTGGACCCCGAGGGACTTTGTGGTCATCGGACTTGGGTTGACGGTGTGTGTTATTGTAGTCTTGGCAAACCTGTTGGTGATGGTAGCCATCTTCAAGAACCGCCGCTTCCACTTCCCCATCTACTACCTCCTAGGGAACATGGCAGCAGCAGACTTGTTTGCAGGCCTTGCCTACGCTAACCTGATGTTGAACACGGGCCCTTGGACTCCAACGCTTACGAAGCAGCAGTGGTACATCCGTGGGGCTCTGATTGACATCAGCCTGACTGCCTCTGTGGCCAACCTGCTGGCTGTTGCTGTGGAGCGCCACCAGACCATCATCACCATGCAGCTGCACAGCACCATGACTAAGCGGCGCGTGGTGCTGCTCATAGTCTGCATCTGGGCTGCAGGAATCATCATGGGTCTGGTTCCCTCCTTATTTTGGAACTGCGAGTGTGATCTAAACGACTGCTCTACAGTTGCACCACTGTACAGCCGCCGCTTCCTCGTCTTCTGGGCCGTTCTCAACCTGCTCACTTTTTTCATTATGGTGGCAATGTACTCCCGCATTTTTTACTATGTGAAATGTCAGAGTCGGCAGACGGCCCAGCACACCTCTGAGATCCGACAAAACCAGACGGTTGTCAACCTGATGAAAACCATCTCGATGGTTCTGGGTGAGAAGAATTCCTCTTAAGTCACCACTTTGAACAAACAACTTAAATGTACCTAAATGGTGTTGCTGCTTTAGGACAGAAGAGACGTGCTGTCTGACGTCTCCCTAAACCAGTTTTTTAGCTTCTGAGAACCTTAGACTTGAAGTTTGATAAGAATTCAGTGGAAAACCCATTATCTTGTCATCAGTGACTCCAGTAACTTAGCTCCTGACATGTAAACAAGTTCTACATGACTGTTAAGTGATATGATGCAAGAATATTTCGTCTCTGAGGTTGGACAGGATGTGTTCTTCATGAGACAAATATGCATTTGTTTACTTTTTCTTGTCCTCTTCACACCTCTCTAGGGGCCTTTGTAATCTGCTGGACACCTGGCCTCATTACTCTCCTACTGGACGGCCTGCTGGGTAAAGACAGCAACGCCAACAAATACGAGAAGTACTGCTTGGTGATAGCAGAGTGCAACTCTCTGGTGAATCCTGTCATTTATTCTCTGCGGGACGACGAGATGCGAAGGACGTTTAAGTGGATCCTGTGTCGTTTGTGTCAGAGAGGTGCTGATCGACCTCAGGATACTTCACCTATTGAGATCAACTCTCCACTGACGGAGGTAACTCCGTTTAAGTATCCTGCACGAGTGTAGCTAGGCAGTGCAGATGTTAAGTTACTTTCTTACACTTCAGAGTAGAAGTTCCTCTTTCTGATCCCTGCACGGTTAGATTTGGAGTCGTTTCCTTTTAGTGGATCGTTTAGGTTTCACTTTTTAAATAATGCTGATTTCTGATAAGCCTTTGTAAATCTGAAGGAAAGATAATCACAGCATTCTCTTCAAAAAAGTCCTCGTTTTTATTTTGATCAACTCCAGTGAGAATTTTCCTGAATGTTCCTACAGAAAACTCTTGAATGTGCCCTGCAGTTAGAAGATCAGGCCTTGTGGAAACCTCAGGATAAAGACTTTAGAGGCAACAGATGGACAGTGCCAGTGGTATGATGGGAAAATAAACTAGTATGGTTACCTGAAACTACATCTTGTGAAATTTCATGTGCTTTGTCTTTATCATGAACATCAGTGTCTGAAAAGCTGCATATCTGAATGCTGCTTCAGTCTTGGTGTAGCTAACAAATTCACGTTAATCAGCAGATGGTGCAATCTCTCCTTTTATTACATTTGACTATCACAAGAGCATTTGTGACAAATTATAAAATGAAACACTCCTAAAATGAAATACTGAAAAATCACACTAAATTATTTTTTATTAATTTTTCTAATAAGAACACTACAATTTGTCATATTCTTCCGTTTTGTTTTACTCTTTCTAGATCGATTCTAAAGTTGAGGTATAAAAGGAGTTTATACAGACTCACAAGTCTGAAAACAGTGGGGTTATATACACGAGAAATGGAAAGACAGAGGTAGAGAGAGAGGGGTAAATACAGGGGAGAAAGGGAGATACAAATATACTAATAATAAAAACAAATCAAAGTTCATAAAGCCATCTGGTGCTGTGGAACTCATGTAATCACTTGCAGAATCAACATATTTTAAAAATGTTTACAAATGACTTTCACGTTTAGAGTCACAGCTCTGCTGCAGAATCAACGGGGCCACAGAGTATTTACTGATTTAATCATCATTAGCTGTAATATTTAAACTAACAGTGGTAAATAATCACTGCAGCAGAGCAGCCGGAGCTCTGTCTTCTGAATGAGGGGGGGGGCGTACATGTGAAGTCCATCAGGAGAGACATGTGAAAGTTCCACAGCACCACGTTACACATTTGTTAACCCTACAACTTGCAACTTGGTTACATAACAAAAGACCTAAATAATAGTTAAAGTTGATACAGAGTTATTGTGAGTTTTATGAGATTGTGGAAATCTCAACTTTTTATAAAAGGAAAAAAAAAGAAATACTGAAACATTACACAAACTGTACAGTGACATCCATTACAACAGGTAGAAAAAGGGGCACGCATGATAATTTGGTGTGACTAACGTTCCTCACAAGATGCAGATGTACAAACTGCTGTGAGAAGCAAAACCCAAAACTTTAACATGATATCAAATGTGACCAGCTTTCAAGCTCAGGTTTTGTTCTGTAACGTGTTTGAACAAAATCTTTAAGGCTTTACCTTACTATCAAAACGCTTTGTTATTCAGGTAAGTTGATATACAAAAACGGTTCCAAAGAATGAAAATCCCCCAAATGTTGCAGGTTTGTCTTAAAGTTAGAAGTTTTACCGCGCCCACTGCTGCCTTTTTTTTGTTTTTTTTTTGGTAACAGGAGAGAAGCCCTTGCCTAATTGGCCACAGAAAAAAATGTTGTAGATTTTTCCTAGAGGATATTAAATGATGAATAAAAGGGGAGAGCATTCCTTTAATGCTCAAACTACAGGTGTGATGACCTTTCACCCAGAACCTTTATGAAGCCCCATAACAAAACATCCAAGAACTGAAAACGACTTGAGGCATGACAACACCACAAAGAGACACAGACACAAATATAATTCCCTCCTTTCTTCAAACTTAGAAGATGGCTGTGCACCAACTTTAAAGAGACAGAGTAGCATTATTACATTGCTGAACTTGGTATTTTTGGTTTTGGTACAACAGGTTGTGATGTGCTGCCTCGGGCTGTCGAGCTTCAGCGTTACAAGATGGGGAGGAGATCTCAGTTGAAGCCCACCTTGTGTGTTATTAGCTGGTGGAAGCACCACGTCTAAATAATGTCTACAAAGTTCAAATGGGCACTCGCCAGTTTGACTAAGACGTCCCAAGAACCCTGTACACACGCCCACGAAGACACACATCAGAGCAATACATGATGCACTTACTCATTTTTGGTCTGACTGTAATAATTTTACCTTTTTTTTTGTTAAAAATTTAACTAAAAACTTGGAAGAAGAAATGAAAACAATTTCACACCTAGAAGTCCTACATGCATGGAAGACAGTCACATTTCTAAATTCATGTCACGTTTGTCCCAATAACACATCGATGCCCCACAATCTTTCTGCCCTTCTTTTCTTGCCATAAAGATGCTTTATTGAGCTAATTTTTGGTGGTGGCTGGTGCATTCTTGGTGAAACAGCATTAGAAAATAGCCTACAATCAAATAAACTAGTGGACAAGAAAGTAAGAAGTCTACAAGCCATCTAACAACACCCTCTATTGGTTAGCAACAAAAAGGGCTATTAATTACACCCACTTAACCAAAGATATTCTCCTCTCTCTGCTCTTCTCACCAGCCGTTATCACTTGCCCTGCCCTGTTTAGAACAGCGATCCAACCAACTACCTTCCTAAAAAGGTACAAACCCATAACAAGGATGCTAACATTTGTGCTTGACACACCTGTTAGATGTCAGCTCATTATGAAAACAGCTGAAACATTGTGATATGTATGTTATGGGGGGAGTATCTGCATGCACATTTGTGCATTTATCAGTTTTTCACGTCAAACTTAGAATGATACACCAAGTTGTAA
>SSNS01000016.1:3367643-3452643 GCA_006937985.1 Aphyosemion australe | reverse complement strand
TCACCGCATACCTGAGGCTGTAGAGAGGGGGTGAAGTTCAGACCTTCACCATTGAGGGAATGCAAGCCAAGGTAAGTGTCACCTGTGTAAGAAAAGTTATATGACCCCTGTGACCCTGCAGTGTGTGACAGTGCATGTTAAGATAGAAAAACGATTAAATCAAACCACTAGAATATACAACTATTACCCCCGCGTCAAGAACGAAGCTGTGAGAAACTAAATCCAGACCTGATAAACATTTTTTTAGGCTAAAAGCATGATTGTTTTCCTTTAAACAGTCCATTTTAAACACTCCCCCCCGACTGTGAAAGTTTTATTAAACATATTAAATGCCTTTGTGAGGATTACAAGTTAAGCAGAGTGGCCACGGCATTTTACTTCCCTGAAGCTGATGATGCGTTTGTTACCTCTGGACGTGGTTAAGAGGCACACTGAGGACAATAATGGAGGATGTGAGGATTTTCACTTTGTGGATGTTTAAGGGTTACAGGATGTTAAAATTTACAACTGCTGCTCCAATTCACTGCCTGTTTTACAGTCCCCTCTGACAATATTAGACTCTACTACAACATCAAGTAGTTTCCAGATCATTCTTGCACACAGCTTTTGGTTTGAATTAAATACAAACTGAAATGTGACTTTTGTCACATCCGGACCTCACCACGTCTCCTCGAAAGGAAGAGTGTGTTACAAAAATGTCTGTAGAAGTGAATGTAACTGAGAATAGCAAAACAAAAACAAGGAACTAAAATACAGAAATCATTATGGGAAGTCAAAATGTAACAAGGTACGTCGGCCACAAACATGAGCAATATCCTATGAAGCAAATTCAACGTATATGGCTTACCCCCTTGGTCTAAACCTAAAACGCCACTAAGAAATGACTTGCACTGCAACTTTATTAAAGAGGTTACTTTGTTAAATCAAGACTTTCTGCTTTAGTTTCAGTAAAGTAGCATTTAAACACTCAAAATGGACCCATGAAACAGTTAAAGTTAAAAAAGAGTAAATTGTGAGAAGACAAATGGTGTTGCCACATTTGAAACTAAAGGAATGTTGCAGAAAACTCTGAGTTGTGTAAATGACTGAGTTCATACCTGCTGCTGTTTGGGTTGGACAAAAAAACATCTGAAACTTTAAAATAACGCTCAATTTATTTCTCTCTGATTCTGTTCCAAACACAAAAATCACCTCACTGAGCAAATCTAATGAATATAGAATTTATTAAATATTCTCTGATCTGATGAATTCAACCTGATAGCAATTTTATAAACCCAACACAATCAGGAGAGAATACCAGAAGTGTTGTGTTTAGCTGTTCTGATGGTGCATTTAACTATCCAATAGTTGTTTTCTCTTCTCAGTATTTTCTGACTCTTTTAGGGGTTTTGTTTTTAGAGTCGTGTGAGTTAATGGAAAAAGTTCTGATCAAAAGGGATGCATTCAACCTCAGACTTCCTGAGGCAGCAGCGGGGTCGCCCATCAATCAGAGGTTTGGCGGTTCAAAACCAGCTCCACCCTAGTGTCTGCTGATGTGTCCTTGGGCAAGGCACTCCACATCCTCTTGACTTTAAATGTATAGTTTGTGTGAAAGGTGCTATAAAAACCTAAGTGGTTATCAGGAGACTTTAAATGGTTTTAAAATCTTCAATAATTAAAATAAGCCCTGAATATACTATGTTTTGGGGTAAATTTGCGGATTACAAAAAACATTTGACCAATTGACTTTAAAAATTACTGGCGTTTTTACCTTTGTATTGACCCTGTGCACCTACGTCACCTGATCACATGGGTCTGCCATGGAGGACGGCAACAATGAATTAGGGAAGTATAGAACGGAGAGCAAAAGTGGCGACTGAGTTTTTTTTGCCAGTTTAGCCTGACTTCTACCAGTTCAAGCCCAGTTCACTTGTGGGAAGGTTTAGTACACCTAGGTGGGGCTCAGTGAGAGCGGTGTTTACAAAAGTTAAGTGTTAGCTAGCTTACGAACGTTAGCTTACATCTTCCCTGCTGCGGTTCACCGAAGTAAACAAGTTGACAACTTTGCCAGAATTCACCCTGCAGGATGTATAACTTTATGTGATAAACAGCGTTTCACTTTTCACTGGAGCTGATTAAAAAAACAAAAGAAATCTGGATCCCTACCAGCTTTGTCACTGGCTGGGACCAGCTGCCACTCTCACACCATGGCGGGGGACATAGATATCTCATAATGACAACACTCATCATGCTAAATAAATAACGTGATTTTCACACACGTAATCCTACATTGGAACAATATTATTATAATAAATAATTATCTCTCAATTCACTATAGTAGAGGGTAACGCACATCCTCCATAGGGAAATATAGGATTATCAATACTAAATAAGTAATATAAACACATCACATTAATCATTTCAGGTCCATCACAGTCAGTTCCTGACTTCTTCATGAAATATATGAACGTTAATCTTACCCAGTTAAACGTGTTCACTGCAAATCTGAAAATATTATGAGGACAGCTAGTTCGTTACTGCTGCGGCTCACCTGTCTTTGGTCTCCATCAAAGTTATTCAGAAAAAGACAAGTTGAGTTTACACCCTTGTCTGTTGGGGCAGCCAACCGCACAGCAAACCTTTATCATTTTTACTGTGAAGTCAAATAAATAAGAGCGATAAAAGGCTACAAACTGGCTTGTTTTGACTAGCTTCAAAGGAGTTTAAATGTGTGTAAACAGTCTTTCTGACATCCATCATGGTGAAGGGGGCGGTCCCATGAGCAGCGTGATGTCACGTGCAAAGGGTCAGACATTAAATTATTACATGATCTGACAAATTACATGTGGTTTCAGTCTGAAAAGTGAAAGAATTGTGCTTTTTTTTTGCAGATGGTTGAGCTGAAATCTCCCTTCATGCTAAAGCTCTCTGGGCAGTGCACCGTGCACAAACCAAACAGGCAGCAAAGTAAAGAACAAATTTAGTTCAAAACAATTAAATGGTTAATATTAAATACAAAACAAAAAAAAATATTGACAATAATGTAAAATATGTCCTTAGTTACCAACTTGCTGCAGAACAACCAAATGAGAGAAGATTGTGTTGAAAGGCACCTGAGTTGGGCGTTGCCGGAGAGTTAGCCTGGCTAGCCTGCGCTGACACATTGGCAGCATCCACCGCTGTTTTGACTGCGTAGAGGTTTGCTTCCTCCTGGAACTTACCAATGTTCTTCTTGTAACGTATTCTCTTGTTGCCAAACCAATTAGAGACCTGAGGAGTAGACGGAGGTCACAGTTTAATGAGGTAAATCATTTAAAGCTTAAAAAACATTTACATGCAAAATTTAAGAACGTCATATTGCAGCTTTACTATTAACCTTTTCTAGCAAATAGGAGATAAATAAAACATTTAAAGCATGCATTTAAGTACATAATGATAATGAAAATCAACTGATACTTTAGCACTGTTTTCAAGATGGAAAGGGCAAAAATGAACTAACTTAGAGAATTATCCCTTTACTATTCTGGATAATGGATGAGTAAACAATTCACCTGAGACACAGTGATCCCACACTTTTTGGCCAGTTCCTCCTTTGCTTCCTCACTAGGGTAAGGGTTGGACAAGTGGGAGTAGAAATACTCGTTCAGAACTTCTGTAGCTTGCTTGTTGAAGTTGCGTCTCTTACGCCTGAAACAGACAGGAATGATAACAGATTTAGTTCGTACATATATGAGAAAACACTTGTCAAGAAACTACCTTTTATGTATTAATAAAGTAAAAATCATATCCAGACCGACCTGGCATCAAGGAAGCGTGAACGTAGAATCATGACGGCCTCACAGGTGCTCTGTTTGAGCTGCATCTGAATGGAGCTGAATTTGCGATGGATTATGGCCACCATGCGCTCAATCTCCTTGGGAGAGATGGGCCGTGTGCGAGACTGCTCCCTCAGCAAGTTCATGACATGGTTGGTGAACTCGCTGCAGGCCTGAAAATTATCAAAAGGTAAGGAAGTACATGTTTTATTCAGTGCAGAGTTCTGGTGAGGCTATGAAAGACTGAGTATATTACCAACATCATTTAAAGCATAAAATAATACCAACACCTACCAAACAAAGTGAAACCAATGAAAAAATAACCTAAATTACTGAAGGTCTGCATCAGTCAATAATTTAGCTCTGTTCAGGACAAACCTGCTCATATTTCTCCAGCTCAGAATGATATATCTGACGAATCTGGGCGAGCTTGGCTCTGTAGTCAGAGTGTTCAATGCTGCTGTCGGTAGGTGAGCCCCCTGCTGCTGCTGCAGCTGCAGCTGCTGCAGCTGATCCTCCTCCTTTCTCTGGTCCTGATACACCTTCTGCTAGTAGCATGTTGTCCAGCCGCATGATCTGGGGATCTGGGGGGTCTTCCTCCTGCACACCTCGTATGCTCAGCACTGGACAGAAAAGAAAATGTAACAATCTGTAAGAGAGTGTGTTGGTTGCTTTAAACCTAACAAACTAGATAAATATCCATGGACATGGTTATTCCTGTGGCTTAAATGGGACTAAACAAAGATACTGAAATACAATGAGGAGCAGAGCTATCAAAAACCAAGTAAAGTTCCTGCACCGACTCATGGCGTTTGACTAAACGTTTTGTGAGCCTGAACTTCCTCTAAATCAACAGCAGAGGGCAGCATGATCCCTTTGTGGCAGGCTGCCAGAGATAAGGGCATGAGGCATGAGACCAGTAATGGAAGTGCATGTGCTGTCACTACGAGCCCCAGTGGCCATAAGTATAGTTATCAGTCGCAGCTCTCCACCACTGTATTATACCAGGACCTCTGTCAGCCCGCAGCCTCGCTCTCATCTCTCTCTCTCTCTCTCTCTCTCTCTCTCTCTCTCTCTCTCTCTCTCTCTCTCTCTCTCTCTCACACACTCACACACACACACACACACACACCACTCTGTTTCTGAAGTTTTGACTTCAGTGATCTTTATTCAGAACCTATAGCTTTTAACACTAGACTAAATTTTTTGTTGCCCTTTTAGCTTTTCAATCCTTCAACTTCAGAAAGTAAGATTAAAAATTCTTTAGCACAGTCAACTTTGTTTATGTTAGCATTAACTTAACACATTCACTTTTTAACTTGATATTTTGGAAATTGAAATAAGATATAAAAATGTAGCTACTGTGGTAGTAACTGATAAATTCACAAATGTGTAGTAATACCTACATATATTTAGTTACTTATGAAAAAGAAGTCTATTGCATTTACAGTGAACTTATTTTAGTGTTAATTAGGGAAAATTCGACATTTCAGCATACAAAATCTCAGGAACGACTACATTAATTGGACAGGCTTATTATTTATGCTTTAAATACATTTAGGCTATTTGTGTTTAATAGTAACAATAATTGAAAGTTGTGACTTGATCTAAGGAGTTTTAGATTTTTCTTCCATCACACCATTTTTGTAGAACTCCAGTTACTGGATATATTTAAGAATAACATTGGAAATTAAAATATATATAATTAATCAATTACTGTAATCCTGAACTACAGGCTTGAATCTCTGATAATAAGGAGAATAAATTTGAATTATGCTAGTAAATATTGGTTATTCAAAAGTCTAATTTAACTGTGGGGGAACTCATGCAAAGCCAGGGCGAGGCTGATGATATATGACAAGTGGGTGATGTTGGACACCTGTCCTTATTAAGGATTATGCTAGTCCGTTGAGGTTCACCACCAAAGTTACAAAGAGTGTAAACGCATGTTTTTAAGGTTTTCATCGGCTGATTTTACAATTTTGTACAATGTTGTTGTCATTATTTTAAATACCTAAACTCTGAGCTGAGAAACACTGAGTCACCATGAAAAACATGTTTGCATCTCAGAAGTCATCAGAGGGACTTGTAGTTTACGTTTTCACTCTGCTTTTTTACTCTTTTCCACCATCACGGCAGGTTTTTGTAACAGTGTCGACCATTTGTTCTCTCTTTATTTTACATGTTTCTTCATGCCTTTCTCTTTCCCTCTGCTTACGTTTCTCGTCTACCCAAGGCACATTCCTGCTGTGTTGCTCCCCCATCTCAGGACTTAGGAATGCAGCAGACCCAGCCGCCTGAACTAATGACCCTGATTCGCCCATTTCTTTCCCTCCTTTTTCCTTCTAGTCTTTCAAAAATTCTAATGATCTCTGCACCTTTGAGATAGATAAATACAAGTTTTTATTTGTTGCACTGATATTTGTTTGAAAATTCTCTGTTCATGTTTCTGTTGCAGGAATTAAAATGAGCTACCAAAGTACCATCAAAGACCACCAAGCTACAGATTGTATTTTTGAGCAATATGTCCATTTACTCAGACATTCAAATGACCTACTGTTAAGAGGGCAACTGTGGCTCTTGGAGCTTCTCACCTCAGCCCCCTCCTTTTTTGCTGTGACTCATTATGGCCCCCAGCTGTAGCCTAATGCCCCTACATTCCCCTAATTACTTCAATTAAGCTGTGATTACCCAGAATTGCACTCATGCACAGTCTAGTGGCCTGGTGATATTATAGCAGATACTACAACAGCTGTTGAGATGAGTAAAAATATTGCACAACAAAGCACCATATGACGTACCACTAAAAACTAAACAAGCAGCATTTGAACTGACGGGTCAAAGAACGGGAGCTTGTTTTGCTCCAAGTTTTCTTTTTAAGCTGCAGAGCGCATTACCACTGGACTGGGTTTCTACCAAGGAGGCTACAACTTGAGGTAGTTCTAAGTAATGACACTTTAATTTCTTTTTAAGGAGACAGTTTCAGGCCCACAGCCAATAGCTATGGCTTTTAGAAATGGCTGTAATGCATACGTTACAAGCCTAGCCGGGCGGCGTGGCATTGAGAGACTAAGCGAGGAACACATACTATGAAATATTCAGGGTATCCAGCTGGGCTCTCACTGCATACATAATCATTCTCATTTCTGCACGGCGCATGTGGAAACGTTGTGCTGTGCAGACACAACACATATAATATAAAATGGCACAGGGAAAGGTGAACAGCCCTACCAATAGTGTAGTGCTGTACATTAACTGAAATGCTTTCCACACATAGGCATAGATAAGGCTTAAACGCAGTCAGTATATCATTGCTCAGCTCACAGCACAAGCTTTATCCTTGTCTGTCTTTTCCCTCGCTAGCATCCCCTTTTTCACTCTGTCTCCCCCAACACACATCCCCTCCCCCTTCTCCCTTTCAGCACACCCCCCAACACACACACACACACACACACACACATCTCCCCCAACGCCCCCCCACCCCCTGTTCTCCATTTCAGTCGAGTTCTCCATGTGAGCCGCAATCCCTCATGCTGTCAGCCCCCCCTTTCCCTCTCTCTGTAGACAGACAGGATTAGCATTTTAATTGCATCAGCTCCCTTGGGTATTCTCAGCCTTTCACTGGGAGAGAGCAAGGGATCGGCAGAGAGAGAAGGAAAAAGGGAGAAAAAAGGTAAGGAGAGAGAGAGAGGCTAGAAGGAGAACCAAGGAGAATTGAAAAAAAGGAGTCACAGGAGAAGGTATGTGAGGGAGAGAGAGAGAGAGAGAGAGAGAGAGAGAGAGAGAGAGAGAGAGAGAGAGAGAGAGAGAGCAGAAATACACAGAATCTGGAGCACAAACGTTAGTGAGAGCGAGTAAACCAAAGGGAAGGAAAGATGGTAAAAAGATCAAGTTTCCTCTTCCAATACAAGTAAAAAGTCTAATAAAAAAGCTTAGTCACAAATACCTCTCCTTTACAATAAAACCAAGCTGCGTGGATGTGCAAATTTTCATTACAAAATGTACAAAATATGAATTTAAAAACTAAAATCTACTGCATCATGCAAAAAGCATCTTTACACTACAAACCGTAATGGAAAGTAGGTACTTTCACAACTCAGGCACTCGTTTTTCACTCTTGAAAACAAAAATGTTTAGTAGGAATAAACTTTGCCCTGAACTGTGCTTGACACCAGATGGTGGAAATCTGTAAGCTTGACCTTGAGTCTCAGATTTCACAAAGCACTGTGGCATCTTAAAGAAAAAAAGCATAAATTAATATCAAGGTAACTGAAGTTAGACAATAATCAAAAGAGTGGTGCCAAAACTCCACTTTGAATGACAGAAAGAGAAAGGTTAGAATTCTTCCTAAAGTAAAAAGCAAACTTTGTCTCAATCACATCCAGATGGTATTGTCTGAATGCAAAACTACTGCCAGTGGGCTTACGCAGTTTGAGTCAAAGGCAGTATTTACTCAAAACGTGGCTACAATAATCACGCTGAACAGAATTTTACTTAAAGAAAATTATATACTATGATTTGAAAACAAGTTTCGCCAGTTAATAATTTCTTTTGAATTGCTAAAAATAAATACATTTCTGCTATTAAAAAAAAAAGAAAACATCCTATTTTTTCCTAAAAAGGCCATTTTTGTGAAGTGCAGTCAACTTAGTGAGCCTAATCCATATGTTCATGCCTACTTTAAGCAGCTCACGCTAATAAGCATCTGTTTGGGTAGTCCACGAGAGTCCTGTTGCACACAGCCCCCCACTTCGACACAAACAAACACACTAAGAGGTAAGCATTCAGAGTAAACAGTGTGGTCTGACCAAAGTGTAAATTGGAGAATTCACACCTTGGGCAAACACAACACTTCAGTCCAACACATCATTAATCAGCCCTTAATTACCTTTAAAGGGGGAGGGGAGCTCTTAAGCGATGATAACAACACAAACAAATACAAAGAGATAAATAGCTACTGTATTATAGTACACGTTAAACATAAATATATACAAAACACTTATTGTTTTCTAAAAGAATAATGTGTAAAGTACTTTTTTAGAGTGCATATTTTCTCTAGGTCAAAAGTATTTTTAATGCAATATATGAATCTAAAATTAATAAAACAAGAGTGAATAAACATTAAAAACACATTCAGAATAACTACCTACCACATGTCTGATACTGCTGTGTTGAGTGTGGGGGATGACCAGCTTAAAGGCTGCATCACTACTGTTATTATAGATTGATATCTTTGTGTTTATCTACATGGTTTTGAGAAAACTGCATGTCATCTCACACCCTTTCAACAGACGGGATCAAACAAATCACATGTAGTTGCTCCTAGCTTCATTCCAGTAAAATGCAATTTAAGTCAGCGTGAAGCAAGCTAACTAAAACTAATTATATCAAGCAAACAAGGTAAGCATGTCCTTTTCATCAAAACATTTAAATAGTTGCTATCTCAAGTGCTAAGACAAGTAAAGGATATTTGAAACCTTGCTGAGAACCTGACTAAACCTTTAACCTGATAATCCCAGTCTACACAGAAAGAAAGACGCATGAAGAAAGATTCTGAAATGTCACAGGAGGATGAGGATGATGATGAAGAGCACCTAGGCAGGAGGCTTGTTACAGCACTGTTAGGATCTTCCCCCAGTCAACTCTCATCAGGCCAGCTGCCTCCTGTGCTCATTAGCACAGACTCTTAAGGAGCTCCTAAAGACTTTGTGAAAAATGAACGCTCATTTGAGAGGTCGTTAATTTGCACTGTTATGCAAATTTGGTGGCAATTAAGCCATAGATCAGAAGAACGGTGCCCATTTATAACAAGTGAACAAGCATTATGACAAAGTCAGATGGTGCCAGAGAGAACTGAGGCGACATGGTTAGTCTGAGCAGGTCAAACATGTACCTGCTCAGTAAGACCTATGTGCCAGCAGTACGTATAGCTGGGCATAAAAATAATCAATCACCTTCTTTGTCTAATATAATCTGTTTTTACAAACACATCACACCCAACCTAGTTCACATTAAAAAATAATGCTGAAAATCAAATTTAAAGGAATTCCTAAATTATACTTCTAATCTATGTAAAAACAAAAGCATTGAATGAATCCAGACAAAGTGCACTATACTCAATAAATATAGTGCATCTTTGAGTTGTAGTATAAACCCCTCCCTCATCCAGCCCTGATGTTTCTATTCCTCACCAGTGTTTATGAAATGACGTGAATTATACAAACATATTGTCTAGGACAGCGATGTGCACTAATGCTAAGGGGTGGAAGACACCCATCAATTGTAATTAATCCTTAATTAGTCAGGATTAGGAGCCAAGCTCTGAGACTCACCCATCCCACAGCCACCAAACTAGTGCAATACAGCTGTGACCTAATTTACATATCTTTAATTAAGGAAATGCTGACTTCCTTTAAAAGTGCCACCAAAAATCAGTTTCAGTGTATAGATATACTGGACATTGTGTAGAAAAAAGTGTCGTTTCCATAGGCAACTATCACAGCATTCTTACATAAAATGTGCTAAATAGATGCATTTCATAAGTGATGCCAAACATTACATATAACGTAAAAGACTACCAACTTCATGTACTCCTTTTACAGTGAATCACAATATACATGATCTAAAGATTGGAACTAACAAAATTATTTATATTCTAAAGAATTTAAATTAAAATCAAGTATTTTTACATTTAGCCACACAGAGCCAGACATTTTATTCTCTTCAGATACTCTGTTAGTGCATAAATCACAGTCCTTGATAAAACATGTAATTTTAATATGCAAAAGCCTAGTTCCTTCAGGAAGAATACCACATGGGAAAATCAACCAGCCCACACACTATTAGGCCCACGCTAAGAGTTAGGGGTGCTTTGGTTCCCCCGTTTGAGTTGGGGTGCGTGTCTGAGTGTACGTGTGTGGGGGTGTCTGTCAGGGCCAGGGGTCTGTGTGATATTAGCCGTCTGCCAATCTGGCTTGGGGAATGGACACCGAGTAATTACTCTTGCTCGTACTGCCTCATCAATCTCTGTATCACTCCTGCACCCCTTTCAACAGCCCATCTTTTTCTCATCCTTATCTGCAAAGGAGTAGAGTAGAGGGAAAAATGAATGGCAGGACACCACAAAACCCACACAGTATGCAAAAGCCATTCAAAGATTATTGTGCCATTGCATAGTGAATGTTGACATTTAAGTCACCATAAAGAACAGAACGTAACCAGATAGAAGCGGTGTTTATACACAAATCAGTAACCTCTTTTGGTCGTAGAACCCAGGGACAATAAAACTGAAAATGCTGGTTCGCCATCTTAGACATACAGTGTGTTTACATGCGGCATGTGGCAATAATCAAGGTGAAACTGGAAGCCTTTATCCTAGTTTACATGTCCGTTAGAAAATGGAACAATTGAATAAAGTGCATTCCACTCCACTATGGTAGGTGGCGACATGCACCCTTTTGTGTCTGCATTTTTCCGGTTGGCCTTTAGCAACACACAAATAGTAAATAAAAGCTGGCGGGAGTGAAGCAGACGGAGTAGAAGCAGGATATGAAAAATGGACAACAACGCTGCAGCACAGCTTATTTGGTACCTACTGTAATGTTTGATGGTGTTACATGTGTTACTTTGTGACAATATTATAAGACTGCTTCAGTGATCTCATCATTTCTGGAAGGGGAGTGCCCTACCAGCTCAGCTACGCTGTTAACATGCAGAGGAACTTGGATTCCAACCACATAATCTGGGTACTTCAGCTTGATTAGAATCAATTTGACTTCAACCAGTCTAACGTGTTTACGTGCATTTTAAAAATCTGACTTCAGTCAAACTAAGGCAATAGTTTGGTTTTCTGATGCTGCATGTCAATGAACTGACAGATTCAGCGGGTACTTTAACTTTTTATCTTCACCGTTTTAGTTTAAATTCTGTATGGGTCCCCTACTTCAGTATAATAAAATACTTCCCTCAGGTTCTTGACTCATTAAATTTTATGTCACTTTTCCAAATTGAGCTTCTTAAAAACTAATAATAATTAGGTTGCTTTAATGAGGCAAGTGATTCTCGGAGCTTAATGTACAGTTCTTAGCAAAGGTCTGTAGAAAAGAAACATCTAAATTAGCTGCCCTACTTTTTGTTCAGATAGGTTTTCCTGACACAAATTAGAAGTTTACACACCACTGGAACATAAGTATATGAGTTTCAATTTTGATTTTTACTGGATTTGAATCTTGTTAATATGAGAAAAAAGATTAAAACACAGAAAATTAAAAAATAAGTTTTACGCCATTATGGAGGAATAGAATTTTGTAAATTTCATGTGTCTCTACTAGCCGTTTTGGGCCAACACACAGACAGGCTTCATATACGTCTTGTCATGTATAATTTACAATGCCAGCCATCCTGTAATATGAAAATATAAGTTATATTAACTCCTGTTAAAAAATACCACATTATTTTTTTTTGTAGATTTAAACTGAAGTTGTTCCTCCCAAAGGCTTCTTTACAGTAGTAGTTCTACTATTTCTATGAAATTGCAGCCCCAAGCAACATAATGTATAGAGCCCAAGTCATGCCCATCTACTTCCAGTCCATTGGTCCAATAATACCAAAAAAAAAAAAATGAAGTCAATAGGCAGACAAAAGTTATTTTCTGATCCCATCTGATAAATGCCATGAATTTCACATACACAGCCCGGCCAAAGAAAAGTCGCCACCTGGATTTAACTAAACAAATAGGTATATGAGCCTCCTATTGGATAATTACTGCATGGGCGATTATCGTTCAGCTGCAACAAGTTATTTAACCCAACTGGTGCAATGAGTTGCTTCTCATTTCTTAAAACAACCATGTGTGAAAGACACATCTGGTGGTCGTGGAAAATATGTTAGTATGTTTGAAAAGGGTCAGATCATTGGCATGCATCAAGCAGAGAAAACATCTAAGGAGATTGCAGAAACTACTAACATTGGGTTCAGAACTGTCCAACGCATTATTAAAAACTGGTCTGATGAGTCCAGATTGACCCTGTTCCAGAGTGATGGGTGCATCAGGGTAAGAAGAGAGGCAGATGAAGTGATGCAGCCATCATGCCTAGTGCCTACTGTACAAGCATGTGGGGGCAGTGCTATGATCTGGGGTTGCTGCAGGTGGTCAGGTCTAGGTTCAGCAACAGGATGTGCTCCAAGAATGAGGTCAGCTGACTACCTGAATATACTGAATGACCGGGTTATTCCATCAATGGATTTGTTCTTCCCTGATGGCACGGCCATATTCCAAGATGACAATGCCAGGATTCATTGGGCTCAAATAGTGAAAGAGTGGTTCAGGGAGCACGAGACATCATTTTTACACATGGATTGGCCACCACAGAGTCCAGACCTTAACCCCATTGAGAATCTTTGGGATGTGCTGGAGAAGGCTTTGTGCAGCGGTCACACTCTACCATCATCAATGCAAGATCTTGGTGAAAAATTAATGCAACAGTGGATGGAAATAAATCTGGTGACATTGCAGAAGCTTATGGAAACAATACCACAGCGAATGTGTGCCGTAATCAAAGCTAAAGGCGGTCCAACAAAATATTAGTGTGTGTGACCTTTTTTTTTGGTGGTGACTTTTTTTTATTGGCCAGGCTGTGTATAATGTCCATGAATGTTAAAGGCTCATTTTGATACAAAGAAAGAGCTTGTTTTCGACAGGCGGCAAACGTTAGTTTAGGTTTTGAGTGAAAACATGTAGAGGACTACAATTGCACGTTTCACCAAATTTACGTCATCAAACCAGATACATCTGGCCATGTGGAAAGTGGCAGCTACGCTGGGGGAGAAGAGATTCTGCAGTGATGCCATTTATACAACTTCTGATTTGTAGTCATTTTAATTACAAATTTTTACAAGCAAATATATCTCTAGTTATGTGACATAGTCGAAACTCACATAATTACTTTTCATTTAGAATGAAGTACAACATATGTGTGATTCAGGATGTAAATCAAAGTGGACCAGAAAATAACTTTTAAAACTTCAATCACCTACATACATTTTTTTTCGTTCAGGGGACCCTTGAGCCAACCAGAAGGGGAGGAGACTTGAAGAACACCTAAAATGTAAACCAACATTTTCCTTGTTGTTGTTGAATAAAGACAGCTTGGGTGGTCAAAAGTAGCATGCCAAAAAGTCAAAGCCGTGTGTGACCTACTTTTTATGTAAATTAGAAAGTTGAAAATAGTGAGAGAAATACTTCTGTTCTGAGAAAGCCTTCCTTAACACATCATAAGGGGGAGCCCTTCCTCCTCAAACCTGCATGTCTCCAGTGTCCGAAGCCTCCTGGGGAAACCAGCCAATCAGCAAGCAGCTCATTATCATATTAATGTCCTGGCCGAGTGGGAGAGGTAAACAGCTCTTTTCACAGCAAGGCTGGTTTAGGGGGTTTAGAATGGTCTGTGAAAGCCAAAATAAATTTTCTTATGCTTTTTAGAGACTCAAAGCACTGTTTTAGATTGTTGTTGTATCCACTTTAAGCTCACTATTGACCTATTGCACCTACGTCACCTGATCACGTGGGTCCACCATATTGGACAGCAAAAACATAGTAAATAGTCAGCAAAAACAATTATTGAACAAAGGGAGAAGTAGCGCCTGAGATTGTTTTTTTGTTGTCATTTTTTTGCGATGTTTAGCATGGCTTCAACTAGTTTAAGGCCAGTTCAGTTATCGGAAGAAGTAGCGCACCTAGGTGGGGCAACAGTGAATTACAGGAGTATTGAAAGGAGAGGAAAAGTGGCGACTGAGGTTGTTAATTTTTTTGCCAGTTTAGCCTGGTTTCTACCAGTTCAAACCCAGTTCATTTGTGGGAAGATTTAGCACACCTAGGTGGTCCTCATAGAGAGCAATGTTTACAAAAGTTACATGTTAACTAGCTTACGAATGTTAGCTTATGCTCTCCCTGCTGCGGTTCACCCTGCTGGATTTATAACATTATGTGATAAACAGCATTTCACTTTACACTGGAGCTGATTAAAAAACACTTTTGAAAAAAGTCCGGATCCCTACCAGTATTTGTCGTTGGTGGGGTACCAGGTTCAGAGGCTACTCTCACACCGGGATGAGACAAGATATCTCATAACAGTGACGCTCATCATACTAAATAAATAACGTAATTTTCACATATGTATTCCCACATTGGAACAAAATTATTATAATAAATAATTATCTCGCATTTCACTGCAGTGGACGGTAACACGTCCTCCTTGGTGAAACATAAGCTTATCAATACTAATAAGTAATAGAAACACATCACATCATTTCAGGTCCATCACAGTTGGTCCCCGTCTTCCTCATGAAATATATGAACGTTAATCTTACCCAGTTAAATGTCTTCGCTACAAATCCAAAAATACTTTGAGGGCTGCTAGTCTGTTTGATCGCTGCGGTTCACCTCCGTTCTCGATCTCCATCAAAGTTGTTTAAAAAAAAGATGAGTTGAGTTTACACCCTTGTCTGATAGTGCAGCCAAATGCGCAGCAAACTATTACCATTTTACTGTGAAATCAACTAAGTATAAGTGATAAAAGGCTAAAAAATGGCTTGTTTTGACTAGGGGTGTTCCAAAAAGGGTACTTCACGATTCGATTCGATTTCGGGAGCTTCGATGCTTCGATTCTTCGATTATAATGGTTGTGGTTCGATTCGATTACTGGTGCCACGATTCTTCGATTATTGACATTTTTAATGCTTTTTTTTCATATGAGATAATTGTCTTCTTCTTTGTCTACATTTGTAAATAAATAACCTATCAATTAACTCAGTTCCTCTAAAACTACTCTCAGTAACTAAATACTTTTTTTTTTACATTCAACTATTTTTCAAAGACAAAATCTTATTTTATGACTGTATGACTTGTGTAAATATTTGCACTTTGACCAACTTAACTTCGATCAGGGAAAGCTTTAAACATTTAAAACCTGCTAGGGAAACATTTTTTCTCTCCTTCCTTTACTTTATTTAACAAAAGAACATTGTTAGAAAACAGTTCAATAACATGCAAAACAACATGTTATCACCTCAACTGTCTTACAGCTTTTGAGATATTGAATAACTTTTCATTTCTACTGGTAACAATGTAATGGTGGCATGTCTATAATGTACGGGTTGACAATAATCCAGTTTTAATTACGTTCACAGATAGAAGTGTTTGTGAATTAAATACTACAATGGCTTGCCATAGGCCTGGAGCGGTGTGTTGCGCAATCTCGTAGCAACAACATGAGTCCCGGTAGCTGCTGTGGCTCTGCTCCATAGCTGCAGACAGCTACGAATAAACAGGATGGTGGGACTTTTCTACCGCTTGTAGAGTTTAGTCATTCTTAGTTCCAAGAGCATCGTGTTTTATTGAAACCCACGGCGTGAGTCTGCTATCCGCTAGCTTAGCATTAGCCAATCTGCCCGTAGCTGCGCGTTTGATCCCAAACTTTGGACCGTTTCTGCTGGTTCCTCTATTTTCCTCCACAGCACCTAGATTACCACATTGTGCGCCAGTAAAAAGCATCTTCCTTACACAAAAACAAATAACTTACATTTGATAAGGCTCTTTTAGTACCGGCTTTGCAACACAGCTTTCACGTTATTTATTTTTTTAAGCATCGGCGTTCATTAATCGATTATAAATCCTCACGTGAAGCTTTGCGATGCATCGCCACATCGATGAAATGCACCCACCCCTAGTTTTGAATAGCTTCACAGGAGTTTCAACATGTGTAAACAGTCTTTTTGCCAACCATCATGGCGAAAGGGGCGGCCCCATGAGTGGCGTAATGTCACGTGCAAAGGGTCAATACTGCTATCTTGTGGTCACACAAGTAGCCAAGTTTATTTACTATTAAACAAAACAGTAACACTTTTTTTTTGCTTGTGTTTCATTAGATTGCTATAGATTTGTCAAGCTATGGAACCCAGCAGGAATTTCTAAGAATAAGTTAAAAGTTTAGGTTTATCTGATCTAATATTGTATAAAAAGTCTCAATGTCTCAACTGCATAAACATCTGACATCTTTTTTGTCTTTTATTACATTTTACTTACAGTTTCTACAGCTACAAACACTTTACCTGTGGTTTCATTCTTAAACTGTATAACTGGACAAATGCAACTTTAATTAAGATTATAGATGATGCTCAAATTATATATTAAATTAAGGATTAAGGATCTGGTAAGAATGATATTGGTAAAAACGACATTTATAATTAACCTATTAGGATAAACCTTGAACTACTATTCCACATAAATGCCACATTGCTCCATTGGAGCCTCAGCTGGCCCGAACAGTCTTGTGCCTTGCCAATCACAGCGCTTCATTGGTTTGGTGGGTGGAATGAATGCGACAGACAGGAACAACTAAGATGGCATCAGCATGTTTGAAACGGCTTTGACATCAACTTTGGACTATGACTTTGGCTTTTCTTTGAATCAAGAGTAGATATAGGTACTTAAGTCCTTTATTTAGAAAAATTATGTATTTGAATCTTCTCTGACAGTTTTTGGCGGACTGCTCTGACTAACATCCGTAGCGGTGAGTACGTCATGTTGATTCCATAGATTCTGCCAGGCTTTCTCTATGGGTCGTGGCCAGACGATATATTCACATATAGGCCTTTCACATTAGGGCTGGCTCTACCCCGCCCAGGTATGGTATCAAGTGTTCACATCTGGGTAGCCTGTTTTTTTTTCCTGCTCAACTGGTCGTTTTTTCAGCCCTCTTCCCAAGGCGGTCTGCTTTGGGCTGAACTGGCCCAACACACCCATTGCCAACTGTTTGACCAGCTCAAATTCAATCATTAGGGGGAGCCTTCGATTGGCAGGTAGAATCAGCCAGCGGGGGCTTGCCACATTCACGATTATTTATCATTCTGGATACTGAGGAGTAAACATCTCTGACTGAAGCCGTGGCAGCTCTCGTCTCTCTCTCTCACTGAAACATGCTGTGGGGAGCACACACACACGCAGACAGAGCTGCCGAGACTTGAGCTGCGCAGGACAAGGACAGACACAGAAGTCTGGATGCAATATCAGAGTCAGAGTCTCCAAAAGCAACTCACGGCTGCCTTTGTTTAATTTAAGGGAGACACCACGCACTTTTCCGCTTGTTTTTTCCCCCGCCCACGTGCTCGGAGATTTACGCGTTCCTGAGAAGTGTGTGTGAACAAACCCTACTGTTGCGGGACCCGGACCAACGCCACCCGGCCCAGACTGGGCCATGTGAGGAAGTGGCATAATATAAGATGACTTGCCACGCTAGGTTTCCAGTGTAATACTGGTGAAACTTGAAAAGTGTGTGTATCGTGCTAAAGTTAGTTTATTTCAGTAATTCAACTGAAAAGTTGAAACTATTACATGAGATAGACTCATTACATGAAAAGTGAGATATTTCAAGCCTTTATTTGTTAGAATTTTGATGATTATGACTTACAGCTTATGAAAACCCCAAAATCAAAATCTTAGACAATTAGAATATTGTGAAATGGTTCAAAATTCTAGGCTCAGTGTCACACTCTAATCAGATAATTAATAAAAAAAAAAACTGCAAAGGGTTCCTGAGCCTTTAAAGACAAAGTTCACTTGTTTTTTCAACACATTTGCTAGGGTCTCTATTATTAAAAAATAAAAGCTCTGGCTCTTCTGTTTCAGGAGGTAAAAGTGAACCAGCGGAGAGGTTAGCCAAAGATGGTTGGCTTTGGAGTCTTAATTCCTTATATTTGGACATCTCAACTTTGATTGGCTAAGAACAACGTAACTACCACTGACTCAGTATGCTTTGCAATGCTGATGATTTATCTCCAAAAATAACTCAAGTCTGAAGGTCTACCATGTTGTTGAGTTGCTAATGCTAATGGTTAGCCTCTACTATCTGAGACGTGTTCTGCTCTCTTCTGGACGCTAACCCCTACTTCACACTGGAAGCATCAGCATCACGGAATGGCAGTGGAATGGTTTACTTGAGTTTTGCTGCGTGTCAGTACACACCGGGAAAATCTCAGCCGCAAGCGGCTTGTCCACCATGCTCCTCGCTGGACTCGCAAGGTAACAAAATCCCTTGAGACTTCCACCATCCTCCTCGCTTGACTCACGAGATCACAAGATCCCTTGATACTTCAAAGGTCACGGTTTGTTTATGCCATCCGCCATTAAACCTAAAAGAAGAAACTCACGTTTGATATCGCTGTTTGATGTCATATATAATGTTGTTTCTTTCCACGGCCAGGTGTAAACCCATGAAAAACACACCGCTGTAATTCTTGAACGATGCAGGGAGTAAATAAGTCGTGAGGTCACACGTATAAACATAATCTACATAGATATGAAATTGCATCGCTGCAATAGACTTATTTTGACAATTAATAGACGTTTTACACTGAAACAATGTGTGATTTCCTGTCTAGCCCTATGTTAACTGTGGAAATTGACACATCCCTGAAGCGGCTCGCAGCAAAAATAGAACTGAATTCTATCTTTAGCGGCACAGCGTGCTGCTTCTGGGACACGCCTGGAAATTGCTGCGTTGCGGCTGGTTTGAATTACCCCCACAGACTATAATGGATTCTATTTGAAGCACGTTCCACTGCCGTTTCGCACCGCTGATGCTTGCAGTGTGAAGTAGGGGTAAATCAACAGCCTTTCCCAAGATGGGAGAGTCCATGAATGCTAATTTTCAATGTGATGTGCAATTGACCAGCTTTTCTAATCAGAGTGTTTCTCTGTCTATTTTCTATCGCTGGCAAATGCAGGAAATAGGGGTAGAAGACAATTTTCAAATTTAGCCTGCATGTTAAACACAGATCTTCTGTTAACATGGACACTAACTGAAATGATCTGATCATGCTGTGATGCATGCACCATAGGTTGAGCATGCGCAGAGTTGTCTTTTCCAGGAAAAACAAACGCCATCTTCTCCGCACGTCTTTTCCCTCGCATTTTATTTTCTTATTCTCTAGCTTCGGTGAAATCCCACTTCCTGCATCTTTAGATACACTTTAGATGCACTTGAGTGTATAACTCAGCATTTCTAGCCTTTTGAACATCGAGACGTTCAATAATATTGAGCTCCCGTAGCGTTTCCAGTAAAACAATAGTGTTGGCGACAGACCACTTCTGTTTACCTCCCGCCATGTTTTCGACTTGTCCTGAGCTTCTGCAAAGGCGGAAAGACGTCACACTGAAGTTGTACACGTGCACAGTGGGCATTATTTTACTCCAACAATCCGAATGGCTGTGTACATGGATGTCAATCGGAATGATGATCGGACAAAACCACCTCTCTCAATCGGAATGAAAATTCATTCCAATCGGGTCGTCTCAGATCAGAATATTCCAATTGACATGTTTACATGAAGAGCTTTTTATCTGATAGGGCATTAATTCCGATTACTTGTGCCCATGTAAACGTAGCTAGTGTTTACTGATCATCTCTTGCTATTTTTGTCTCAAGTAAAGACCCCCTGTGTGGAGTCTGCATATTTTCGCTATGCATGCATGAGTTTTCTCTAGCCCTTTTTATAAAACAATGCCGCCAATTTGCCACAACGCTGAGACGGCATCAGGGAGCCTAAGGTCGTTTATAAGAGCTCAGACCGTGGCGGTAAAGTTGCGCAAATCATGTCCGTTTTATAAAAGATTATGCAATGGCGGCATAAAGGGGGTATGGGGGTGGTCTCTGCACAGTCATGGACTTCTGTGTATCTTGGACATAACTTGCTTTTTATTGCGATTGAAGCCGCGCTCATTAAGTTTTTTTATCACAAGCAGCTACAGGTGTGTGTCCTCGACCATCCCTGTGAACTGTCAGATGATCTGAGCTGCAGATCTCAAAGAGAGGAGCTCCTGGAGCACCGCATCGGTCCAGTTTATCATCTCAGCTGATTCTGTTTACAAAAGTGAAACTTAAGCCCATATTTACTTTCATTTTCAATATAGTTCCCGGCCGGAGCTCGGCATTAATTCATCACGTGGTCATGACACCTCCCTCTGTTGCGCCAATGCTTAATGTGCATTTAAAAGACCGGCGAAGCCGCAATATTACCACAATATTACTATCAAGCGTGACGGCACGAATGCTGCAAAATTCTCGCAACGTGATGCGGTAATATTGCGCTGATTTGCCGGCACGGTGTGTCTTATAAAAAGGGCTTCTGGGTACTCGGGCTTTCAAAGTTCAAAAACGTACATGTCATGTTAATTGGAGACTCCAAATTGGCCTTAGTTGTGACTGAGCATGTGACTGGTTGTTTTATATGTGGCCCTGTGACAGACCAGCGACCTGTGTGGGGTGGCTCTTGCCTCTCGCCTGATGACTGCTGGAACTAGGCAACTAGCTTCATTCAACCCTACTGAGGAATAAGTGGTTCGCACAATGAGTTAGAAAAAGTATTCTACTAAAATGTAACCCAAAAAGCCTAGATTTTATTGTTTAATAAGATTCTGTTTTTTGCAGATTATTAGAAAATTTGACAATATTTAGACAGTCAAATATTAAATTCAACAAATTAGTAATTTTAATCATGTTAAATGTTTAAATTCTGAGTGTAGGACAGAGGCTGATGGCAGTTAAATAAAGGACTAAAGTTACCATCATACTCACTATGAACAACCAAAGAGTTGTTCAGAGTTAGTGTAGGCCTGCAAACATCATTAGAGGCAGAAAAAAAGCCAACCACCATCAAAGAACCATCGTAGTCTAAGATGGGTAGGGCGTTATGAAGTTTTCCATCATGTGCTTGGCCAACTTGTGGCATTATCCTAGACTTGCTCATAACATAGTGTTTCCGACGTAATAGTTGTGAACTTGTCAAAGCAATGGGGAGGAGGGAGCAAATTTTCATTCTTGAAAAGATAGACTTGATAAAGGTGACAATAGAGAATGAGTGACAGCCATGCTGTTAGCATGTGAAACAGAAGGGGAATATTAAAGAACACGCCTAAACTAAAAAAAAAACATGAAAGGTCTGTGAGACTTTTGCATAAACTGTCCCATTGCTCCATAGGTTACTACAAACACCGATGTGTGCAAGGAGAAAGAAAACTTTGATCATATTGGTCTTTCCTAAATTATTTTTTTCTTCTTAGAGTTCATCTTCATTAAAGTGTAAAACGGAAAACCTTCATGTTTGGTCATGTTTAATGTGAGAACTCAGGACAGTGGTAAACTGGGTGTTTTTGGGGGTTAAAGCGGTAGGGGGAGGTTGGATACTGACATTTGCGCAGAACATTTCTTTTACAATGAAAACAATCTAACCAACTGCAGCACTCAAAGGAATTCACCTCCCCTCCCCCACGCCCCACCTCCTCTCCTCCTCCTCCACCACCATTACATTACCATATCAAAGCCCCGAGTTCAGAGCAAGTCTTCTCTTTCAAGAATGGGAGCGAGGTACAGAGAGGGAGGGGGAGAGGACAAGACCGAGGCAGTAGGAGTAGACCCAAGACAGAGTTTGCTTTTATCCCTTTTTGGTGTGTGTATATGTGTGTGTGTGTGTGCGTGCATGCGAGCGTGCAAAGAAGACAAACTGCATGTAGTGCTAACCCAAGTGCATGTTTGTTAGTGAGAAAATACTGCATAAAATCTTTCCCGATATTATGAATCAACTGACTGACAAACTACAGAGAAGAAAAGTCATTTCAAATAGCGGCGATAGACAATGGGGCCAACAGGGGGTCTCTGTGGTGGTAAAATGCCAAAGCAGGTACAGAGTGCAGTGAGGGAGCAGCATGGCAGATGGCCAGCACAGTACACGCAAAGCCTAAGATCTCTGCATTTCAATGGCTGGAATACTCACCTCAAGCATGAATGCACTATATATCTAACCCTGTTCTTTGTCAGCGTTTCTGTTGTTCCTAGAGAACAAGTACTCACATTTCCACTATCTAGTTTGTTGAGAGACTACATGTGAAAATCAAAGTGAATGGCATTAGGGTAAATAAGACCACTGGTTGCCTGGGAAACAGTGTACCCTGCCCCACTCTCTCAAGCCTAGCCTTTACTTTTCACCAATCACTGGAGAGCAATAATACATTATTGACAGAGGGCCACAACAGGCAGCAGTGCAGCATTTTCAAATTGTATTTGAACAAGAGAGGCTGACTGTTAGAAGATGCACAGGAAAAGCAAGAGAGAGAGAGAGAGAGAGAAAAAAAGCATAGGAGGTAAAGAAGCTGGCATAACCAGAACCACGTGCTAAATATATCTGGTCCAAACAATAAAAGGTCAGAAAAAGAAAATCTGAAAGCTGCCTTAGAAACAGAATTCACCTTGATGATTATACTGGACACAGATATCGAAATATTTACATATCTGAACAAAACTGCGTCTCATCCATTAGAAAACACTGTAGAGGCAAAGCTACTATATTGATACAGCAATATATTCCCAAAATATATCCAGTGGTAGGATAATTTAATTGCCAGGTGTGAAAATACTGTGCATTCTTTTAATATATTAGCAGTGATAGTTGAAGTGCTGCATTACGTCTTTTCAGCCCCAATAAAGCAAATATTGCTGATTATTGTAATTGTGAAACCCCTGCTGGTTCATACACCTTGACAAATTACTATTTAACATTTGAAATGGATAATATAAGACTCAGTCACAGTTTATGCATTACGGTGCTTTAGCTCAATCTGTAAAAGTAAAGTAAAACAAAATAGTAAAAGAACTTGCAAGTACTGCTGTCTTAAGTTTCAAAGGTACCAGTCGACAATGATTTGTTTATTGTGGTCAATGTGAAGTATGAACAACGCCCAGAAATAGGTTAATGTTCTATAAACACAAGCTCTAAACAACAAAGGAACTGGTGCTTAAAGTAAAGTTAAACTAAAGCTGAATCAGTTCTAAAACAAAATTTAATCAAGCATCAGCATAGTTCTATGATTAAAAATTGAATATAAAACTAGAAAACCTGGAGCAAAAGGCACTTTCCACATTATTGGTTAGTTACAACTTGTGCACACTAGAGTATATAGAGACAAAAATCTCACCCGTCTTCTCTTTGATCTCACAGAGAACGCTGAAGAGCGCTGGTTTCATTCTGTGACAGTTCAAGGCATGCTTCCTGTAAGAAAGAAGAGTGAATAAGAGGGAGAAAGGAAGGATTAGGATAAACAGACCTACATCTCATTTTAGGTTCTTGCTCTATAAAAACAGGTGAAAAAAACATGTATTATGCATATAGCATTTCTAAAGTGTGTTAAATAAAATAACAGAGCCATGAAGTATAAAAGGCATTTTGAATGGGCAGATGTCTTTGTAAGTACAGCAGCATCCTTGATGCAATAATCCAAACTACCATGAGTAATGTTGTGATCTGAATGCTTTGCAATGTGGACAAGGTAATGACGCCAAACTTCAAGGTCATTATTACTGTGAACCTAATTCCACAGTTCACTAATTTCTAGGGATATGCCGATTCACTATTTAATCGATGCATCGTGTTGTGACACGTGCCAAATCAAAATAGATTTGTAAACGCTCATAAACGATTATAAATAAATGCCGAAAAGCAGCCACAAAGTGTAGGAGGAACATAAAAGTTACGTGTGACGCTCAAACAGTTTAGGGGACGGACCAGCGGAAAAAACAAAACAGCCATGGTGGCAGCTAGGGCTGTGCGATATGACGAAATGTTTCGTCTGTACGATAGAAAATGTCTATCGTTTAATATGAAGCTCTATCGTTTACACCACGATACGGCGTTTTACGGCAGTATTTTACGACATGATGCCTTACGGCATGTCCATGCATGCGCAGCGCGCCACGCTAGCCATGCATGAACAAACATGGAGGAGGACGGTAGCGGACGCGGTTCAGACCAGGGTAATTTTCAACAGGATGACCTGCCAACCCAAACGGAGGAGTTTGTACCTAAAAGAGGGGAAACTTCTGTTGTATGGATGTGGTTTGGGTGTAGGAAGGCCGACGCGGACTAGAAAGCAGTTGTTTGTAAAGTTTGCCGGTTCCCAGTGCCAACAACAGACTCCAACACTACAAATGTATTTTATCAGCTGCGCAAGAACCACGATAAAGAATACAGAGAGAGTCAACAAGCAAAAGCCGTAAAAACAGCATCGAGTGGTAGCGTAAGCGCTCATAACAAACTCCAGACACAGACGCTGCAACAGGCCCGTGGTGCACCATATAACCACAGCTCCCGCAGATGGAAGGAGATCACTACTGCAGTTGCCAAGCACATCTGCAAAGACATGGTTCCAATCTACATGGTCGAGAAACGTGGGTTTGGTGAGTTGGTGCAAACACTTGAAATTTTATATTAACTATGAATTTAATTAAAAGAAACAATGCTATATCGTTATGTATATCGTTATCAGGATATAAAATGAGCTATATCGGGATATGAAATTTTTGCCATATCGCCCAGCCCTAGTGGCAGCTTGTTTCTAAAGCCTCTTTTATAAAACAATGCCACCAATTTGCCGCAACGCCGAGGCGGCATCTGGGAGCCTAAGGTCATTTATAAGAGCTCAGACCGTGGCGGAAATGTTGCGCAATCATGTCAGTTTTATAAAAGATTACGCGATGGCGGCAAAAAGGAGGTATGGGGGCGGTCTCTACGCTGTTGAGGACTTCCGTGTATTTTGGACATAACTTGCTTTTTATTGCGATCGAAGCCGTGCTCCTTAAGTTTTTTTCCCCAGTCAGCTACAGGTGTGTGTGCTCCACAGTCCCTGTGAGCTGTCTGAGCTGCAGATCTAACGGAGAAAAGCTCCTGGAGCTCTGCATCGCTCCAGTTTATCATCTCAGCTGATTCTGTTTACAAAAACTAAACTTATGGCCGTGTTTACTTTTATTTTCAACATAGTTCCTGGCCGGAGCTCGGCATTAATTCATCACATGGTCATGACACCTCCCTCTTTTGCGCCAAGGCTTAATGTGCGTTTATAAGACCGGCTAAGCCGCAATATTACCGCAATATTACTACCAAGCGTGGCGGCACGAATGCCGCAAAATTCCCGCAACGTGATGCCACCATAGCGCATTCATAAGAAACACGTTGCGGTAATATTACGCTGATTTGCCGGCACGGTGTGTCTTATAAAAGAGGCTTAAGGTTCAGTCACTGGGTCTTTCTCAATGTCAAGGAACCTCGCCTTGATGCTTTGGTCCCGCCTCGGTTGCCTAGGAGATACATCATCAGGAACTGCCAAGGTGTGTTCCAATGTTCATGTGCTATGGAGGCGTCTGTCCTCCATTTGTCTGCCGTTTAGCTAACGGACCAAGGATACATTGGGGGAGTCTTGATGCCTTGTTGCCTTCCCTCGGTCAAAAATTTCCCAGAATGCAGCGTGGTATTTTCAAAAGATGGTGAATCAGGAGCTGGCAGCAGCTACTTCGGGGGCAAATTTCCAGTTTAAATGTAAGTCAACTAACTGTAGCTATGAGACTTATATCTAAAATTTTCTTTTAGATCCAGGGCAGTTATCTATGGTTAGTGGCTTAGTAGTTGCAGCTTCAGTGGCTAAAGGTACTAACTCGCTTACAACTTACTTACTAATTAACTAACTTACTTAACTTACTTACACTATGCTACTAAGATGGACGGGACGTAAACAGAGCCCGTAAGCAAAAGGTGGGCTCTTGGCAGCCATGGTCACGTGAGGGATGTCTGTTCCATTTAACCATTTTCTTTGACCAAGGACGGACAGTGTCCTCGTAAGCAAGGCGCCTGGACATTGAGAAACACCCACTGAGTGAGATTTACTCATTGGGATTAAAGGAAAGTTGTGTAAAACTAGAATAAAACACAACAGCAACACTACCAACATGCGACAGCACCCTTACACGTTTCCATCCAGGGTTAGATGAAGAGAAGAAGCTGATGGTTGTTCCTCCTAACCAGCCAACAATCGAGGAAGGATTAATAAAACTTGCCCACAACTCCGGCTTTTCTTTTAATTATAAAACTATGGCGCTATTTTGCTACAAAGTGGAGGCGGCATCAGGGGGCCTTTGGTCATTTATAAAGTGGGTGTGCGTCTCTGCGCTGTCCCGGACTTCTCTTTAGTTTGAACGTAACTTGTTTTTATGCTGATTGAAGAAATGCTTTTTAAGTTTTTCCATGAGCCACTCCAAAAGGTGTTTGTCCTTCACAGTCCCACGTGAACTGTCTGGTGATTTGAGCTTCATTCAGAAGCTTTGCATCTCTGCATTGCCCCAGTTTGCTGCCTCAGCTGATTCTGTGTACAAAAGCAAAACCGACAGCCCATGTTTACGTTCATTTTCAATATTCACGGTTTTCCTGTAGATTTCATGCAAAAGTATGTTGGGTATGTGTTCAGTGTCACATAAATAAGATAAAGGAGTAAAAGGTATTTGTTAACTTGAATAAATGGGTGCCGTATTAATTTGAAAGTATGAAAATCTATAACAAGAAAAAGCTGTGAAAAAAATGCATTAAAAAAGAGTGGTAATCGTGGTAATCATGATAATGGTTTAATAATCAAATCGAAAATAACCTGAATCAAGGTACCCAAGATGGCACACCCCTAATTTCTACTTCTTAAAGTACTTCTTAAAGACTACTGTAATTCCCTCCTATTTGGAGTGACCAGGGCAAATTTGGCAAGGTTGCAACTAGTGCAAAATGCGGCACTGGTGCACCCGTTTCAGGAACTAGAAGTGAGCCAGAGGTGAGCTGAACATGGCAGGATTTAGAGTCTTATTTCTTGCTATTTGGACATCTCGCCTCGGATTGGCTAACAGCAACACAACTCTACCACTGACTCCATTTGCGCTAAACCAACAACAGCCTTCCCCATCATGAGTCAAGATGGGTGAGTCCATCAATGTTAAGTGACAGTGTGATGTAGATCTGTCAGGCTTTTCAAATCTTAGAGTTTCACCGTCTATTTTCCATCTTGGAGGACCCACTCGAATATAAGTTAATAAATAAATATTAGAAGCTAATGCTGGAGATAGGTGTAGGAGATTACTTTCATGTTCAGCCTGCATGGAAAACTCAGAGTGACAGACTATAAAGAGAAATAATCATTAAAAAATGTTTTTTCAGTGAAGTACCACTTTAAATAAAAATGTATTCTATGAAACAAAGTTAAGAGAAATTACTTACATTAGTAATGCCATAAAATATGTATTGTATTGCGAAATAAAATATGGAATTTTAATAAAACCATGAATTTCTTTAAAGGTGTGGAACACAGAAAAACCATTTGTGGCTCATTTCTAGTTCCTGAAAATAGTGCACCAGTGTTTTTCTTCCCCCTGAGTACAACTTACAAGGCATTCATTCCTACTAGAGGCCACTGCAAATGTATTGATTAAATGAGTGTTCAACACCTTTAAGACTAAATAGACTGACAACAATTGAAGAAGAATGTGTAAAATAAGTAAGCCTCTCTGAAATCAAACAAAACACACAGACAACAAGAAGCTCAGCCTCCATGTTCCCACACTCATGCTCCTTTTATAGTTGAATAATTTGCCAAAATGCATGAGCCCACACTTACAGTCAGGTCCATAAATATTGGGACAGCTATACAATTCTATCATTTTTTGTTCTACACAACACCACAATGAATTTGAAATTAAACAAACATGATGTGCTATAACTACAGACTGTCAGCTTTAATTTGAGGGTATTTACATCCAAATCAGGTGAACGGTGTAGGAATTACAACAGTTTGCATATGTGCCTCCCACTTGTTAAGGGACCAAAAGTAATGGGACAGAATAATAATCATAAGTCAAACCTTCACTTTTTAATACTTGGTTTCAAATCCATTGCAGTCAATTACAGCCTGAAGTCTGTAACCCATAGACATCACCAGACGCTGGGTTTCATCACTGGTGATGCTCTGCCATGCCTCTACTGCAACTGTCTTCAGTTCCTGCTTGTTCTTGGGGCATTTTCCCTTCAGTTTTGTCATCAGCAAGTGAAATGCATGCTCAATCAGATTCAGGTCAGGTGCATAACATTCCACTTCTTTGCCTTAAAAAACTTTGGTTGCTTTTGCAGTATGTTTTGGGTTAGGGCTGGGCGATATGGCCTAAAATCAATGTCACGGTATATTGAGGAGTTCACCTCGATAACAAGAAATGGACAATAACCACATGTATGCGCAAAAACAAGAGTTGTCCACTAGATGGGGCTGTCACGTGTATAACGGTGAGTCACGTCATCATGTGACTCAAGGTGGTACAGGAACGTCGCCAACCTACACACATCTTTTCTTTTTTAATTACCGGTTTTATTTACACGGGAAAAATAATATCAGTTAGTCAGAAATTTTGATATCCATAAATTTTCGATTTATTGCCCAGCCCTACTTCATAGCAAGTGAAATATATTGGAGTAAAAAGTGTTTTTTCTACCACCCAACTACACTGAGCTCACAAATGAAATAATCTCTTTTTACAACTTCACAAACAAATAAATAAAAAATTGCATGAAATTATTGAAAAAAAAAAGTTCAGCATTTTTGAACACCATGTTTGGAATTTGTTTGACTCTTACTAAATACTGTGCTGACTAGGGGTGTTCCAAAAAGGGTACCTCACGATTCGATTCGATTTCGATTATGGGAGCTTCGATGCTTCGATTGTTCGATTATAATGGTTGTTGGTTCGATTCGATTACTGGTGCTACGATTCTTCGATTATTGACATTTTTAATGCTTTTTTTCATACGAGATTGATTGTCTTCTTCTTTGTCTACATTTGTAAATAAATAACCTATCAATTAACTCAGTTCCAGTAAGTAAATACTTTTTTTTTTACATTTAACTATTTTTCAAAGACAAAATCTTATTTTATGACTGCATGACTTGTGTAAATATTTGCACTTTGACCAACTTAACTTCGATCAGGGAAAGCTTTAAACATTTAAACCTGCTAGGGAAACATTTTTTCTCTCCTTCCTTTACTTTATTTAACAACAGAACATTATTAGAAAACAGTTCAATAACATGCAAAACAACATGCCATCACCTCAACTGTCTTACAGCTTTTGAGATATTGAATAACATTTCATTTCTACTGGTAACAATGTAATGGTGGCACGTCTATAATGTACGGGTTGGCAATAATCCAGTTTAAATTACGTTCACAGATAGAAGTGTTTGTGAATTACATACTACAACGGCTTGCCATAGGCCTGGAGCGGTGTGTTGCGCAATCTCGTAGCAACAACAACAACGTGAGTCCCGGTAGCTGCTGTGGCTCTGCTCCATAGCGCTGCAGACAGCTACGAATAAACAGGATGGTGGGACTTTTCTTCCGCTTGTAGAGTTTAGTCATTCTTAGTTCCAAGAGCATCGTGTTCTTTTGGAACCCACGGCGTGAGTCTGCTATCCGCTAGCTTAGTTAGCATTAGCCAATCTGCCCGTAGCTGCGCGTTTGATCCTAAACTTTGGACCGTTTCTGCTGGTTCCTCTATTTTCCTCCACAGCACCTAGATTACCACATTGTGCGCCAGTAAAAAGCATCTTCCTTACACAAAAACAAATAACTTACATTTGTTAAGGCTCCGGTTACGTGTATTTTCTTTTCAGTACCGGCTTTGCTTTCACGTTATTTATTTTTTTAAGCATCGACGTTCATTAATCGATTCTGAATCCTCACGTGAAGCTTTGCGATGCATCGCCGCATCGATGAAATGCACCCACCCCTAGTGCTGACTGCGTACATCGAATGCACCATGAGAAGGGAATTTGTTGCTGGAAATTAAAACTGAACTGATTTTATCATACCTTAAGTTATGTGAAAAGCTCATAAAACCACAATATGTCATCAATAATGCAACAAACGCTGCACTGTGACTCGTGTTTGAGTGTCTAAAGTGGCAAATTTGGAACATAAATTAGCTTAAAACATTTTTTTCATGCCTCGCAACAACATTCTAACATAGTATAGCTATAAATATATCGTGGAGATAAATAAAAAAAATGAAAAAAATTAATAAAGTGGTTCTCTTGCATTCGTCTAAAAACCTCTGCCAATATCACGTTTTGGACCAAAAGCAACCATTGGACCATCCGGTTGTCAGTCTCGCCGAACCTCCGCACTTCCCTGGGTCCTCCACTCATTATGCATTTGCATATTTAGCAACAGAACACCACTAGTGTGAGAGGTTCTCTGCTCAATAATAGAAGGAGAAACAGCCGGCTGCTACCACTTCAACTTTAGGACAAACTACCAGAGTCCCAAAAAGAAAAACACCATTTGAAGTCATGGACAACAAAAGACGTTTGGACCTAGAAAACGGCGTCTGGTGTTTAGCAACATCTTGTTTTGTCTGGCATCGCAGTTTTCCGGTTCCAACAGAAGCATCTCAGGAAAGATACCCGAGCGGAGAGGTGAGTGTTCCGTGACCATGTTTAAGTTTAAAACCTAGCTTGTTCGCAGATTCGTTACAACAGCTTTAACTCCGTTTTCCCATCAGACAAGTGATACAAATCATTGTCATTTATGTCACAAATTCATGACAATGATTCTAAATTTCGCATTTTAGATATTATGGGGTTAAATTTAAGATCAATGCCTGATAAAAACCCAGAAAGCCAGCAGGTCCCTCTAAAGATTGCATTTTTAAAAAACTGAACTACACAAAGGAGATGGACCGACACAGAACCATACAAACACCAAAAAAATGTGGTTAGGGTTCTAAAGTAAACTTGCTATTTCTGAGCAAAATATTACTTCTTTACTGATGTTCTGAATCTGTAAAACAATGTTGGGAGACTAACAAGCTGATGTTGGCTATTTAATTAGATGGGTAGCAAGCCTGCAGTAAACTGTCCATCAGGCCAACCGACGTCTTGATGAATGTTTCAAAACAGTAGCTTCTTTCAGATCATATTTTTACTCTGTGATCCACACATTATACACCTTGGTGATCATCTGAAGCCATCAACACAAACTAGTGCGTTAAGGCTGATATACTCCGTCAGCTTGAGTGTGGTATTGTGCACACGCATTGAAGGAGATGTTTTTCATTCAGACTTCTCCATCACCTGGGGGAAGCAAATCCTCGCCAAGACAACAGAGGGCATAGCACTTTTCTGGGGTATCCTGCCACCATCACAGTCACGTATCCGGTCCAGGATAGTGTATTTACTATTGTGTTTACATTGTGTTTATGTACGTCAGATACTTTTTAACACAAACAAATTTGTCCCTCATTGTCCTCCACCTCTTCATGCAATCGGCACCTCTAAACCCACGTTTCCCATCATTTCATTTCACGAATAAAAGTGCTTGCTGCGTATTTTTTACTCCTTCGATCATGGATGAATAAACATTAATATTTTTTTACTTTTTCCGCAAGGCATTCTTCAATCTGTTCTGTGTCTGCCGCTAAATATCTTTGAGGGGGCAATGACGGTGCTGTTGACAAACTTAAAGGAAGTGGCGTCCTGGCCAATCACAAACTTGCTGTGTAAGTCACTTTCGAAGGATAGTAAAAAGTTGGGCACATCTCCGTCAGCCTCTGCGAGCCTATTGAGGAGCCATTGCGCCAACGTATAATGGCGTTGCGTGTCTCTGTACCCACGCAGACGGAGAAGTATAAATCAGGCATTAAAGTTGACACACTTTTTCACCCACATTAGGAGGTAATGACAGAACCAAAATGACCATGACATGAAAGGATAACCTGGGAGTGTGACATAGCAATTACAAAGTGTCTGTGAGACCAGCCAGGTGCGACATCTAAAAAAATGAAACTACCACCAAGAAAAGCACAATATATTGCAAAAGTATCGTTATCACAATATTAGTGAGTGCAATTTCGGTTTTTGCAAAGAAATGCTTAGATTACAATGAATTAAACTTAAAATTCCAATCTGATGGACTCTCTTTATGCTCCATGCCCACACCTGGTTTACTTTATAGCACCCAAAACATTAAAACATACATCTTATAAGAGATGTGTAAAATTTGGCTTTATTGGAATCAACATTAAAGGTACAATATTTATGAATTTTATGGGGAAATAATCATAAAACAGTCTAATATTTCAATGTTGCTGGAAGGAAGGTTAAATTGAAATGATAAATGACAAATGACCCACACTTCTATAGCGCCTTTCAGAGTCAGAGGACTCCAACACGCCTTACACTACAGTTCATCATTCATCCATTCACACACACATTCATACGCTGACAGTGATGAGCTACAGTGTAGCCACAGCTGCCCTGGGGTGCACTGACAGAGGTGAGGCTGCTTTTTTGTTTGTTTTATTTATTTATTTAGAAGTTCTGGTTCTGGACATTCCAATGTTAAATAAAGGTTTAATTGTATTTTAAACGATGTACTTGCATTATTATGATATATTAACATTACATTAAGTGGTTATTTTGGTCTTGATAATGTTGACAATAATATCGTTTATCGTCAATAATTTGTTGGACAGTATAACGTCCAGCAAAATTTGTTATAGTCCCAGGCCTATCCTACGCCAATAATTGGAGTGACCCAGAAGTTATTTCTTGTACCCCTAAGAAGCTACAGCATTTTGTTTTACTCCAAAATCGGGTAAAGAAGGCAAGAGGCTAGCACTGAGCTAACAATACCAACAGTGGATTAGAAACAAATATTTGGCTTTTAAAAAATCTCAAGCTACTTTTTCAATTACCAACAAGTCAATATTACAGTGAAATGTATTTATCTACTTATCAACTTACTGTGTATGACTCATCTTTGCTTGTCATCAAGAATCTTCTGGCGATGAGCCGTAACTGGCAATAGTCATCTAACTCATTGAAGAGTAGTAAGAAAGTCACTGGTTTGTTTTGAAAATGGGCTGCATTAACCAAATTTGACCACAAATGTAATTCTTACATTATGCACCTTTAACATCACAATGTGCAAAACTACCATCACAATTGCATTTTTTTTAATCCTGTGCTGCCCATACACATAGAACTCACTTCAGTTATAAAGGCACTTACACACTAGCATCTGCTCTACACGGCCTAGATAGGGGAAGGAGTGTTCACATCCAGGTAGCCCGGTAATTTTCCACACGCAACCAGACATATTTTTAGCCCTCTTCCCAAGACGGTCTGCCTCGGGCTGAATCGGTCCAACACAACCCCTGCCAACTGACTGGTCGGCTGAAAACTCACGCCTACCATTAGGGAGAGCCTTCGACTGGCGGATAGAATCAGTAAGCGGGGGCTTCCCGCATGCACGATTCATTATCATTCTGCATACTGTGGAGTTAACAAGCCTCTGACTGAAGCCGTTTTTTTTCTGTCTCTGTAGTGCACACACACACAGCGCTGCCAGGACACACAGCAATGCAGAATGCAATATCAGAGTGTCCAAAGCAACACTGCTCAGGCCACCTGTGTTTAATAAGGAAGACACCGTGGACTTCTCCGCATTCTTCTGCCCCGCCCGCGTGCTCGGAGATGCACTCATGACATCACTGATATCTTCCCGCCAATTTTTTGCACCAATTTTGGAGACCGCCATTTGCTCAATCACGTCCGCATTCCTAAGGCTGGGGCGGGCGGCGAGGAGCTGATGCTAGTTAAGTGGCATAAGTCACACCGCTTTGGTTCAGCAATTTTGGCTGCATGTTTTGAAAGCACACAGTACTGTGATCTTGCTTGATTGACTAGTGAACAGTAAATGGAAGAGTTTGTGTTTATCGTAAAACTAGAGTCTGAAAAGGGCTGGTGCTATTTTTTTTAAGTGATGGGCGGGGCTACTCTGATAGACAATCCATAACCGCTTTTATTAGACATACCGTGCCAGCAAATCAGTGTAATATTGCCAACACGGTGTCTTATGAAAGCGGCATGGAGATGCGGGAATTTTGCAACATTTGTGCAGCCATGCTTGGTAGTAATATTGCCACAACGCCAGACTTGTGAATGAAGATTACGCCTTGGCATAACAGAGGGTGGTGTCATGATCACGCGTCATGACACGAGCCCCGGATGGCAACTACACTGCTCACAAAAATTAAAGGAACACTTCCTTTTTATTGGGCCTGGCATGAAATCAATTAAACCGATCTGATAATGTTTGGTTGATTAAGCAGCTGAGGGCATTGTTAATCACTTTCAGCTGTATTGGTGTTCATGGACTTAACGACAGGTGCACTAAAGTGGCAACAATTACAAAACCCTCAAAACAGGACTGGTTTAACATGTGGAGGTCATTTCAAGTTTCTCCCTCTTGATCTTTTTTGGCTGGTTTTCCACTGGTGCTAGTTTTGGCTTGAGTAATTATCTCTACTGGCAGTATGAGGCGATTCCTTAACCCTACAGAAGTTGCACAGGTTGTCCAACTTCTCCAGGATGGCACATCCACACGTGCTGCAGCAAGAAGGTTTAATGTGTCTCCCAGCACAATCTCCAGAACATGGAGGAGATTTCAGGAGACTGGCGGTTATTCTCGGAGAGCTGGACAGGGCCGTAGAAGGTCCACAACCCATCAGCAGGACCGATACCTGCTCCTTTGTGCAAGGCGGAACAGGCTGAGCACTGCTCGTGCCCTACAGAATGACCTCCAGAGGGCCACTGGTGTGAATGTCTCTACCCAAACAATCAGGAACAGACTTCATGAAGATGGCCTGAGGGCCCGACGTCCTGTAGTGGGCCCTGTGCTCACTGCCCAGCACCGTAGAGCTCCACTGGCATTTGCTCAAGAACACCAGAATTGGCAAGTCCGCCACTGGCGCCCTGTACTTTTTACAGACGAGAGCAGGTTCACCCTGAGCACCTGTGATAGACGTGAAAGAGTCTGGAGAAGACAAGGAGAACGTTATGCTGCCTGCAACGTCGTTCAACATGACAGGTTTGGTGGTGGGTCAGTGATGGTCTGGGGAGGCATATCCATGGAGGGACGCACAGACCTCTACTGCCTAGGAAATGGTGCTCTGACTGCCATAAGGTATCCAGATGAAATCCTTGAACCCTTTGTCAGACCCTACGCTGATGCAGTAGGTCCTGGTTTTCTCCTAATGCACGACAATGCCCGGCCTCATGTGGCAAGAGTATGCAGGCAGTACCTGGAGGATGAAGGAATTGAAACAATTGAATGGCCTTCACGATCCCCTGACTTAAACCCAATAGAACATCTGTGGGACATTATGTTTCGGTCCATTAGGCGGCGCCAGGTTGCTCCTCAGACTGTACAAGAGCTCAGGGATGCCCTCACACAGATCTGGGAGGAAATGCCACAAGACACCATCCGTTGTCTCATTAGGAGCATGCCCCGACATTGTCAAGCATGCACACAAGCTCGTGGGGGCCACACAAGATACTGAAAAGCATTTTGAGTTGCAGAAATTAAGTTTTTGAAATAATGGACTAGCCTGCCACATCTTCATTTCACTCTGATTTTAGGGTGTCTACACAATTGAGCCCTCTGTAGGCTGAAAACTTTTATTTCCATTAAAAGACTTGGCATCCTTTTGTTCCTAAGACATTGCCCTGTTGTTATTTGTATAGATATCCAACTTCATATTGAGATCTGATGTATCTAATGTGTTTTTTAAAGTGTTCCTTTAATTTTTGTGAGCAGTGTATATTGAAAATGAAAGTAAATGCTGGTACAAGTTTTGCTTTATAAACAGAACCAGCTGAGATGGAAAACTGGAGCAATGCAGAGCTCTGGGAGCTTCTCTCCATAAGAGCTGGAGCTCAGATCACCAGGCAGTTCACAGGCACTGTGGATGACAGACACCTTTAGGAGCAGCTTGTCAAAAAAACTTGAGTGTGGCTTCAATCGCAATAAAAAGCAAGTTATGTCCAAGCTAAAAGGAAGTTTGTGGTAGCGCAGAGACCGCCCCCATACCCCTTTATACTGCCATCTTTTGTAAAAAGGACACGATTGTGCCACATTACCGCCACGGTCAGACCACCAATAAATGATCAAAGGTCCCAGATGCCGCATCAGCTCTGTGGCAAATTGGCAGCATTGTTATATAAAAGCGGCTCATGACTGTCTTCTTTTGCTATCGCAAACATTTTTAAAAGGCAAGAATTGACTTCTTAAGAATTGATAAGATTTAGGGGAATTTCCCTATTCGCCCATCGTACACATCTGACTGACAGGTATGGGCAATTTAATGGGAGCACATACGACCAAAAAAAAACAAACTGTCTCAGGTATACATGAAAAATGAAATAATGGAACAGGAATGGTATGGGAGTGGTTGTGGTTTTGACACTTTGGCTTTTTGACACCATGGTTTATCTTAATCCAAAGGGGTATGAATGGTTTCTTGAAGACATTTCGCTTCTCATCCAAGGAGCTTTGTCAATTCCCTTCAAAAACCTTCACCAGCATGGCTCATCTTGCAGCTGGAACCCAAACCATGTCTAGTAAATATAAATGTGAGCCATGACAAACTATTATATTAATACCTGTTGACGCAGTTTGATAAAACTGTATCTACACTTGTAAATCCAACCAGCAGAGCATGCCTTGAAAAAACAAGTCATGTTGATGAAAAAGAAATCATTATTTTTCACTAACAACGTATTCAATTTCAAATTAAAACTTTTACAATATATGTTAGAGTTTGGATAGGAAAAACGGCTAAATCAAAATGATATCACTTTCAATTTATAAGCAAAAATCTAAAACATTCAAACAGGCGCATTTCTATATTTTACCGCCCTTTTCGTAGCCCCTATCAGTGAAAACTCATAACCACAAATGAATCTGATGTGGCCACACCTGACCACAAGACCAGTTCCAGATGTGAATGTACACTGTCACATTTTGAGAGTGACGCAAATATTAATTGGCAAAAGGTTTGGCAGCAGTTTGCATTTTCATCAGAGTTCGATTAAGAGTGATAAGATGAGTTACAAGTTTTGCAAAGTCACATTATGCCATAAAATGAACCCAATGGGAAAAAACAAAACAAAACAAAAAACCAATAGGTGAATAAGGTTTCAAAGCATCAAAGAAAGTCCAGCCGCACCAGGATGGGGTCTCCTAAAGTTGATCCTTCAGGTGTGAGTACAGGTGAAGAAATGACTTATGAAACATGGCCTGGTGTCAAGTCACTTCTCTACAAGTAAACTATCCCTTTCACTAATTGTCTGGAGTTGTTGCCTTTGTTGGAGGGTATAATTCAGACTTTATAAAAGAATTGCCATAATGTGGAATTTGAAGCCGCTGAAGTAAAAGCACCACTCCTGTCTGGTTGCAGTGTAAGTTTTAAGCTGCTCCCTCCATGTAAACAAATGAGACATTGCCCTTGCTAAAGAATAAAATCACACCTTAGGTTATTTATGTTACTACTAACTATGCTGATACATATAGTTCTTACATTGCTGCTGCATGCTCAAAAACTCATTTTTCCCTATACATTTAGTCGTAAATAGTTATTTGATGCTTTTAAAATACCTTATTACTGCATGTGGGGGAGTAGGCAGAACATTCAGCCCCTTGGCTTTAGTGTGCAGACTCTGGCTCCAAAACACATGAAAGTTCCTGTAAACAGGATCTTACAGCTTCTATTTCCACCAACCGAAGGTGAAAATGCAACGCACATCTTTTATACAGTCGTATGAACTGTTCTGTTCATTTGAACAGGAGAAAAATTATAGAGGGGTGTTCATAGGTTCAGTATGCTTAAAGTTGAGTGAAAGTCTTCATGATGCAGGTATGCACAGAGTAAGGGCATTCTGACAGTTTCATGAGGTTGTACATACCTGGATTAACTCATATAGACTTCACACATCTACCCAATTATTGGATGAACTCCAATGTCCCACTGTGCAGCGGCCTATACATTTTTACTTCACTTTATCATTGTTGTTAAATTACGCAAGAAGAGGACCAAAACAGTTCCTTGTGGGTGAGAACATATTATAAAATAAATCTTTCTGATTCAGACGTGCATCCATATATGATATATTTCACAATTCCTTTGAATTAATTAGGTTGTTTTTGTAGTTCAAGAGATGAACATAAATAAAACACAAGTATGCATAAAGCATAGAAGAATGTACATGTCACTGGTCCATAACTTTCTACACTATAATAGGCTCTTTTTCAGCATAAGCATAATTTACATTGACCATGTCACAATAATTCAACCTTTGCTAAGTGACACTACAAATCATAAGTAAATGAATGACTGAAAGATCAGCAAGAAATAGTTTTAAATAAAACTAATTGTGTCAAGAAATGAGGCATGTGATTAAGTCTTCAAACTTCTAGTCAAAAAGGGTAATACCTCCATGTTCATAGGCTGCTGGTATAGCATCATCTCTCCCCCTCACCACCATCTCATTAATAGAAACTCGATTTGCGGACAGCTGCACTCGCGTACACATTATAGGAGAATTGATTGCACCCAGCACACAATGAAAAGGATGAACACCAGGGAGGGAGGGAGTGAAAGGAGTGAATTAATTAAGAGAACCAGGTGGTCAAATGTTGGGTGGAAAATCACTAGCTAATGACACATCACACTGTGGCCACAGTCTTGCAGTGGACGGTTGTCTATTGTTGAAATACTGACGCTTCATTTGAAACTGACCCTATGCTCTTTGAGCCACATGGCACATGAGTGTGAGTTAGTCTGGCATAATGAATGCTGCCTATAATAAGTAAAATACCACTAATGCAAACATAACACATAAATAGTCATAAATGCATAATTAACACATTACAGACCAGACTTGGCTGGTATGTAGGACTTAATCCTTAACAGTACCTTAACTTTCCAGTTATTAGCACTTTGAAACTTAAAATTACACTAATTTACTGTATGGTGAAAATTAAAATCAATTATGCATTTTATCTCATATCCATAATAAGAAATTTGCAAAAATCTTACTGGAACAACTTAAGTTTAGATAATAATGATAATGGGAGAAATCTATGATGACAAAAAGTTTTTCAAAGTAAAAAAAAAACAATATTTATTTTTAAGGTACAATTAATCAATACTAAGTAAAGGTTTCATGCAAGTCTATTGTTGACGTTGAAGCCAAGTTGATGTTTTGTGTAATTTTACAGCTAAAACTGTCACAGACCTGAACAAAAATCTTGAACTTTTTTCTTTTTTAATTGGTTTTTCGGTCAAAACTCAACAAATTGGGGGTGAAGGCTGAGATGTAATCAATGAAATTTGTTTACAAACTACTGCATGTGCTGTTTGCAGCAACAAAAGTATTTTTTCAAACGGTCAAGCTCTTCAGTGGAGCTTTCTTGAATAGTAATCGACACGAATTAAGCATTAATGGTAATAGTTTAGCTGCAAATTAAAATGCATCGTGACGTTACGTTATTGTTCCAATTTTTATTTTCACGACTCAAAAAAGTGTGATCCTATAGCTGAGACGCACTTTAGCTTAGCCATCATGTGTGGAAAAGGCTCTCCAGGTCTTACCTGGCCTGTGCTTCGTCCAAGCTTTCGTCGGTGATGGCCATTATTTGCTGAAGAATATCCCCAATGTCTTGTTGCGGTTGACCGAGAGATTGCTGTTTCCTGACCGAGTCTGGGTCACCGACATCGGGTTGCGATAGTCCACCTAGTCCGGTGAGACCCGTCAGCATCCTAGTCTGATCATCCATACTTTTAAAAGAAAACTCGCCGTTTTCTTCAGTCGAAGAATACAATCAAATAGCTAGCCTTTCAGCTAGCCAGCAAAGTGTTTTCTACGACAAATCATACAATACTTCTTCCCGCACCCAACAGTGACAATAAGCGATTAGATAGAGATTGGTTGCATAAATCCAATAGTAAAAACAAGCTTTACATTCGCCTATTTCCTCTTTTGACTAGTCAAAAAACGAGCCAATGCTAACGCTGGCTAACTACCGTCTGAAAAGCAGCTAGGTTAGTAGCAGCAGCCCAGCAGAAAAGCAGCAGGGACACACATGCACAGACTCAGAGAACGCCTCGCACATTTTCAAAAGAAAATGCACACCGAAGAATGTAACCACAAACGAACAAACGTCTTCAAATGTAGCGTGCCAGCCAATTCGATGATTAAATTAGGTGTGACCATATAGTTTCGGATCGCGTAGCTCCTATCAGAAATCTACCAAAACAGAACACGATTTGCCATTGTTGTTGATGTCGCGCGAGTCTGTGAGATGTTCTCAGCGCGAGCGGTGTGGCTCGCTTTGACCATTAAAACTCATACAGCGCGCGAGCTCGTGGGTGGGTAAATGAACAAAGTGTTATAAGAATGACAACTGCCGAGGTAGATGAATATTTATGTTAACTTAAAAAATTTTAGCACTGTCACCTCTAATTTATAGAAACTGTCGCCACATTTTTCGTTTCAGGTGAGCAAAAATCTCATGAAGCAAAAGTTTGGGGATAGGACTAATACACTAACACAAAAATAAACAAGAATCAATAGGGAAGGCTTTGCTTGGGTTAAGAATTTTAATAAATTGTATATACAACTGACGTACTATAGTCAAAATATATAATGACATTACATCTTCTGTTAATTGACTTGTAAAAACCTAAATATTTCAGGAAACACAAAGTTGTACAACACCCTGGCTCTGCTTATGAGGAAGGTGTGCAAAAAAAAATATATATATATATATTTACAAAGTGGACTGAATTGAAATGTTTATGGATTTGTATTCATGTCAAACACTGAAAAAGTTGTGCACAAAGTTACTGACATGCATATGTGTGTGCCACTTTCTAGTGTAATTTTCAATCCCAAAACAGTCCAGGTTTAGAGCGTCATTCTGTCCCAAACCCCTGATGAATGAAACATCCCATCAGTTTTCAGTATGAAACCGTTGACAGCAGATTGAAAACAAGTGTCCTTGGTTTTTTGCAAACTGGGCAATTCTGGTATTGTTTATCACTCAGATCACAGAGACAGCTTTCCAAGACGAATGGCTGACTGAATGAATGTAGAGGAGAGCAGCAGCCAGCCCAACTATACTGAGAGGACATGATGAGTGTGCATGAGGGAGTATGACCAAACTGGCAGTGGTTTATGCTGACTCTCCAACGATCCATCTACTACAATCTGTAACTAATCAATCTAAAGTTGGAGACATCAGGAATTGCGAATAAAGTAAAAAGTAATTGTTCTGTGCATGTGCATATAACACTGGTCAGTGCAGGTTTCCAATCATATCTTTTTAACCTTTTTCCATTAACCAATTTCATTTAGCTGTTCAGATTTGACATGTATTTGTACACATAAGCTGTATATATTTCCTCTCATATCAGAGTCCATCCCTAGGTTCTATATAAACAACTTCATTGTGCAATTTTAAACGACCAGCTCCTAATTTCCTACCACTGTCAAGAGTAATCTTCCTATAAACTAGAGTCTTTCAGTGGCTTTGTCAACTTTTTGTGTTTTATGGTTGGTGATTCATTTAAGAACCATTTCTGTGAAACCTCTACTCATTTGGATGCTAAAGTTGCCCTCCTCTCACCCCACAAGCATCAAGCCTCATTTTCATCTAAATAAGAATCGATCTCTCCTGCTGTGCACCATCTTCCCTTACGTGCAACTCTCATGGTCACAACCCTGCACGTCTTCTCTTAGCTTGTCCTTTCGCGCTAGACACTCCCCTGCACAAAACCACAAATAAAATCCACCATACACATTAGTTACCATAATTGGAATACAGAGAAACTTGCTAACTCAGGCTGCCTGAAAAAAATGTTTTCTTATTGCTGTAATTATCTGAAGCAGAAATAACATTCAAGCATAATTGAGTGAATAGATTTAAGCAATAGCAAATAAAGCTTTGACTGACTGGTACAATGTCAAAGCTTCGTTCTGCATCAATGACCAAGCCAAGCAAGAGATGGGGGTGAGTCACTGTGGGGGAGGGGCCTTCTCTTGTATGGTCAAGGGACACTGATGAAGTGAAATAGATGAAGCACCAAAATGGAATAAATGTGTGTGAGGATGAGCCTCTAAGATCTGTATACAAAGTAAACAGTGTAAAATATTGTGTTTTTCTCCTGATCTCCCAGTTGAATGTGATCTTTAAACAAGTAAAAAATGAATTCCTTTAAGTGGGATGCTTTTAATATCTATTTTAATATTGTGAGTAAATATATAAAAGTCAATGATCTCCAATTTCATCAAATTTACTTTAGGAACTTTTTAATTCCATGTCTCCCAAATCAGTTTGGACTTTTGATATCAACTATGTTATCAGTTCAAATAGATGCTTAAATTACTTTTATGTGGTATGAAAAAAAGTGAGCACACTTAAAATAAAAATGAGTTGAACTAACTTTGCTAGATGCTGGCTGGGTTTCAAACACTTCATGTATTTTCATGGTGTGGGGTCTAAACAGTTTTCAAACTTATAAGCGAGACTCTAATTAAGGCTTAATAAACAAAAATGTGCTCATGTACCAACATTATACCAAGATTTCCACAATGTTGTGCTTAGCTAGCCACTGCCCCCTGCTGATCAAACACATGCATTACCTGCTCCTGACAAATAATTTTACTTGGAAGTATGAAATCATTTTTAATAAAACAAGACAAAAAACTTTATGGATTTATATATTTTAAATTGTTAAACGAAAGCCTACAAGCTCCAGACCGAGTCCTACAGTCATGGTCCATTAGAGGACAGACTGCTCATGTAGATGCTGTTGGTAAAGGCGCCACCATGAGATTTCTCAAGAGGTCTGATGAAAGATCCTGGAATCCTGCCTCTTTAGCTGCAAGAAACAGTAATTAGTGTAAAAATAATTTGTTAGATCATCACTGACAGCCATAGTATTTGAAGAAAAAAACAACACAAGAATAATCATTACCCAGTCGACCACTGGTCTCCTTCACGAACAACTGTGATTGCTTCTTAATGGACAGCAGCTGTCTTGTCATCTTACACTGAGTGTCCATCTACAGGTCCAAAAACAAAGCAGATCAAAATGAATTCATTTGAAAGGACAACAGGTTTTAAACTGAACAGCAATCAAGACTTAAAACTATTTTCTGTCAGAAACAAAAAAGACAAAAATTATAACAAAATGATAACCTTAAGAAAAATGTCAGAGTCACTCAGCAGCTAGAAGAGCTGCACTGCTTTATGAAGATGTTTACTCTAAAAATGACTAATTGTAACAACTACATATCTATTTTGGATTATTACTCAACACCAAGTTGTGTTTCTTTCATTTCCGCACTTTACCAAACATAATAAACTTGAGTTTTTCATTTTTGCTAAAATTGTTTCTATAAATTCTAAAAATTCAATTTAACTGACGGTTAGGATCTCATTGTAGTAATTAATTGTAATTTATTTTCTTTTATTAATTTTTTTCCCATCCAACTCCAAACATTAGACAAGCTTGAAGGTGTCCAACATGGAGAAGGGCTTATTTCTCACATAGCAGCATAATAGCAGATATCCATTCAAACCTATAAAGACAAAGTTCACTTGTTTTTTCAACACATTTGCAGTGGTCTCTAGTATGAATGAATACCTTGTGAGTCAATCTGTGTGGTAAAAAAAAGCCCTGGTGCTCCTGTTTCAGGAGATAGACAGGAGCCAGAGCAGGATTTGGAGTCTTATTTCCTGACATTTATTGCTGACATCTCACCTCTGATTAGCTAACAGTAACACTCTTCTACGACCTCAGCCTGCTTTTCAACATTGATGTTTATCTCCACAAATAACACAAGCCCAAAGGAGTTCTGCCATGTTGTGGAGTTGCTAATGCAAATGGTTAGCCTCTACTAGCCAAGATGCGCTCAGCTCTTTCTTGGACGTTAAATCAACAAGTCTTCCTCATTGTGAGCCAAGATGGGTGAGTCCATGAATGCTAATTTTCAGTGTGACGTAGAGCTAAGTGGCTTTTCTAATCAGAGCGTTTTCATGTCTATTTTCTATGGGTGGCTAATGCAGGAAATAGGGGTAGAAGACTATTTTCACATTCAGCCTGCATGTGAAACTCAGTGACAGATCATATTTAAAAAAATAACAAGTAAAAAACTTCTCAGTGAACTTGGCTTTTAAATGATAAAACTGATTTTCCACCAGCAGCTATTCATTGCAGGTTTGGGCCTTTAGTGTGGTTCTAGGTTGTTCCTGAACCTTCAAATTAATACAACTTATTATTTAAACATAATATTAAAATAATATAATATAGTGGTGATACAGAAAAGCTACAAGACATCTTGGAACTTTCAAATCTGCTGAATAATCATTGTCTGTTTCTAAATTTTCTAACTTTTCCTGTGTGCATTAGTATTAAACACGATAAATCAAAATGTGTCCATAATAAACTTTTTAAAAAGCCCTGGTAAATATATAAGTTGTACTTTATTTAATTTATATTTAACCTTTATTTAACCAGATGAGTCGATTGAGAACCCATTCTCATTCACGACGACGATCTGGCCAAGAGGCAGCAGCAACAGAGACACACGTAGCTTTGCACTATGCTATCATTTTTCTTTCAAAATAATTTTCAGAGCAAATCATTGCAAGCCTACTATGATAGACATTCATGTCAATGCTAAGTGCACGAGACACCACCAAACTAAACATTTTATTATAAAGATCTACTTTCCAACATACAATTGTAGCCATAGTGTGTATTGTGGGTCGTTGCCTACAGAGGATACCATGGTAGTCAGGTTTACTCTGTATGAGAGGGTACTGGGAGGACTGGGCCATGGATGTAGAATTCAGTTGTATGCCTGTCTCCTGCCCCCTTTGGAGCTTCCTATAATGAATAATAAACACATTGACACCAATTTAAAATACAACATTGACACACACAAATATAATATTGGCGGTGAAGTACTTGATAGCAGTAAATAATATGTTTACCGTTCCAATTCCTCTGCTTTTCTTTGGTGTTTGGTCAACAAAGCATCCCAGGACTCACTTTCACTACTGAGCCTGACAAAAAACAATATGGTTGTAAAGACTTCAACAATAATTAATAATATTAATGTCACACCATTAGGAAACAATAAACATACCTTTCAATTGCTTTCTGGACATTTTTCATGGCTTTTTGCATTGCAGGTTCACTGAAACTTGAAGAAAATAACATTGACATGCATACAAAATGTATATATACAAATCTATTCCAAAATAAAATATACTGCATAAAACAAAAACACAACTAAAATACCTGGGTAGAATTGATTGGGGTTTATGTGAATCATTGAGAATGCGTGTTGCCAGGGAACTGCCCTCTGTCTGGATGTACTCAACTACACCAAGAAAAAACAAAATAACAGCAAACAAATATTTGTATGACAGTCGATTAAAGCTGCAATAGCAAATCTGCAAAATTAGCTAGTTTTTAAACACAAACACAGAACTCTCACCCCTTCTGTCAGCTATCACCCCTGGGCCACGTCCGCCTGATACCAGAATATGCCACAGTAAACGAGAGCGCTAAACACCTGGCGCAGTTTTCTAGATCCAAACGTCTTTTGTTTTCCATGATTTCAATGGTGTTTTTCTTTTTTCTAAAGTTGAAGTGGAAACAGCCGGCTGTTTCTCCTTCTCTGATATTATTGAGTGGAGAAGCTCAAAATACACGAGCACGTAATGAGTGGAGGACCCAAGTAAATGAGGAAGTGTGGTGGTTCGGTGAGACAGACAACCGGATGGTTCAATCGTTGGTTTCAGACAGAGCCGTGTTATTGGCGGAGGTTTTTAGACCAATGCGAAAGACCCACTTCATTACCTTTTTTCGTTTTTTGTTTATCTCCACAAAATATTTATAGCTATACTCTCTTAGAACATAAAGACATGAAATAAATGTTTTAAGTTAGCTTGTTGTGCAGATTTGCCATTGTAGCTTTAAATAGTAAAGTCCATAGAATATATAATAAATGGATAACTAACCTTGTTTTTTAAAAGTCTCAATGGAAGCTTCTGGAACTGACTGGAGCATGTTTTGAGTTCTTTCTAATGCCAGCTGAAGAGAAAATAGAAATAATAATACTAAAGAACATTCAAGGCTAAAGCATACTAGATATTAAAATGTTTTAATCGGATAACCTACTGCATGGCTTTTAGACACGTACCTTCACTGAAGCCTCCAAAAGTTTCTGAAGCCTCTCTTGATTTGACAGCGAAGTACTTATGCTTCTGCACAAAGCTGGAATGGATTCAATAGAGTATTTATGCAGACAAAAACAAACTTTTACAAACACACTCAAAACCACATTTAAATTAGTACATATTTTTGATACTTTTGGGCAATGGTGGCAGAGGAGTTAAGTGGCCACCTTGCAATTGGAAGGTCGCAGGTTCGCGCCCTGCTCAGTCTGTTGCTGTCGTTGTGTCCTTGGGCAAGACACTTAACCCGCCTTGCCTGCTGGTGGTGGTCGGAGGGACTGGTGGCGCCAGTGCTCGGCAGCCTCGCCTCTGTCAGTGCGCCCCAGGGCAGCTGTAGCTACGATGTAGCTCATCCCCACCAGTGTGTGAATGTGTGAATGACTGATTGTGTTGTGAAGCGCCTTGGGGGGTTGTAGAACCCTAAGAAGGCACTATACAAATACAGGCAATTTACCATTTAGGAATGGTCTCTAGGAATGAATGCCTTGTCATACTAGGGGGGGGAGGGGAAAGCTCTGGTGTGCCTGTTTCAGGAATTAGAAGTGAGCCAGATCAGAGTTGAGCTGAACACGGCAGGATTTGGAGTCTTATTTCCTGATATTTGGACATCTTGCATTGGATTGGCTAACAGCAACGCAACTCTACCACTGACTCCATTTGCTCTGCAACGTTGATGTTTTATCTCCACAAATAACACAAGCCTGAAGGAGTTCTGCTGTGTGGTGGAGTTGCTAATACTAATGGTTAGCTTCTGCTATTCCAGACGTTCTCTGCTGTTTCCTGGACGCTAAACCAAAAACAGCCTTCCCTGTTGCAAGTCATGGGGTGAGTCCATGAACGTTAAGTGACAGTGTGTTTACATGTGCATCTAAGTCGATCTAAGGTCATAAGCTGGGAGTCTTTATCCTAGTTTACATGTAGGTTAGAAAACCGAACTCTCAATTGAAGTTTGTTCCACTCCGGTACGATAGGTGGCAACATGCGCTTTTTCGACGATATTATCAGAATACCGCTTGCACAATCTCGTCACTTCTGGAAATAACGGAAATCGGTTCTACAGAGCTGTTTACATGCAGATGAAGTCGGGTTCCTACCACATCATCTGGGTGCTTCAGTACGATTAGAACCAGTTCACCTTCAGCAAGACTAACCCGTTTACATGCATTAAAAAAATGTCAGTCTATTTAGGGCAAAATTTTGGTTTTCTGATGCCCATGTAAACGCACAGATTGTGACGTAGATCTGTCAGGCTTTTCTAATCCTAGCGTTTCTATCAGAAGCTAATGCAGGAGATAGGTGTAGGAGACTATTTTCATGTTCAGCCTGCATTAAAAACTCAGAGTGACTGATTATAATCACTAATCAGAAATAATAATTGAAAAAAAATTTTTTCAGTGAAGTACCACTTTAAAAAAAATCAATCAAAAAAGGCAAAAATATTCCTTACCCTGGTAAGGGTTTGGAGGGGCTGGGAGGGACCGCCGGGTTATGGTGGCTCTTCTCCAGGATTTTGTCTGAGCAGTCGGGCTGATCAGTTTTTCTGGGTCTTTTATCTGCATTTTTTGCATGTCTGTCTCTGACTGTTCTTCTGCATTTGTCCTCTGTGTTGAAGACGATAAGGAATCGGTACGTGGAGACTTTTGTGGGGGAGCTGAATCAGGGCTTGTGGAGGAGCACCTCTTCTTCTGACCCACTGGGCTGACCTTAGCATGAGAACAAGAGACGACTCTGGGTTCAAGAAATGTAATATGGTTGAAGCTTTGAAACCTAATTAAATGATTTAATGTCTCACCTTATTCTGCATATCATTAATGGAGACATCTTCACAACTGTGAAAAAAGATTGCAAATAATCATGTAAACGTTGGAGATGCAAAGTAATAATTGAAAAATTAAAGCAGAAAGAGTTGGATTGATAAGATTAGAAAAATCAGAACCAAAACAGCATTTCTGAAAATTCAAGTTTAAGACCTACACGAAAGATAAAACAACTTGATTCATTCAAAAACGTTTTTAAAAGTGACACTGTTGCCTTTCATTCAGATTAGCACACTGTCTTCCCAAACTTGTAAAAATAGAGAAACAAATAGTTTATAAAAACCTATGAAAACCTCTGTGCAATTGTTAACAAAACTCCAGATCAGTGATATTCCCTCGTCTTCAGCATCCCATTTTAGTGTGTGAGACTGAATGCTCAGGACTGTTATTTCTTTTCTTCCAGTCTTGAGTCTCACAACCAACAAAAAAACAAAATTAAACCTAGACTCATGGCATCTAAACTTACAAGAATCGTAAACGTTAACATTTAGGAAGCAATTGAATGCATTTGGCTAGCATGGGGATCATTCGGACGTAATTAAAAGCTAAAACTGAGATCTAGAACTTTCACATTGAGCGAAACTCGTAACTCAGACACCTCTCACAAACATAATACTGTAGATAAAATATTCAGAAGCAGTTCACGAGTACTACGCTGTTACTAATGATAAATCAGCAGTGACACGGTTTGAATTTTAAATTGTAATACAGACCCGTCTCGAAGATCAGCCTTCTGCTTTTCCGCCATTTTAACTTTCAAACTGTTGTTGTCGCGCGCTCAAGAGGCCGAACCCTCTTTGTGAGAGGCATCATGGGAAATGTAGTACGGAGATGCAGAAGATAATAAACACGTGTCTTCATGTTTGGACACAAAAGAATCAAAACAATATGACAACAATAATTATGAAAAATAAATTGTGACAAAAAAAAAAAAAAAAAGAGTTCAACATTACCTCGTGTTTCTGAAACCCATTTAGTGACTGGAACACAAACATCAACTCTCTTCAAACTGAAGATGAAACTAATTATAAAGGCTACAACTAGCTTAGAAACCTTATCTGGACCATCAGTTGCCGAAGCAAAAATGACTGCTCTGCATGTATATGGTGTAATAACATTTTAATAATACAATAATAATAAACTGAAAAACTGCTCTCTAATAATCATTCAGAATTCATTCATCTTAACTTATTCCAGAGTTGCAGGAAGCTGCCTAGTGTCTAATGATATGGCACTTCCTGCCAGTGATATACGTTTTAGGTAACTATGAACAATAAGAGGGTATGGTCATATTTTAATCAGTATTATTACCTGTTTCTCAAAACATAATAATCATTTGATCCCTTGGGGAAATTGTTCTCTGCATTTGACCCATCCTTACCATCTGTAAGAAGCAGTGGGCTGCAATTTGTATCGCACGTGGAGGCTAACTTTAGGGTTCAAGTATCTTGCCCAAGGATACTTCAGCTTGTGGCCTTAAAACATGATATGACCCATCCATTTTTCCATTTATTTTCCCTCACTTATCTGGGGCCGGGTCACGGGGGCAGCAGCCTAAGAGGGCCCAGTCTACCCTCTCGCCAGCCACTTGGGCCACCTTCTCCGGAGGAATCCTAAGGCGTTCCCAGGCCAGCTGCTCCAGCGTGTTCTGGGTCTTCCTGTAGGCCTCCTCCAGGTTGGATGTGCCTGGATAACCTCAGCAGGGAGGCATCCAGAAGACATCCCAACCAGATGCCCGAGCCACCTCAACTGGCTCTTCTCAACTTCTGTCCACTCAGAAAATTTCCTAGCCTAGTGAACTAGACCAATTCTTGCTTTGCAGAGTTTATATACACATATATAGGATGGCTTGCCAGGCTAAAAATTTCCTTCAATTTACTTATAAAAACACTTGGCAGACCTCATAATTTGTAAATCAAGTTTTATAAGTCTGTTAAACATCTTTTCCACTTTTTACAAAATGAAGGAAGGGGAAAAAATCCAATACACAAATGCAATTCTCTTGGAGAATGCCCCTTTTTGTGCCTGTAGGATTCATTCTGGCTGGCACAAACTCAAACTCCATTCAATACTGCTGTCTTCATGGCCTTTTGTAGGAGTGGGGAGGAACACAACAAAGAGGGGAAAACAAAGGGAGGTCAACGGTTATGAAAAATTGTGAATCAAAATAAAAAGTCAGTAAAAAAACAGATAAAAGTTTTGAAGAGGCAGAGCAAATCGCCGGCGGGAATACACAAATTGAACAGTACGCATGCCATGACCATCTCAGCTGTTATTGTGTATGTCACAAAAGCTGTAATTCTCTCCCCCCTCCAAAGTTTCTCCCTTTATGGTTTGGTTTATAAGGGCAGCATTTGCTGTTGGCACTAGGTTCAAGAAGGCAGCCTGAGAGTTCCTTTGCCCAGCAGAAACTGCAGAACACGATCCACCAGGAGAGCGACGACAAAATCCACCACCAGAACCTGGGCAATGATGAATTTGAACTGCAAAGATGTACACAGAAAGAGCGTTACGTTATCTCAGGAGATGTGTCTTTATTAAAAGTCTAACAAAAGAAAACGTATTGCACTAAAGCTAACTCACCTCAGTTGGAATATCTACGAGAGCAAACTGTTCATTGAATTCTGGCGAGGAACCAGAAAGAAGTCCCACAATCGCTAAACCTGAAAGGGCGATGCTCCACAGTAGTGGTCGATTTTCACTAAGTGATTCCATGAATGGATGACCCTTTTATACACAAAGAGAATACGTTTAGCTTGACAAAACAATAATAATAAACCTATGTACTTCCAATAACAAATGTAGTAGCTTCTTTTGGTTCTTTTTTTAACACAGAAATGAGCTGTTTTACATTCTTTTTGCTGACCACAACTGAGGCGGCTACGCTCTGAGGAACGTCAGCAAAAAGAAGGTAAAACAGCTCATTTCTGTGTTAAAAAAAAGAACCAAAAGATGCAATTAGAAGATACACACAGGATGAACGTACAAAAGAAATGTAGTAGTCTTTATTAAAAAAGTACCTTGTAGTTAATGGCAAAGGTGGCCATCTGCATGGCCATCGACATTATATACACAGTGCTGTTAATTAGACTTGGTTCAAACTCTTTATACAGATCAACAAACTGCTCCTCTCTGCAAGACAGAAGAGCACAAATGTTAAAAATAAATTTAATAAAAACACTGAAAGCTTTTATTATTCTTAAAACATTTGCAATAAAATATTTATGAGATCATAAGAGATTCATTTGGTTTGATAAGACAGGAAGTCAGCAGGGGTCATTCAACAGTGCAGTATTGAAAGTTATCAGCACCATCTTCTCTCTGTGTCTTACCTGGGAGGACTTCTGCTTTGTGCCTCTTTGTAAAGGTACACCAGACTACAGAAGTGAACAGCAAACTGCAGCAGCACAGTCAACACTGTATACAGGTTGAAGATGTTTGGTAAGGGACGTTCTCGAGACAATGTTTTCAGCGGCTGGAGAAACAGAAAAGAATTTTTAATTTGGTGTATTGAAATGAAACAACATGAGTTAAAAAGAAAAACTTTCAGTACATGTTATTTTCCACGGTTGATGAGAATTATAAAATAGGAGTTTGTGCTTTTAAAACTTTAAATCCTCACCTTCGATCTGGAAATGAAGAGGAAGCATCCGGCCAAAAGCAAGCCTTGCAAAGTTGCCTGGAAATCACTGAACTTGACTCCCTCGAGGTAGAGAACAGACTGACTATAGGCCAGCACAAGTGCATTGAGAGCCAGAATCTTAAACATCTGGAGCGTTGTCACCAGAGTGCACCGGCCTTGCTTGATCACATGACAGACTGGAGATGCAAAATAACATTTATAAATGTAAAGGTTGGAGGCTGTTTCATGTCTGGCTCTTAGCAACCTATCCCAAAAGCTGACATGTCAAACGTGTTACTTACTGCACTGTATGGACGACAGCTTAGAGGTGAAGGGCGCGGCAATAGAAGCATCACCCAGTTTCACTACTTGGACCTGATCCTCTTCAAGTTCTCGTAGGACCTGACTGATCCTCTCCTGCAACAGAAACATCCTAATGTTTAGACCAAAGTTCTATTATGAGCTGTGTTACACAAATAATATATAAATTATTTAAAATGTTTCTTTAACACCAGTTGAAGGTTTATTATGATACAAACTGCAAAAGCAGAAAATCAGAAGTTATGATTCTGATCTAAAAATTTATGTTTTCACGATTCCCACCAATGTGCCAAATTAATGTACCACGATCGTGACAGGGTTTTCTACTCTTTGTGTAGGAAATTTTATAACTGTGTTAAGGCAAGTAGCACTAATTTCAGATTTCCAGGACAAATCAGAGTGCATCTCTGAGCACGTGGGCGGGGGGCAAAAGAGCGCGGAGTCTCCCTTAAATTAAACAAAGGCGGCTGTGAGCAGTGTTGCTTTTGGAGACTCTGATATTGCATCCTGCTTTGCTGTGTCTGTCCTGGCGCACGCAGCTCAAGCCTGGCAGCGCTGTGTATGTGTGTTCCTCAGAGAGACTGAGAAAAATGGCTTCAGTCAGAGGCTCGTTAACTCCACAATGATAATGAATCGTGCATGCGGGGAGCCCTCACTGACTGATTCTATCCACCAATCGGAGGCGCTCCCTGATGGTAGGCGTGAATTTGAGCTGGCCAATCAGTCAGCAGTGAGTGTGTTGGACCAGTTCAGCCGAAAGCAGACCACCTTAAGAGGGCTGAAAAAATGGCTGGTTGCATGCAGAAAAAATGCAGGCTATGCTGATGTGGACACTCGCTACCCTATCTAGGTGGAGTGGAGTCAATGCTCGTGTGGAAGCCCTATTGGTTTGTTAACCTGCAGGTTTCCCTTTCAGTATATTTGAAGGTTTGTAGTTGCAACTAGAAGGTAGGGTAAATAGAACAAACAGCCAGTATGCTGCATTCACCCACAACATAAAATTATAAGTTTATAAAAGAAGGTCTTCATTATATTTTCAGCTGTTCACACAGTAGAGTACCTTTTGCGCTGCAAGCTGCTCTTCTCTCTGGGCCATCACTCGCTGTCTCGCTGCCCTGGAACTCAGTTTGGACCCTGAACTAACAGGAGGTAAAGGTCTGGGGTCTGGCACAGGGGTCTCTTTTTCTCTACTCCGCTTCTTCTTCTCAGGCAAGCGCTCAGGGGCATTAGCTAGGAGAGCTACACCTGTGGATAAACAAAACCATCATTGGTTACCACAGAAGTCGTTGATAACGTTCCTTTTTGATACTCTCATTCACTTAAATGAATATTACCTATGTGAGCATGTTTAAGAGCTCCCACATCATTTGTGCCATCACCACACATTAGTGTCACATAACCCAGCCCCTTCAGACTGGTGATCACCAACTCCTTAAACACATTAGATGAATAAACGTTTGTTATATGCAGTACCAACCAGCTGCCATTACAATGTAACTGCTGGTGCTGCACCTACCTTCTGTTTTGGACTGACTCGAGCAAACACTTGTATATGTGGCAACAAGGTGTGGAGTAACCTGGGGTCACAGCTCAATCTGGCCAGCCCTTCTCCGGTCACACATAAGTCAAACTGACGCACAAACGAAGAAACAGAAGGAGGAGGCAGTGCTATAGATACACTGCCATCTATGGACTCCCAGTGCCATTCACCTGGAGGGCAAAACAACATTAATGAACCATTTTGCTCTTTGTCTATGTTCTCTAACAAAATAGAATGGGCATCAAAGCAATACAAGTCATTTTGGCAATAAGATATCCTGGCCTACCCTGACTGGGGCTTTGCTGCAATATAAGGGTGTGCGCTTTCTGGATAAAATGGAGCTCTCTTGCAACATGGCATGCAGTCAAAGGATTATCTCCGGTAATCATCACCACCTGAAAGAAGACAGAAGGATTAGTAATAATATCAAGACTTTTAGTGTATAAACAAAATTCTGCTACGTCAGCTTTTTACATGATGAGATGCCTCCTGGATCTCTCTGATGACAGCTTTGCTGTCGTTCTTCAGCGGACAAGATACAACCATAAACCCCGCAAACTGAAGATTACACTCCAGAGTATCACGGCTTATCTCTCGGACCTGCACGAGCCAAAAAAGATTTCATTCATTTTTAGCAGAGCTGTTCACAGACAAAGCAAATCTGACATTGTTTTGATAAATAATAAATGCAAACCTGTTGATGAGTGAGATGTCCGATTTCTTTGTATCCCAAAGCCAGCACTCTAGCCCCTTCCCTGGACATTTCTCTGTGGACCTTGTCATAATGTACTGGACATTCTGTAAACTACGGTCAGCAATGTTAGGACACACATAACTAAGCCAGAGGATGTATAATAAAAGATGGAGCCAGAGCTTACCATTCCTCTGAGTGTCTCTGGAGCACCCTTGATAGTTGAGATGTAGCAAAGTTCAGTGGATCCCAGCTTCTCATAGGAGGCCAAGACGGACATCCTCTTCAGAGCGCTGGCAAAATGGAAACGCTGATGGATTTTAAGACCCTGGGTTTTGATGCCTCGTGGAAACACCTTTTCATCTGGTTTAAGAAACGAGACACACTTAAGCTTTTTGCCTTAAAAAGAACGGACTCAAATACTAACATAGTGACAGGAAACTGACGTCAAACTAAAAGTTTGATAGAAGTTTAGTGCAACTTGAAAGATACTTTAAATAGTATAAACCACTTGTGAGACAGGAAAAGCCAACAACCACTTGAACACACATCCTCTATCCACAATATCAGCAGGTACCTTTGGTAAGGATCCAGTCAGCAGCAGTCAGCATTGCCTTCTCTAGAGGATCTCCCACCAGCTGTCCATCATCCAGTGTAACCAAGGAATGACAGGTGGCCACTACTCGATGAGTCTCAACTGGAATCTCAGAGACAGGCATCACTTCCTTTCCCCCTCTGTCATTAACAAAAACATCCATTTATACACCTCACATAACTTAAACTTGTGTTTTCTTCATAATTTATCCCATTTACCTGAGGCCAGCTACGCCTCGAACGACCAGACTGTCACTGGTCAGTGTTCCTGTTTTGTCAAAACAGCAAACCTCTACTTTTCCTGCAAATGGTATTCTGAAGGGCTCTGTGCAGAAAACATCTAAAACGGAATAAAAAAACAAAAAAATCAAACACAGGTGCCACATGCTTTGTACTCTGAGCTGCGTTTTCCACTTTTTGCAATAAAAATTTCTTCAATCAAGCAAGACAAAACACAAACATACTTACAAAGTTTAGCCAGGGCAATAAGAGATGTATTAACTGCTAGAGAAAGCTCAATGGGAAGCTCTGGTGGAACCACTGAGGTAAGGATAAGTGTGCACTCTAAAAATAGCTTGTAGCGGTTCCTGCTGACATCCTTGGTCCCTGAAGTTGAGATAGCAAATCACATTTCAGAAATATCTTAATCCTTCATCTATACCCATTAGCTGAGATTTTTTTTTATCAGTTTTAAACAAGAATCCTATTTTACAAAGTTGGTTTGAGGTATCTCACCTTCTACCCATACATATGCAGCAGCAGCAATGGCAAACACGAGAAGGAAGAGAATAAAGATGAAAGTCTCCAGGTTGTTTGCCGTCACTCTCTTCACACCAAAGAGAATGGTCCTCAACAGTTTACCCTGGAGGGAAGGTTTTAGAGATTTGTACTGAAATCTCATCCACAAAAGAATAAAACAGACCAACAACAAAAAGACACAATATCAGATTCCTTACCTGAGAGGTATAGAATCCTGTTCTCAGTACATAGGCCACACAGCCATTGTCCACAGCTGCATGTAATGGAAGCAGTTTAAGAACTCAGTTTGAAAACATGAAAAGACATGCAATTAATGCACATATTCAAGTGAATGCTAGTGTTATTATGTGGAATGAAGAATGGCGACTTACGTTTGAGTCCAGCACTGGTCTTTAAAGGGGGTGTGTGCTGAACCACTTTTGTTCCACCAGAAATGATATGGAGGCGAGAGTCTGTCTGAAGGTCCAGAATTCGTTCTGGGTCCAAGTCTTCCACTGGCTCCTACACACAATAAATGATCAGTGTTTGTGAGGCGGCTAAGAGAAAATAAGTTCAAACAGCACGGGAGTATCGCCTTTAATAACCTTCATCTGTGGAACAGACTCTCCAGTCAGCATGGCTTCATCCACAATGCAACGACCTCTGAGCAGCAGCACGTCGCATGGCACCAGGTTTTCCTGGGGCGAACGCCCTATGAAAAAAAGCACACCATTTTTAAACGCACGCTAAATCCAGGTGATTGTTGCACTAAGAAGAAATGAAAACTGGGACTTAACCCCGACCTATTGAGACAATGTCTCCAGGGACAAGTTCATCACTGGAAATAGGTCTCCACTTTCTGTTGCGATACACCTGTAGCAGAAAAGAATTCATTTAGGCACAGAAATGCAGAGCTGAACCAGAAGAAGACCTGCCTTGACCACTGGTCTGCTGGCTCCTTTTCTACTAGAAGATAAAGACGTTCAACTGTAAATATTCATGATGATGATATTTCTAATTCTTTGCAGCAAAGACTCTCCAGTCACCACGGTCTCTCATGCACCAACCCCTAAGTAGCAGCCTATTTAGCCCACATGAAAAACAATACCTAAAAGAATTAACTGTTTGTTACACCAGCTCCGGTGGCCTAGTGGTAGAGTGTCCGCCCCGGGACTGGGAGATCAGGGTTCGATTCCCGGTCGGGTCATACCAAAGACTTTGAAAAAATGGGACCCAATGCCTCCTCGCTTGGCACTCAGCACTAAGGGGTTGGATTGGGGGGTTAAACCACCATATAGTTCCCGAGCGCGGCCACAGCTGCATCTCACCGCTCCCCACCATGGGGATGGGTCAAATGCGGAGATGTAATTTCACCAGTGTGTGATGAATACTTGGGACTTTAACTTTAACATATGTTTACAAGATTATACAATCGTTTTCTATTAATTTAGAATGAGCCTGCCTGGATCATGTAGGGCTTGTTTCCCATCCGGCGTATCTCTGACATGTTCCTCATTTGCTGTTGGACCAGGGAGGCCTCAAACGCCACCAGCATGAAAAGTGTAAAAACACTGTAGTACCAGTACTCATCCAGACACCACAGCCCCACACAAAACACCTGGAAAACATAAGAACATGGAACATGTTATATGAGTGCAAACATTTTTAAAGCACCCACTTTAAAATCTAGTTTTAAGCTATAATCCAAATACCTGGAACACAAAAAAAGGAGCAGTTGCCCTCTCTTTAAAGAGCTCCAGAAAATCCGGCACTACCATCTCAGCACGATTTGTGCCATATTGCTTCTCTGCAGCTCTGAGATCAGTCTCTTCCTGGTAGCCACGCCATGACTGAAAGTAACCCATTGGGTTGTTAATGGGAAATGCTATTGGAAAGAAACATTTCCTCTCCTTGAAGTCGAAGGTGTAACGAATCTTTTGAAACTCAAAAGATAGGATCCTTTCCCCATTCTCACCCTGTCGGTTAGAACAAGAAAGAGAAAAGGTTAAAAAAAAAGTTAATTCCAAAAGGCATGAAAAAGGACAGATGAAAAGCTAAAGTTACTTATTTAACTGATTTGTACGTTGTAGTGTCATAGCTAGTTGCTATAGCATTATAATTTTTAGATGGAGTGTGCATGTTCAAAAATTTTTCTAAGTGGGATAAAACAGGACACTGAGACAGTTAAGATGTGAACAAACCTGGTCCCTTTGTAGTGCAACAAGTTCTGCAGAACCGTTGTTAGGGGTGGGAATGACCTTTGCCAGCGTAGCAGTGTTTGGGTCTGGCTCCTGTATTCACAAATTAAAATTATTTTTAAAACTGTACTTTTACAGCTCTTAAAAATAGATTAACAACCAAATGAATAAATTACAAGTGGTGTAGTGAGAATTAGTGGCTTATTTTTGTAACATGAGCTGCAAACATCAAAATGCTTTCCAACCACTCAGAAACTTGAAACAAAAAGAAAAGTATTTTGGTCTATTAGTTCCTCTCTGGACGACAATAGAAATGTGATACTGCTATGCAGATCAACCAGAAAGGTGACCATGAACATGAACTGTTCTAAGATAAAGAAAAGTGTGTAAACAAGTCAACATTCCACTACGGCAGATGCACAAGGTTGTGTTCTGTAATAAAAAAAAAAAGAAATGCTAATAAGCAGAGCTTCCTGTAATTGAAATATAGCCCCAGGTAACACAACTGTACCTTATATGTGCTTTAAAGTCAAAACATCTGATGTGAAACAGGTTTATTACTATCTGTGGCAAACTAATCTGTGTGTTGAATCATCCTTGATAGAGTTAAAGATTCTGCAGCATTTTGATGAAATATCATAATTAACTATGAGACAAAGTATTATTAGATTGTTATTTAATGACAACCAGATGGCAGAATATTCTACTGTATTTATCCACATAATAATCTGATGGGTCCTAATTTGACTACTCCTGCACCTGGGCCCATTTGCCCTGCCTCTATGGGGAAACAGCGGTGTCCCCTGGGTAATACTTGCAGTTATTTTTGTTATTAATCGTTGTTAGTCCTGTTTACCTTGGAACAAGTGAGCCAACAGTGCGCATGCACGGACCAATAACCAGAGAGCGCTGTGAGGACGTGCGCGATCCCGATGGCCGCTAACGCAAGGAGGCCTGCCTCCGGATACTCGGAGGCACCATACACTCCTAACCACACATACAGCCAGCCCGGGTAGAAAAGAGCCAGAAAAGGGAGGACAGTGCCATGGAGCAGTCGGGGCCTCCGTCTGTACAGCGTCACGGAGCTCACCAGCTCGTCGCCGGAGCTGCTGTCATGCTGATGGTGGTTCACAGATGGGGCCATTTGCAGCTCACCCGGTCCCCTGATTCCGTCTGCTGTTACACTCCCGTCTTTCTTTGTGTCGTTCATTATTATTCGGCTCCCTCCTTGGCCCCGTCTATCATCCACCACCGCTTTGTCGTGCTGTAGCTATTAGAAATACGTTTCTACACACGAAGCGGTGTGCAGTTCTACCTTCGGAACCCGTTTACTAGATCGCCCGTTCCCCGACCGAGGCTTCCGCATACGTAAGCACGTAAAGACACGTAACGAAACACATTCTACCTTCCTCCTCCCCTTCTCGTAGTGAAAATGTAATGTAAAAAGAAAACAATATCATGTCTGAGTAAAACGTCAAACCAATTCTGAGATTTATTTAGTAAATTATAAACTCATTTCTCTTTCAGTTCTTCTGTTGTCAACCACTTTTGTTAAGAGACAGGGGCGTGGCTATGTGTGACGGACTTACATTTTCACCAATAAAGTCAAAGAACGTCGTCACAACGTGACGTTTCTGTCCAATCAGATCAGATAAACGTATTTCGTAGAGGGAAACACTTTCGCACGTAATCTTGCTTCTCCACGTTGAAGTAAAGCGGTTCGCAAAGCTTCACAACATGTAAGAATCCTGATTACAACTATTTTCTTTGCTACATTGTTTTTTACTGCAGTCATGGAGAAACATGAGTGTATAGAAATATGTTTGGCTTCTTCAAAAGCACCTCTACAATTTTACTGCATGCTGTGAAAATCCAGGTTAATGCTAATAATTTGTCTATAGTCACTGTTTGTGTTTATGTTACTTTTAGGCAAGCTGCTATGGATATATCAGCAAAGTACTGCCAAAAAGAGCTGGAGGCATATGGGTCCTGCGTAGCCTCAAACCCATCAACATGGCAGCAAATGTGTCATGATCTAAAGATGAAAGTTTCCAAATGTACATCCACACAGTAAGGCTGTTCACTATTTCTAAATATACTACTATACTTACATATTTTGCACACATTTGTGCCTAACCCTAACCCTAACGTCTCAAGTCCAGTGATCCAGAAGATCAGACAAGACTGTTCTCACGAGTTTGTGAAATTTGAGCAGTGTCTGAGAGAAAACCAGGATTCACCTACCTCCTGTACGCCACATGTGTCTCGCTTTCTAGGCTGTGCAGAAACAGTCGACATCAGTGGAGTAGGTAAGTGTTAAGTGAAAATGACCTTTCACATCAAGGTCACGCATTAACAGTTCTTACTACAAGCACTTACATGTTTTAGATATACACTCACCAGCCACTTTATTAGCTGCACCTTGCTAGTTTGAAACAGACTTTCTTTTGCATTCAGAACTGCCTTAATTTTTTGTTGCTTATAGGCCTTTTGCACTAGGGTCAGCTCGGTCTGGGTCAGGTGCGGTAATTGTGGCATTATCCGTGCATTGTTTGTGTGGAACAGACTGTTTTTTTCAGCCTTGCTTCCCTGCAGTCTGTTTTGTGCTGAGCCAACCATACATAACCACCTATGGACTGATTGGTCGGCTGAAGTTATGTCGCTCTTGCGCCTACCTACTAGAGGGGCCTCTGATTGGCATGGGTAGAATCAGCCAGGGCGACTTCCCGCATGCCAGACTCATTAGCAATCTGGATGCAGTGAGGTAAACATCTCTGATTTCAGCTCAGACCAGGCACTCCGGCTGCGGGAGCGTCTGCTATTAGCACTCTTTTAGATGAGAGATGAGCCCACCGTAGCACTTCTGCTCAGTGAGCGTAGGAAGCTGTGTGTGTCATGTCTGAGTCTCCAAAAGCAGCACTGCTCACTCACGCTATTCTTTACTAAATTTTGGCGCTTAGGAAGAACACCATGGACTTCTCAGCGCCTCTTTAGCGGACCTGCCCACGTGCTCGACTTTATCCACATTCCTGAGAAGGCTTTGTAAACACAACCTGGCTGCACAGGGGCGTACTGTTCCCACCTGGCCCAGGCCGAGCTGACCAAAGTGTAAAAATGCCAGTAGGTTCTGCAAGACATTGCAAACAATAATCCACCATGATATGATGACATAATTGGATTGCTGCAGATTTGTTGGCTTTAAATATTTAGTTCCACCACATCTCAAAGGTGCTGCAATAGATTGAGATCAAGTGACTGGATGGTATTGATTTGTTTGTGTATTCAGCACAACAATGCATATTAAACTACCACCACATTATTAAAATTGATTAAATTCTGCGCAATTTTGAAAATATTTTAACAGCCAACATACCAATTTCTGTTATTTTTCCAGCCACAAATCCAGCACCTCAGTCATCGTAGGATCCAACGTTTCCCACTACACCCGTGGTGTCCTCAGCAATACGGATGGACTGAATTCTCTTCTGAATCGACATATCATTATTTTACAGTGAGCACCTATTGTTCTCAGTGCTTAAAGTGGTGGAGTGTAGCCTACTGGAAAATGTGATTGTAAACATATGAGTTGAATATTTGAACATTTTATACTCATCAAGGTATTCTGATATAAACATAATACTTTGAATAATTAAAACTTGTTGTGCTAAATTGATATTATTACTCATTTGGCGTCATCGTCCTCCTGTTTTGATGTTATTTGAGTCTTTGCCTCTGCCCATTGCCTTCTCCAGGTCTGAGTCATAGTCAAATATTAAACTGGAATGTATTGCTCCCACACAAACCCTGCTGACTATTCAGAGATTGAGAAGTAGGGAGTCTGGGAAGAAAGGAAGAAGAGGAGGCAGTTCACCTCTAATCAGCTGGACTACTGAGGGAGACCGAGGGAGGATGTTGAGTTATGAACCCTGTGACTACTAAGCAGAACAGACGTGTTCTGGTTCAGTTATTAAAGCTGTAGGTGGGAGTAAGTGAAGAAAAGCAGATTTCTTTTATTTTAAGGTGTATCATTGGTTCATTTCATATGAGCAAGTGGTCAGTATCATCATTTATTGTACTTGGGACAAATAAGGCAAATTTACTTTGAAGATAAAACAGCAGTTTGTATTGAAGATACAACATTGAATTCAAAGCACATCACCTTGCAGTCACTGAACAAAATAGTAAGATAAGAACTCATCTAATACCACACAAATAAGTTACATTCACAATAATATCACTGTAAAAACACCATGAGTCAGTTCAGAATCAAACGTTTCATTAAAGATGATCCCAGGCTGTAGCCGATCACTGGCATCTAAATGAGAGTTACCACCCTAATCCTAGTTTATTCTGCATCATAGGATGAGTCTAAGATGATGCTTTCAGCAACACTTGCTATCCAACCTAACATTGGAGGCTAGTTCTACTGTGTGGCACACAAACATCATGCTATAGCGTAAATATTTGCTGATTATCACAGAAGGTACAAAATGTTTACCAGCATCTACTATGATGTTCTGACAAGAAAAGTAGTACAGAAAGTGATTATAGCAATTAATTGTAACACCGTCGTACTCACATTTACATTTAGAAAACAACATTATGGACCTGATGTCGTAAATGTTGGGTGTTATAAATCTTTTGGTTCCACTGTGCTGATTCCACAATAAAAGAAAAGGGTAAACTAAAGCAAATGTCACTTACACAACCCTGTTTCCGCATAAGGCTTTTAAATGGACTCTAGTGTCAACTATTTTCCATATTTTAACTTTATTTGGTCCACATTATAGCTGTCAAGCATGGAAAGTTTTCAAATCATTTACATGGAGAGTTTCTTCTGTTTTGTTATTCATGTTCCATACGTCAAAGGGAAAGTTATCCTATGCAGCACATTTCCTGAGAAAAGGCTCCGGTTACTCACACATATGCATTAACCTGAGAGCAAAACCACCGCCCAATTGAATGTTTTCTATGATCCGGTCATTACAATAATTTAAAAATAAAACAGGAAGTTTTCCAGTAATACAATTTACACCCTTCGCTGTGCCTTATCCCTAGCTGTAACTCATGATTATATGTATTAATAGGTATCTTTTTTACTCATTGTTGTTGGAAAATGCCATGAAATGCATCTAACTGAATATGACCTAAATACTAAAAAAGAAATTAAGGTCTATTATTATCTTGGACATTTACAGTGTTTGTATTTCCAGCATGTGATTATTATTCAGCAATGCATGTTGGGACATTACGCTGATCAGCATAGTGGTATTCTGATTCTATATGACTGCTGATGATGTTAGCCAGTGATTTAAAAGCCAGACGGAGCCTGTTTGTTTCAGAACGGTCCCACAGGCATTGTGATGGACAGACTCCAATAGCTGCGTCTCTGAGGTGAAAGGTGGAATGGAAGAGAAAAGGGTCACAGTTTTATAGAGGTCAGGAGGTGAAGTAGGAGTTCTGCATGGAGTAGAGACGGTCAATGGGGTTTCCCACTCGCCCTGCTAGGAGGCCGCCTTCCCCTGTTGCTAAGAGACAGTCACCAAGGTGACTGAGGCTTCCATCGCTGTCCAAATCATGGAAGACTGTCTCTGAGTCTGCAGTGAAAAAAATGAGAATGTGGACATCTGGACTGGAATTATGCTGAGTAAACACAAAGAGCAGGAAACAGAAAGACAACACCCTTATGAAGGTGGAAAATTAACGAAAACAAAAATAAAATCTGAGAACGACTATTTCAAATTTGGAGCTTTACGTGTCTTTTACCATAAGCGTGGAGTTGCTCACTGTTGAGCTGAGGTGGCGTGAGCCCATGTCGAAACGGTTCCCCGCCGTAGATGTTGGGGTCCAGAGCAAGTAGCTGCTGACGTGGCAGAGATGGATATCCCAGGATGCCGTCCATGCCGTGAGTACTAGATCCATCTGTGAGGAGGAACCCGTTCCCATTAATTATAACAGTTTTTTTTCTGTCTCTATTTCTTTTTCTCTCTCTTACCCTCGCTGTCATCGTTGCTTTGTCGGCCCCCTCTGCTTGGCCCTCTCCTGGTTCCTCCCAGCTGCTCCTGTTCCTGCTGCTGCTGCTGCTGTTGCTGCTGTCGGCGAGCTATCTTTTTCATCTTGGGTACAAAAACAGAAGCTGTAGATTGTGCTAAATAATGAGACGAAATGTATTTAAAAAATGTCTAAATATCTAACCTTGGCTCTCTGGTTTTGAAACCACACCTGCACAACTCGCACTGTCAGTCCAGTTTCTGCAGCCAGTGTCTCCCTCACCTACAGGTTAGAGTTTTCCATTACTCTAAAATAAGAATGCCATTGAATACTGAGAGCTAGAGTAAATAATGACATTGATAGGTAAGTCAAAAACTCTTTTGTGGCCTGCGTTTTCACTGATGAGAAAACCGATCCGCCCACCTTCCGGCATGGCTTAGCAGATACTTCAAAGGAGGCCTTGAAAGCTCGCCGCTGCTGTGTAGTCAAGATGGTGCGTGGACGTTTCGAACGCTTGTGTTCTTTTCCTTCATCTCCACCTTTTCCACCACCAGAGCCTCCACCACCATCTTCATCCTCACTTTTTACTGAGTAAAATAGATGACAAAAGTAGTGCTGTCATGAGATTCATTTTTTTAGATTAATTATGACCTGTGATTAATTAATCTAATTAATCTCTTTTTTAATCTCACCTACTAATGGCTGAGAAAAGCCCTCATTTTGATGTATTTTTATTTAAATTCATTGCATTATTGTGGCAGACTAACAGATTAATATATAACAAAAAAACTGGCTTTATAAAGTCATTTATTGTTCAACAGACTTCTAAACTTTCCTTTTACATCACCAAAGTGGAATAATACTGTGCTCTTTTGTCAGTCTGGAATAATTAGAAATTAAAAATAAAACATCGGGTCCATATAGAATAATCTAAGTTAACACATCAAGGAACGCTTTTTTGAGCAATGCAAATAGTGATCACAGAACTTGTTACTAAAACATTTATCTAAAATTAAAATAGAGCTGTAAATTACAGTGCTGCAAGTTAGCACATCAACACTGACAGTTGATCACAAAATAAAATGCTGAAAAAGCATTTTGTTAGCAACACCCCTAGACAAAATCGCAATTCCAGTCCAAAGATGTGCCTGCATGTGAGCTGTTGTTTGGTAGGTAAACACAAAATAGGTTCAATATTTTTTGAGTCTGTGCTGTTTGACCTCATCAGGTGTTTAAGACCAACTATACTGAAGGAGCTCTCAGGTGTAAAGGTCAGTAACACATTGTAAAAAAGACTTCTACACATTTAACAACTATGCAGGGATCTTAGATGAAGGGATTTTAGAAATTTCACTGATGCAATTTTGCTGCTACAAACTGAAATCTTTGCCTCCTCAACCCTTTATAGGGCCGCTGTCTATATTTAGACACTTCCACTCACATAAATGACGTCGGTGTGCCTTTTCACGGACTCTTAGAATTACGAGATTTCACCCAACCAATCATCAGAGATCAAGCTAGTCACAGTTTGCACCATGGCGCCGTTCGACCAATCAGCTACAACGCGCCAAATATTGGTGTTTCTGAAAAACCAGAAAACTGCCTTCTTGGAGCTCGTCTCCTCTTGTGTTTACGGTTGGATCTCTAAAACTAACAATGCTAGGTTTGTGAAACTCTCATATCACAGGGTTGACTAGTGGTGCTAAATAAGGATATATGTGTTGTAAATGTTAAACTCAATGAAGTTGGTGAAACCAGAGCATGAAAATCAAAGCTGCCATATATGATCATACACCCTGAACAAGTAAAAGAAATTATGTATATTTTTAGGTAAAATCTGTTGTTTTTTAGACATAATCTTCATGATCATGGTTACAGTAATAATAATAATTATAATATTGAATATATTTTTCAGTTTTAAAATAAGATTTCTATAAAAAACAGAGGGGGACAGGTATTGTGCCAACGAGTCTCACCATCAATGATGATGATGAAGAGGAGGAAGATGACACTGAGGCAGATCCTCAAATACATAATATTCTAAAATATTCTAATAATCTATATTTGATCAGAAATGGCATTTAATGTTCTATAACTTCCAAAAATATTCCACAGTAATCTGATTTTATAAAAGTTTACTGTATTGTTTAATAATTGTGATATACTCAGTATTATTCTACAGTGATATAATGTTCTAAAATTAGCTAGATTATTCTAAAGTGTCTTATAATTATCTCTATTATTAAAAAATAATGTTTGTTTTAACTTGTTCATGTTTTTTATTTTGGGATTTCTGTTACCAGAACAGGGTCAGCGTCCATATTTGAGCACTTCATTTTCTCTGATTTTCTCCATGAAAATAAATATTTTCGAAAATTGTAACAACAGAAAAATACTTTTATTATATCCCATAATGGGGTTGAAATTTTAAATTCTAAACTACTTCAATGAGTGCCCTATAAAGGGATAAAGCAGTTTTGACACTTGAGCCTGGCTTCTAGCGCTGTCTTCATGTGCGCTGCTTATTTTCCTAAGGTGCTGCTTGGTGATTTTATAACACCTGCAATGAAAACTGTTTCTGTGCAATTTTATTCATTTTTAAAAGAAAACCCAAGCACACTGTTTTGTGTATCTGGGATTCAGCTAAGACATGTTTGTAGCAAACACAATACCTGATTCGGTCGGTGTAGGACTAATAGCAGCCAGCATTTCCCTCTCCTTTTCATAGTCCATGCGGCATAGCAGCTGGCCTTCTTTCAGCACAAACTCATCACCTCTCTGCAGTCGGCGTTCACACTCACAGCAGCTGAAACAGCCCAGGTGGTACACCTGGCCTAGCACACGCATGATCAACTCAGTGCGTCCAATGACCTGCAGGCAGGCACTGCATTTCCTTACAAAGAGCCTGCAAGTAGACAGAAAGGCACGTGTGATTATTAATTAGGTTCATTTTTGCTAAAAAACAAAACAAGAATAGGTGAAGCAATTAAAGATGAAGTACAAACAAGCAGTTTTGACACATTTACCCTCAGCTCCTATTAAAATGGAGATTAGTATAGTCTTTTAATTAAAGGTTGAATAGACATTACCCAATTCACAGTGCAACAAGGTGAACATCTGTTAGAATGAGTTACAGTCATTTCCTTTTCGGGCTTCATTTTCTCCATCATGACAGTAGATGGCAGTAGTGAGCTGGGAATGGCTCCTATTCTCCTTTATATCCACTACATGCTGAGATCTGTTAAATTCCAGCCTAGATTTATGCCATCCATACTTAACTCTATAAATACAGCTTAAAATAGTCTTTGGATCATTGCTTTTCCCCGTGACCACTTCCCTCTTTAGCGATCCCGTTTCATCCCGTGACGTTACAACCCTTCATTTTCTCCCCTGCATCACAAACACTTTACATCCCATTCACAGAGCCCAAGACTCTATCTTCAAATTCCTTTCAAATCCTTGTTCTTGCACTTGGTTTACTCCCCCCCACCTCCCTCTGCATTTTCTGCCAGCATTCCCAGTTTTCCCTCATGCCCTCCTAGCCCGCCTCCCCAGTTCACTGAAACTAATAAAGACAGGATTAATTAGATTGTTGTTTAAACAGTGAGATGGCCAGACAGACGCTGTAAACTCATAACCAGGGATTGGTGATAGCATGGGGTTAATCTCTCTGCTCTCACTTATGCACACAAAACACACACAAACACAGGTACTCACACACACACACACACACACACACACACATGCACACAGACTTTTGTAGATGCAACTATTTTACCCACTGGTATAGTCATCATCATGCTGATGTAACACACCTGCAGTCAGGGATGTTTCTGACATAAGTTAAAAGGAAGGGTTATAAAACAAATAAATAAATAAACATGCATGAAGAAGTACCAACACACCAAAATGTGAAAACTGGTCAGAAGGGAGGAAGAATGAAAGGGAGGAAGCAGGGGGAGGAGGAGATGGAGGTCGCAGCATTGTTGCTCCCTGACTGAGCGATAGGAAGGTGTTGCTGCCCAAATCTGGAGTGTAAAGATGGAGCCAGGTCTGCACATTAGAGCTCCTAATCTGTGATTCTGTTCCAAACGCAGCTGCTGCAGCTAATCTTTCTCAATCCATCTGCCAAACGCTTTCCAAATTCCCCAAATGACAGTGTCACTAACTTGATATCGAAAAGCAAACATCAGCGCTCGTATAAACAAACCTCCAAAAGGCCTTGTGGTTTACTAAATTTCTCCTACTTATTTTCCTGCAGCACCATTACAATGCATTCTTCAGAGGTGATTTTGCTGTAGAAGAGCCAAAATGTCAGTTGTAGTAGGCCGTGTCCAAAACTTACTCCACAAATGAGAAAAATCAACTGCTCTGTTTAACGCAGCGTCACTTTCTGTCTGAATACACACTTCAGCATCTCAAATAGCTGCTTTCACTGTGAACAATACTCAACAGATGAGAATTGTCAGGGCTGCTTGACATGGGACGGATGATGTTGGTGGTTAAGTCCCACACTCCCTAATCAGCGTGTACACAGCACGGTAGGAATTTACCCAACATGGCACATAAAGGCAAGTTGGGGTAACTGCCACAGAGGGGGGTCTGTAAGTAGATCACTCTAATCCCTCTAGTAGAAGTATCAATCACACATGGTCGTGTCCAGGGTGCAGCTTATAGACATGATGGGTAAAAGCAAACGTGCATTTGAGCTTGTCTGAATTGAACTTTATCAAACAAACGAGTTTGCACTGGAAAAAATATTTTCTTTTTAAAGAATTTAGAAGTGATTTTTAGCTCTTATCTGAAGTTGTTTAGTTTAAAATAAAGATTGCCAAAAAAATGTCAAATAAAGAAACTTAATGAGGTTTTTTTTGAGTGTTTTGCATTTCTTAAAATAATTTATGTTTCCAAATTTTAAATCATATATATAATATGTGTGAAAAAACGTCATGAAACATATTTACAAGACTACATGTACACAACTGCAAAGAACAGAAACGCCAGTGCAGATTGGTTGTGAGAGTGTGTTATATACAGAGGTTGAGGAAGGCTGTCGCAATGGATTTGTGGAGGTTAGAGGGTATGACTTCATATAAGCTCAACGATTAAGAGATCAGATTTAGAGAGACAAAGAGAGGTGCTGCCTTGAGTTGGTGTAACCGTGTCTTACAAACAGAATAACAGAGTCTTTGCCATCTTTCTAAGCTTTGTCATGTGGCTCTGTTTTGACAGTGAGCTCTGACAAGTATAACATTGTTTGGACTGTAATGCAATCATTCCATTATGATGTATATGTCTCAGAGCAGTTACAGCGTTGTGCATCCCGCTATAGTCACGATCAGTATTTATACAAGTGTCGGTGTGGTTACATCAAGTCTGGGTAACTTTTATAACTCAGCTTAGTCACAAATGTGCTCAGGAGGAAAACGAGGCTCATTAAACCTTAATTCAGTTTGAAACCTAAAAAATCGTGTAAAGAATCTATTTCTGACTCTTAAAGTATGATATGCTGAGGTATTGATCTTCTGATGGTCACACACTTAGGACTATGAAATGTGGCCCACTATGTTGCTCCCTGAGAGAGAAGGTAAAACGAAGGATTCAGGAGATAAATGCAAAAAAAGACCAAATGATTTGAATCAATCTTACTTTTAAGTTGTATTCTGTTTTTTATTTCTTAGAAATGTGTGTGTGTGTGTGCGTGCGTGCGTGCGTGCGTGCGTGCGTGCGTGTGTGTGTGTGTGTACATATGTGTGCACATTTTTGGCGGATATTGCTCTGTGGAGCAAAATGGCTCAGAGCCAGGGTTCAGTAATCACATCATCTCCTTTTATTAAATCTCCCTGCGCTGCTTCTGTGTTATTAAAATCTCCCAGCATTCCCCACGATACTTGCAACCCCGCCACCATTCACTCACACAGACATTATAAACACGTGTGTATGTTTGTGTGCCTATATATACATATAACTATAGATACTATACGTGTGTGTGTGTACTGTCTTTACGCACATTGGCTCAACCACAAATATACATAATTAGTACACAGTAGAGGTATAAGAACAGATAAGGCTTTTTAAGTGCAAACATTAATAAAACACTAGCAGATGCTGTCATCTGTCCCCCACCGCCACTCATAAAGTTAATATTCTTTTCTCCTAATGAGTGTGTCTAAACATTTAGACAGGCTAGCAGCTAGACTTTGAGAGCATGCATTCTCTGCACTAGATTTTACGTTTCTGCAGAAACCTGTACTGTTTCACACCATCATATTTGCTGTAAATTGTTCACACTAGCATTAATAATCAGCTCTGCTGGAGTGCAGCACTCATGCTCGAATCCTAAACTCCTACCCCGTGTGAAGTAGCCACTAAAAACCTGCATGTTGTGCACGGCCTGTGTGATATATATTTCTGGTTGTGTATGATCTACACCTGATGGCACCAAGAATGAATGTTATGTGTCGGGATATAGATGTGTGTCTGCGAGTGTGCGTGTGTGAGAGTGTGTGTGTTAGTTTAGATAAAACAGTTAATCCCCAGGCCACCAGAACGCAATATCCTGTCTGCCCGTTTCTCATTTCCTGTCTGACTCTGCGGAGCGGGACGCAGCAGGGAGGGGGTGGCGGGGGACAGCGGAGCTTGGCCGTTACCTCAGAAACAGGAGATACGGCAGGTTGATTTGAGAAAAGTCTATGCCAATCTCCCTATCTCTCCCTCTCTGATGCAACCCCCTATTCTCACCCTTTTTCCTTCTCCCTCTCTGCTTTTATTATCTCAGATTTAATAAAGCAGAGGCGAGCAGCTTGTTCTGCCATGAAACATTTATTAGCTGTCTGTTATAAAATTGTTGTGGGGGAGGAAAGATGATGGTGTCTCATCTCACATTATGCAAAAACAGTGGCAATATCAACCCTCCCACCCCCTTTTTCCCCCCAGACACACACACACACACACACACACACACACACACACACACACACACACACACACACACACACTGATGCCCAGATAAAAATCAACCCCTCCATATCCCTAAAACTCAAACACCTTGTCTTTACTGAGTTGATCCCGTCTGAACCCACTTTCCCTCATCGTAAGCTTTCCTTGATGTTCTTTCACAAGTTTTAGACTTAACTCACAGAAAACTCCCCCATGTCCACTTTCTATTCACCAGGTGTTCATTCAGCCATCATCTGTTGAGCTTTTAAGCAAAAAGTGAATATTGATTTGTCTCCTCCAGTTCATTCATTGACTCAAATGACAGAAAACCCAGTTTAAGACTGCATTTAGACAGTCATTTAAAAATATTTCTTTTATATTTTTATTTTTTTATATTTTCTTCAGTGTCACTCACTTTGATGAATAAAATATAGTTTTTGTTTCTGATTGATACTTTTTGAAACGTATCTTTATTAATCAGAAAATTATTTAAAAATCACCTGATTTGTGTTGGAGAGTGAAGGTGGACGCTGTTCGGAGCAAGGCTGCGTGATCCATTTGACATATTGCACAATTGTCTGTAATAGCATTTCTCAGCAGCCCAGAGTCAGATCTGTCATCTCAGGTCTGACAGAGAGCCTGGCAATTAGCGCTGCGCCCAATCAGCCTCCCCACCAACTCCTCTCATCCCTCTTCCGAGACACAAAGAGGCAGTGAGTAGGGTGCGGGTGGTGGGGCTATTAAGACAAAACAAGGGATAAACGGGGAGATAAACTGTTTGGTGTCATCACTGCTATCAATCTCAACAAGAAGGAAATGAGGTTTGGTATACAGAAATATTATTACAAAGCAGACAGTGATGAATGAGGCAATGGATCAGGAGCCAGGGAGAGGAATAGTTAGTGGGCTGGAGGTATAGCAGAGAGGAGTATAAAATCCATTTTCTATCCTCAGACTCGGAAGTACACACACACACACACATGCACACACGCAAACACACATGCACACACACAAACACACATGCACACACACACACACACATGCACACACGCGCGCACACACACACACGCACGCACACACTCACACACACTGAACAAACACTCCATTAAAGTTGTTTTTAAAGCTCAGGTAGAGTATAGATGTCGGTGTGAGATGGTGGTGGAATTTTGCTTTTTATTTCTGCAGTGAGATTTTGGTAACTTACATGGTGTGTGTGTATGTGTGTGTGCGTGCATGCGTGTGCGTGTGTGTCCTCCACAAAGTTAAGGTATTATTAACACTATTCTCAATGCTCTCAAGAGTTTTCTGGCCCTGCACCCTGACTAACTGCTGTTCTGTCCAGGTTAGATCAGATTGGGAACACTGGTACTGGGCTGGCCGGTTTGGTAAAGGCACCATTAAAACCATTTAATTAAACACAATACTGTGGTTCTAGAAGTGTGTTATCATTGCTCAACCACTTGTTTAACAGCTAGGCTGCCCTTTACAGACATCAAGCTATTAAAATAAGTCTGTTTTTAAATCCATAACTAACTTTAACACATTTTTTTTCATCTTAATATTATTCCGTCTGGTTTAATTTGTCCTAAAAAATAAGTAACAGTGCAACATATGCATACATATATCTATAAACATAAGAAATGCTAACAGGTTACATATTGCCAAAAATGATGCATTTAAATCTTATTAATTAAAAAAGTAAAGGGAATTTGTGTGTAATTAAAAATGTGATGAATACCAACAACTAGATCCGCAACATTTCCAAGGTTTCACAGCAAAAAACCCCAAACGAAAATCCACAAAGTAAACCTGAATTCATTTTCTCATCAATTTCAAAAGAATAAAGCCTGAAACCTGCAGTCATTTAAAAGCATATATCACTTTATACGTAATGAGTGGCCATAGGGTGATTTAAGCTCCAGGGAGTAAACTGAAATTAAACTCACAATTACATTTTCCACATTGAATTTGCACAAGTTCAGTAAAAGTGTCCAACGATTCACAGCTCACTGGATGTTTGGGTTTCAGAAGGAAACGTTGGTGAACCAGAGTATCATTCAGAAATATTAAACATGCAAATGTTGAATTAACATTTGCCCTGCAGGCATGCCCAGACAAACTGGGTGGGGGATAGGTCATGATTAAATATTAGATTGTTTTCCTAATTTAATCTGTTGGATTTCTTGATGTTTTTTTTTAATCCTAAAAAACAGAATAACCCTCCTCACCTCCTATTCCAGAAGCCAAAGCAAAATAAGGAAATGATCAGAGAAAGTGTTGAACAGAGTGTCCTTTAGCTTAGAGTATGACGTGAAGGAGTCAGGGAGTAGAGTCCAGCCTGTCTTTGTGCAGGGTGAAGTTATCAAGAGTGAATTCAAAAAACTGCACAAACCAAAGGGGCTGTCTTGGAAATGTCAAGGTTCTCAGCCAAAATGAATGTGTATCATCTATGCATACTCTAATGAATACAACTCTAAACACTCAAACAACAAATAATCTTTGCTTTACTGAAACAGATGCAACTATAACTGCGCTGCAAGTAGGTAAAAAAATGAACTAATAATTATAAAAATCCCCTAAAGTATTTCTGCACATTTCAAATTCCTGGACTGGCTAATCTGTTACAGTGTACACACCTGCTCCAGATGGGGGAGTGCGTAGCGTAAGGCGCTGATGGACAGGCTGCAGGGAAAACAAGGAGACATTGTTGCTGATCCACTGAAGGTCACAGACATCACCGCGTGCCAAGTCTGGCACCAACTCACACCACAAGGCAGAACATTCAACGTATGGACGACTACCTGAGAATGAGCTGCTGCTGCTCTGCAGCTACAATCACCATAAAAGTGTTCATTTCTTCACTAAATAAACAATTAAATACATGTTTTTCCCCTTCATTTTTTCATTTGGTCGTCACACAATGTGGCTTTCATCTCCCTCCTCGCCTCCAGATGTCAGGTACAGTGGGAGAGAGCATCTGTGCTGCTGGTCTGACACTTTTCAAAACAATGATAACAGGCTGCAGGCTCGTCCATAGGCTCATCCCACTGACCACAGCAAGCACCACAACCACGAACAACACATCAAGAGCGCAAAAATGTAGCCGAAACGTCCAACAATTATTCTCAGATCCAGAGCAAACAGGTTTTGTGTTATTGTTTTCAGGGTTGGTTTTACATGGCATCATCTGTGAGGAGCTGTAACTAAGGCTGGAGCAGATGAATAGACACAGAAATAATGTGTAAATGGCCTTGAATAAAAAAACAAAACAAAAGGCAGCATCTTGGACACCTATATCTGACTAAAAGTCTAGCCTGAGTCAAGACTGTCAATGTTAATAAATTGTTTATAGTTTATGAGCTTAAATAAGCTTAAATAAATCAAATGCAAGGTTTTTTTCTAAATTACAAGTTGGAGGGTTGATGACGTCATTTGGCCCTTGAAATATATCATTGGAATGATACCTCAAATTACATTTTAATGGATGAATTTAGAAAACAACAGCATGGTTTGCTTTAACCCTTATTTATCATGATAAGAGGTAGTCTCTCACCCATTCACAGCTCTACCTGACTGGTTCCCAAACCTCATGCTCCCGCACCACCAAATACAAGTAAAGCCTTTTTTAAGTTAACTGATCTGAAAAAACGATCTTACTTTTCATAGTCGTGCTTGCAGTAGAGAAGCCGGTCCCTGCAGTAACAGGTCCCGCTGAGCGCGCTCAAGCACACTGCGCACTTGACGCAGGTCTCGTGCCAGGAGCGCTCGTTCACTCGCAGCAGGAAGCGATCGGCAATGGGAGACTCGCAGCCCGCACACACCTCTCCCCCTCCTCCTCTGTAATCCGGACCTGATGGGAGCAAATGATCAGCAACATCAGCTTTATGCATTAAATATTAAAAATATAAAACCTGATCAGAAAACTAATATTGTTGCATTAAAAATGAAATATTCCACAAAGGAGCTGGCGACCCGTTCAGAAATTATAACGAAAACTGACTGACTTCATCACACACACACACACACACACACACACACACACACACACACACACACACACACACACACACACACACACACACACACACACACACACACACACACACACACACACACACACACACACACGCGTAATCTCGCGGTTTTTCTTTTGATAAAACTATTCATCCTTTAGTCGAATTGATAATTATGTGAAATAATAAATGCATTTTATCATGAAAGAGCGTGTCTGGCTTGTTTTGTCATGGCGTGACTTAAAGGCTCTTTTGAAACCTTTGTGCCTTTTCATTTTGCAATAATCAAACTGTTGTTAGTGCGGAAGGGAAGAGACATAACTGTTTTTCTACATTAAATTCAGGTGTTTTAATAATCCGGTATCCAGCCCTGTTCTAACCCCGATAGGAGTCTGCACTGACCAAAAGGCGTGGAGGATGGAGGCTGCTGCAGACAGGACTGCTGCTTCTCCTCTGTTTTCATTCCTTCTCTCCTTCCTTCAGTGTGGTCGCTAAAATCAGAAGAAAAACACACAATGTCTTATATAGTTTGATTAATGGCGAATGAGGAATAAAAATATGGACATTTTGAATTTTAAACAGTCTACCTATGATAAACGGCATGCATTTAATGAAGCATTTAAAATAAAGCAGATATTTGACAAAAGGTTTGAAGTTGCAAAAATATCGTTAACAAAAATAATCACAAACCAAAAAAAACCCAATAAAATTCTGTAGGGCCTATATGCGGGGTGAAAATCTGAGTGTCAGATTCGTCTTTGATGCAAATAGCTCTGTTTTTTATTCTGAGGTATTAAATTGTCTTGATGAGGTCAAACAGGAGACATCAAAATAAGATTTTAAATGTTTTTTTTCAATTAGGCCTATAAATTGACAAAAGGGGTTAAATTGTGAAAAAAGTAAAATAACAAAAAAGGACATGTGTGCGTTTTTTCTTCAGAGGATAAATAAAAAAATATTGCTTTTGTCCAATAAACGTTAAAATGATCTTTGTCTTTTTAATAATTTTACATGAAAATGTAATTGTGTTCAGGTCGGTTGGTTGAAGCTAAATTTTACAAAACGGATCAAATATTGTATTCTAGATCATTTAAAAAAATAAAAAGGTGCAAAAATAAAAAATATATATTGAATGTATAGAAAATACAGTAAAATTAAATAAGAATGAAAAATAATGACTTTTTAAAAAGTGAAGGAGTCAGATTTATTAAATTTGCTCATTTATTCTTTCCGTGCTCTGGCCAGTCTGTAAAGACACAATAAAGCAGGAAAATCCGCGAGTGTGCAGTTAGAAAACACCCTACTGCAGTGAGATTTCCAAACGATGAACTTATAAATAAATGTCTAAAATCTTATTTAGAGCTGACATGTGATGTCAGAAAGGGCAGCAGTCACGGAGATCAGGAGCTGTTGTTACATAAAATAAAGAAATCACAGGAAACAAATAAATTATGTAAATGCAGTTAATCTGATTTGGCATTTTTCCTAATTGTGTTGAATAAATTGACATATTTGCGCCATGCACTAATAATGAGCTCCAATCCAATTTGATTTCTATAGCACATTTAAAAACAGCATGGCAGTTTATATCAGGATGACTGTAAAAATAATATTATTACTCTTTTAGTTTGGCTTAGCATTTTATTTTTACATCAATAATAATATTAATAATAACAATAATAATAAGTTTTTGTACAAATTATAAAACTTGAATATTTTTAGTCAAAATTATAACTTAATAAGCAAAAGGTTATTTTTCCACTCTGTTTTCAAATCGAAGATGGTATTTTTTAAATTTCCTGAGAGACCGTGATTTATTTAAACTTAAGTATTTCTAAAGAGAAACACCAGCAAATGCGTAAAAATGCCATTATAAGAATAATCGACTTAAACTTGAATTCGCCTTAATTCCACGCAGCTGCGCTCACCAACAACCTGTTCCTGAGTTGCGGACTCCTACCTTGAGGTGAAACACACTCCTCCTGAAATCTCGGTGGGCAACATTAAAATCTGATGAAACCCGCAGCTTGTTTGAATGAACACACGCGATCGTCCACATGTGCCTCACAGCTCGGCGCGCGCGGAGCCTACGGTAGAAATTCCAGCAACATGATGACCCAAAGTGCGGTCTATTGTCTCTCCTGGAGCCTTGTGTGTGTGTGTGTGTGTGTGTGTATGTGTGTGTGCGCTCTGATTGTGCGTAAAGAAGCAGAGGGAGGAGATGGACAGACATGGAAGGGAGGGAGAAGGTGCGGAAGATGCTGAGAAGATGAACGATAAAACAGCCTTTTGATAACTCAGATTGGGAGGATCTGTTCTATTTGTGCTGAAGGAACGACGGAAGGACACGGCTCAGACGGGAAACAACTTAATGTTTCCCTACACACAAACATCTTTAGGCTTTTAACTTCTTAGTTTTAGGGCTGAATATCAAATGAAGATGAACATTGCATGTGACTAAAACATAAAACATATTTCTTTATTTGATTCTTCGCTCTATTAAAGTGCTTTTTGTTGAAGTAGAAAAATCCTCATGTTCAAACACACGACTGTAACCAGAAATAAAAGGTTTATTTCCCCTCTGCTGTGCTTTTAGCATGCAAAAATGTCGCCCCCTGGTGTCAAAACAGATACAGTGCATAATCAGATCAAACATCTCTTTTTTAAGTACATCCATCCCCTGTTAAAACTAAAAAATACATATAAAACAAAGAGAAATCATGATGATCTTTAAATGATATTACAGGTTTTTACAGGACAAAGAACTGATGTTTTGTGCTAGTTTACAGCCGTTAATCCCCACTTTCCAACCCCTCCACATTACATTCAAACATATCAAATAATAATAATGTTGCCCTTTAAAAATGATTAGTTTATAACCTGTCGTCTCTGGTTCTTGCATCATATAGCTGGATAGCTGCAGACAGAGAAGATCACAAGCCAAGACTCTAATTCTGAGACGTGACTCAAGTCCAAGTCTCAGATCCCATCTCTTCTGACAAATAAAGAACATAAACTAAGTAATCCATATCGTTTATTTATAGTACTTTGAAAGTTTGAAACATGCATATTTTCTGTTAATGTTTAAACATTAAACTGTGTGTTAAAGGAGGTGATCAGCGCGGACCGGACGGTATTTCATAAATCACACACATGTAGTAATATTGTTTTTTACACTCCACAGTGTTATTATTGCAGTCCTTCAGTCCTGTAAATACATCATGGTATCTAGAACAGCTCATTCCTTCAGACGAAGAGCTGCTCGTCCTTCCCTGAGTGACTGCGTCTCAGCTTCAGCCCAGACAGGATCTTCTGAGCAGGTGAGGTCAGGTTGTGCTCCATAGGAATGCTCTTTGGTGATGACCAAAGCATGTGACTCTGTCCAGTGTCATGTCGACTGTTGCTCTGTTTTACGTTTGGATCCGTTTGCCACCATGTTGCCACCTCCTGAGAAGACTTCTCTGTTGTACTGGAGGGCGTTGCAGAAACGGGTAATATAACTGTCGAGTCCAGTCCCAGCATGTACTGCACAACCTCTCGAGGGCTTAATGGGCCATCCACCCTACCTTCTGCTGTAGTGGTAACCTGGTGGGGCTGTTGAGTGTTCTTGATGTGGACATCTAGGCTTTGAGAACATCTTTGGGTCTCTGGTTCTGGAGAGGAGCTGCGGCTGCTGTCTGCACTTCCTTGATAGCCCTTCTTTGGACATGCTAGCTGTCTTTTTGCACAGTCCAGGTTAGCGAGTCGAGTTCCTGCATTATGATGCCGGTAGTACTTCACAGGCTGTCTTGTGAAGCGATAGTGTGGTTGGGTGCCTAAATTAGAGGCCGACTCCCCCACTGGCTCACCCTGAAGATGACTTGCTCTCACAGCCAGGACTAGGGGAAAAAAGGGAGGACAATCATATAATTTATGAAGCAAAGGCAAAATAATTAAATATCCACTGAACATGCTTTTATTTTTTTTTGCAAACTATTTCCTGGAAAATTAAGTACATGCAGAACTTGAATTAGCATTCAGCAGAATTTTAAAACATACAAAATGTTCAAACGATGCAGAGCGAACCGATAATTTTAAATTTGTGGATTAGAGGTGAACATATAAGCTTGCATGTTTAGTTGTGAATTGAAGCATTGACATTACTTGCAGCAGAAGCCAGAAAAACACGAAGCACAAAAACACAGAAGCAATTACAGAACAGTGCAGGTTTCTTGTGCAGCTTTAGACAAAGCGCCCTAAAACTGGTCTCAGTTTAGCCCTCAAAACTCAAGGATTGTTGTTTTACACATATCAGCATGATTAATAAATCCACTATTTACTTAACTGTTCCTAATGCCTAAAAAACACGAACGTTGTTTAAAACTTTAAAGAATGACACGTTATCAAAGACAATTCTTCGTTCTATAAATAACTGGAGGAAATGTGTGGTGCTGACAAAAATAACGACAGACATGTGAAACATCAGAGTATCTGGTGGTTAGTCTAGCATCAGCTACGTGTCAAATTAATGCGTTTTCCATCATTAAATACCCTAAAGATACGCTTTAGCCACACTAAAACACAAAGAACTACAGCTAATCTGGAGTAACTACTCTGTTGCCACATCTGCCTACCTGCTCTCTCATTGCTTTCAGGGCCGAGCTGGTCCACTGCCTCACTTGATGAAGACTTGTCAGATATATAACCCTCGCTCGAGTCTCTCTTGAAAGCTCGGCTCTGTTGGAATGACACAAGTTGAATGGTGGATGTCTGTAAGTGTCTTCTTACCGTGTCCAGTCCTCTGATCCAGCGATTCTCAAAGGGGCGATGGCTACATCAGGTACAACTGGAGCCCTCCTACTAATTAGTGTTAATCTCTGTATTCATGTGGCCCTGGAGCCATTTCTTACAGCCACTGTAATTTCCTTATGCAGTTTTGTTGTGATGAGCAATAAGCGGAGCACAATAAAACAAAAAAAAAAACTGGAAAATACATCAGGCAATGCAAAGCTTGAGCAGAAACACAGCAGCTCATGAATCCTTGTAGAAAAAAAGCATGAAGTGAAGGTGCTACAGCTTCTGGAACAGACATGTACAGCCTTCCTCTGCAGTGAAGCCAGCCAACCTAGACTTATCCATTTAGAGCTAAAGTACTTACTTCTAGTGAGCGTGGACGCTCTCTGGAAGAAGCGTCATGATCCAAGTCACCATCTACTCCATCCAGGGGGAAGGAAGCTCTAGGAGGGGTGTCAGGGAGAGGCGCTGTGGGGGCTGGGGGAGGGGGTGTCATGGTGCTTTGGTCAAGGCCAAAGATCTGGTCATGGTGTGTGATGAGGAACTCAACAAGTACAGCCTGGTAGCTCGTCTCCAAAAGGGCAATCATGGACATGTCTGTGGACACTAGAGGGCGCAATAACGTTGGCCCAAACACAATCCCGATATTGCTGGGGGACATTTTGTTATCGTAGTTCTCTGAAACTCTGTGGAATCAGAATCAGAGACAAACATGATGTAGAACAAGCTTGGGTTAAATGTGCTGGTCTACATATCATTTACAAGCTTGCCTTTGGAGGTGAGAAACAAGGTGCTGCAACGTCTTGTAACAGTATAAAGGGAGCTTCTGCAGCTGGTTTTGCAGTTCCTGAACTATGTGCATTATCTCACTGGGGTGTGGAGACGATTCCCTCTCACTCAGGTGCTGAATAGCCTTCCCCACCGTGATGAAATCATTGTACAGGTCAAAGGTTAGTAAAGGCTCCGGCAGCTGGAATACATAAGAATGAGAGTTTTCACTGAGATAAAGAAAAACAGGTGCATTAATACTTCACTGGCCTCTTTCATAAACTCACTGAATGTTTTGGAACGCCCCCCCCAAAAAACAACAACAACAACAAAAAAAAAACAAAACAAAGAAAGTACCTCCTTGAAGAAGTGCTTAAGAATAGACGTGATGTCATGTGGTGAGAGGTCAGACAGGTCCACCTGCTCCTTTTGTACCTCAAAGCTCTGACAGAGCTTCTGAATTCGTGGTTTGGATCCACTCACACGATACACCCCCTCAGAGAAACAAACAAACCAAGATCAGATGAAAAATATCAAAAAGACGTCCAAACGTGACATCCCAAAGTGAATCTGTCCTGTGATGGTACCTGAACGGAGAGCGCCCGGCTCTCAATCTCAGAGGTGCAGAGCTGCACCACAAACGGCACCTCCTCCAGCCTGTCTCGCAGAAGCACAGACAAGTCTACGCCAAACACCGTCCCCTTCTTCTGCTCACACTCTAACTGACACACCTCCATGCACTTCCTGTGAAACGCCAGCCCACACTGAACGCGTGAGAAGAAGAGAGCAGATGGAAGTTAGAATCTTTGAGAAACACTCCTCCTGACAGTTCATCTCACAGACGTTAGCCTCTTACCTCCTCACATTCAACCCCACTAACAACAATAAAATTGTCACACTGCTTGCATTTGGCCATCTTGCTTTTCATTTTCTTGAGTTGATGTGTTCGTGCAGCTCGAGAAAACATTTTTGTTTTTATAGACTGGGCATCGTTGTAGTCTGTAGAGAGAGAGGTTTATGAAGTTTCCTGTCATCGCCGGTGCGGATAAGTAAGTCACAAACGTGTCCGGGGAGGCAGCCAACCTGATTCTGACACCATGTCCCGCTCGTCCAGGTCGTCTGATGACACCGTTAAAGTAGAGGCTGTTTTGGGCAGCCTCCTGTGTGCTTAAAGTTTACATTTCCAGACAACAAAAACACCACGGAGAGAGAACTCAGCAAAGGTTTGATTTTCATGTAAAGATTTAGTAAAAAGAAATGTTTTGTGTTTTTGTACCAGGACTGGTCAGGGACTCCAGACTGCCATCGATACTCTCGCTGTCGCTGTGGCCTGTTCTCCCTAAAGAGCACAAGACACAAGTTCAGTCAACGAGAAAGCTTCTAAAACAGTCACTGTGTAATCTTCTGGAGTCCTTACTGCCATCACGTCTGCAGGAATTATCATCTGTCATGGGTGACGAGTCCGGCACAGAGCTCAGAACATTACTGGTTTTTCTTTTGTTGCTTTAAAAATAAAAAGAAGAAAGAAGCAATCGTTAGGATGAGTAAGAAGCTATAACCAACAACTATTAATCACACATTAACATGAACGCAAAACATTTTCTCATTCTTATAAATTATAAATTACAACCCCAACACAGAGTTATTGGTCATGTTACCCTTTTCCCAGAGCAGCGTACTCCTGGAAGACGAAGCTTTGGAGAGGCTGCTCAGGTCGATGTTTGCTGAGGATATAAAGCAGATAGGGTTCTCCGGGCTCCACACTCCTGCATGTCCCCTCCAGGGTTTGGTACCCCCGAGGAATGGGCTCCGTTTGCTGCCGCTGGTAGTAGAACATGTTGACTGTGGCCTGATGTCACAGAGAGCAGAATGTGAGGCTGAAGCAGAAATTATGTTTAAAAAGAGACGACGCTAAGAAAATGTATTTTGTCTCTATTTTTACCAGCGATGTTAAATTCAGCACAAAGGAAATTCATCTAGAATCTGCTGGAATTCAACATAAATAATTAGTGCTGTCATGAGATTCATTTTTTAGATTAATTAATTATGACCTGTGATTAATTAATCTAATTAATCTCTTTTTTAATCTCACCTACTAATGGCTGAGAAAAGCCCTCATTTTGATGTATTTTTATTTAAATTCATTACATTATTGTGGCAGATTAAAAGATTAATATATAACAAAAAAACTGGCTTTATAAAGTTATTTATTGTTTAACAGACTTCTAAACTTTCCTTTTACATCACCAAGGCAGAATAATACTGTGCTCTTTTGTCAGTCTGGAATAATTAGAAATTAAAAATAAAACATCAGGTCCATATAGAATAATCTAAGTTAAGGAACGCTTTAGTGAGCAATGCAAATAGTGATCACAGAACTTGTTACTAAAACGTTTATCTAAAATTAAAATAGAGCTGTAAGTTACAGTGCTGTAAGTTAGCATATCAACACTGACAGTTTATCATAAAATAAAATGCTGAAAAAGCATTAAGCACTCACTCTCTCATTCTGATATGTGGTATGGCATGATAGTTAAATATAAATATAATTACATAAAATAAATAAAAACAGGTAGGCTAGAAAAGTCCCAAAAAATTAATAGATTAAAAATGAGCTTAACGCGATTAAAAAAAATAGTGCACTAAATGTGGCTGTGATTAATTAATCTCAATTAATGCGATAATTTGACACCCCTATAAATAACCCCTTAGAAGTAAATTTAAGATAAAGGAAAACAGCATGGGATTACTGAATAAACTATGGACACATCTGTGGAAAATAATAAAGTACAGTGGAATATATCATATTTATAACATGCATCATGAACAGGGAAAAAGACCAAACAAGAGTTCTTTGATTCTATACCAACCTCCTTGAGTACCGTGTCTCCCTGGCAGATGAGCTTGCGAATGTGAGAAATAATCCTTTCTTTGACCTTCACTAACTCATCTTGGTGAATCTTGGCGTCACTCACACACTGTCTGTAGAAAAGCTCCGTCTCCATCACCTGGATGAGACAGAGGACACCTGAGAGCTGCTACACAACCACAAAACTGTTTTAACCTACATGTGAGACACCTGATAATAAAAACCACCACCTGGATTTAATAAAGCGAACATGTAAGTGAGTACCTTTGGGAAAATTCTGCAGTGCTCACGTTCCTAATCGCAACAGATGCAGGAGTTAGAAGAGTTTCAGTAATTAAACAACAGCCTACCTTGGTGATATAGGGATTCATCAGGCTCAACATTAGTTAAAAATCAGAGCATTGCCTTTTGGAATTACCTGAATGTATGCCACAATCATTTGGTGTGAGAATTGCTTTGACTGAAGAGTATATGTGTGGAGTGTTAGGACAGGACATTAACCTTTGTCTGGGCTTCGTCCTTGGACTTCCTCCTCTTGTCGAGTGTTTTAACCCCAACCGTGTCATCTACAGCTTTTGCAGAGTTTGCTTTGGCTTTTTCTAGCTCATCACAGCGCTGGAAGTATTGCTGCTTGGCTTTTTTAAGAGCTGAAACCGCCTCATTCTGAAAAAGTGGCAAACAAATACCCATAAATTCTCATTAGTTTGTTTTTGACAGCCTGTAACAATCAGCATCTGCTACATCGACCACAGGAATCAACAACCTAGCGTTATTTTCCTCTTCTGAAGACGCCTGGTTAGCAGCAGTAACCAGAATCTGAGACGCCATCTTGACGAAAGCTGATTTACAGAGAGAGATGAACATGAAGTTTAATTTACTCACCATCTTTCTTTGCTCTCTTGCCCACTGCTCTTTAAATTCCCTGCGCCACTTATCGATTTCATTTCTCTTGGCAGCCAAAGCCTTCATGACACAGATGATGGATTAAACACAACAGCCTCTAAAATAAAAAGGGAGTTTGCTGTAATATTGTGAGCGTGTGGACGTCTTTACCTGATAACAGCGGCTTTGCAGCAGTTCATTGGTCCTCCTAGAGGTCACGCTGTTCTTGATGTCTTGCTCCAAAGCCATGGTGTAGATGTATTGCAGCGGCATCAGTTCCTGCACAAGAGGAAGCAAAATAATTAAACATTTCTGTGGTAGGAACTGCACATGTCAAAGGATCAAAAGGTGCAAACTCTCATTTGTGTTGAGAATTTATAGAAAAAACACGTCTGAAC